>OX579677.1:16835511-17295178 GCA_951230905.1 Cheilosia variabilis | reverse complement strand
GGACTAGCCGACTGATGATGAAACGAGCATTCGAAGCAAGGAAGTGGCAACCCAACGAGTCGTTTCAAGAATATTACCACCATAAAATGATACTGGCCAACAAAATATTATTGCCAAAGGAAGAACTAATGGATTATTTGATCGAGGGTATTCCCGACTCGAACCTGAGATCACAGGCGAAGATGCAATGTTTCCGAGATAACTATCTATTACTGGAAGCTTTTAGCAAAATGACACTTCCAAGGACACCACAACGTCCAATACCATCAACCTCCCGAAAGAATGCAGATGATGAGAGACCTGTAGTTAGATGCTACAATTGTAATTCAATCGGTCATATGGCGACTGATTGCCGCAAAACCAAACGAGAGCCAGGGGCATGCCATGTGTGTGCAGAGATGGGGCACTACGCTGCTGCTTGCCCAAAGAGGAATACCACCGTACGGGTACACCACATTCAACAAAATGACGACAGCGACTATGTAAGAGATTTAGATTATATTTTTTCAAATGATAGTTATTTTTATTTAATATCACTAGGAACTTTAATTGACACCGGCAGTCCGATCAGTCTGATAAGGAATAAATTCGTACCATCGGTCCTAATGAAAACAGAAAACATAAATAATTTTAAGTATTACGGAATAAATAAAAGTCCATTGATTATTCATGGTAGCATAACTGGTAGCGTTTCTTTTCAAGGAAAAAAAATTAGAGTAAAGCTAATGGTAGTACCAGATGAAAGGATGGGCTATCCATCCATCTTAGGGAAGGATTTCCTCAATGCAGCTAATGTAAGACTGCAAATGACAGAAAATTGTAAAGTTAAAGAAGAAAGTTTTGAAAATGAGTGTTTGAATTTGCGTTTAATCGAGTTAGAAGAAACAAAGAAAAGAGTAATAATGTAGATTTTGCTACCAAAGAGAGATTTAATGAAATCATTAATGAACACTATTTGTACAGCAAGCGTCCTGAAGTCCCCGAGATAATGTGTAAGATGAGGTTAATACTGAATAATGATAGACCCTTCCATTGCCCCCCACGACGGTTATCTTACTACGAGAAAGAGCAGGTACAATTGATATTAGACGATTTGTTGGAACAGAAGATTATAAGACCAAGCAGATCGGAATATACATCGCCGATAGTACTGGTAAAAAAAAAGACAGGAGACTTGCGTATGTGTGTGGATTATCGGTCACTAAATAAAGTAACACCCAAGGATAATTATCCGATTCCATTGATTGAGGATTTACTAGATAGTTTAGCTAATACAAATATTTTTTCATTATTGGACTTAAAGAGTGCATTCCATCATGTTCAGATGGATGAAGAATCGATTAAGTTTACATCCTTTGTGACTCCATTGGGTCAATTTGAGTACTTGAGAATGCCTTTTGGTCTGAAAAATGCACCCTCAGCGTTTCAGCGATTTGTGAATCGAACATTTGAGGATTTGATAAGAGCAGGGAAGATAAATATATACATAGACGATATAATGATCGCTACAGAGACAGTAGAAGAACATTTAGAGATATTAGCGGAGGTTTTCGGAAAGTTAGTAAAGAATAAATTGGAATTACGCTTAGACAAGTGTCAGTTTATGGAGTCAGAGATAAGGTATTTAGGCTACACGGTGACAAAAGAGGGTATTAAACCAGATGCAAAGGGTATTGAGCTATAAGTAGTTTCCCTGTGCCACAGAATGTCAAAGCGGTGCATAGCTTTTTGGGGCTATGCTCGTATTTTAGGAGATTTGTGAAAGGTTTTTCAGTAAAAGCACAACCTCTCTATAAATTGATGCGTAAAGATACGATTTTCAAATTCGGTGAAGTGGAGTTGCAATGTTTTGAGGAATTGAAACGCAATTTGGTTGAAGCACCGATATTAGCTATATATAACCCTAAAGATGAGACAGAACTCCACTGTGACGCTAGTTCCCTGGGGTATGGGGCTATATTAGTGCAAAAGAAAGCTGATGGAAAGTTTCACCCTATATTCTATTTCTCGTAAAGAACAACAGATAATGAAATGAAGTACCACAGTTTCGAGTTAGAGACGTTGGCAATCATTTATGCTCTGAAGAGATTTAGGATATATTTACATGGGATTAGGTTTAAAATAGTCACTGATTGCAACTCGCTGATGCTGACTCTGAATAAAAGTGAGATAAATCCTAGGATCGCCAGGTGGGCGTTGGAATTGTTAAATTACGATTATACCCTAGAGCATCGGGGTGGGGATAAAATGCAACACGTTGACGCCCTTAGTCGTAATACCAATATACTCGTATTGGAGGAAAATACATTTGAACAGAATCTTTCAATTTGTCAGTATAAAGATGAGGTCATAAACGAGTTAAGACAGAAATTAGAAATTGAAGAGAGTAAATATTATGAAATGAGAAATGGCTTGATATATAGAAAGATAGGACAGAAGATTTTATTTTATGTACCAACAAATATGGAAACGAATATTATGCGTCAGTACCATGACGAAATGGGTCATATGGGATGTGACAAGGTGTTGGATGCAATACAAAGAACATATTGGTTCCCCAAAATGAGAGAGAAGGTAAAGGAACATGTACAGAAATGTTTAAAATGCATTGTATACTCGACAAAAGTAGGAAAGCATGAGGGGCTCCTCCATAATATTCCAAAAGGAGATGTGCCTTTCGAGACTATACATATAGATCACTTTGGTCCGGTTTCAATAAAGAATACAAAAAAGAAGTATGTATTTCTAGTAATAGATGCATTCACGAAATACGTCAGGTTATATGCAGTACGAACAACGAATACCAGTGAAGTTTTGAGTTGTTTGCGCTCCTATTTTTGTGCTTATAGTCGCCCGTGGAAGTGCGTTTACGGCTAAGGATTTCGGTAACTTCTTAGAAGACAATAATGTAAGACATGTAAAGATTGCAACTGGTTCACCCCAAGCAAATGGGCAAGTAGAAAGGGTGAATCGGAGTCTGGCTCCAATGATAGCTAAATTAACGAGTGCGGGAGTTAATTATTCTTTAGATGCGATTTTACCAAAGATAGAATTTGCAATGAATAATACAAAGCATCGTAGCGTTGGTATGACTCCGAGCGAGTTGCTTTTTGGAGTAGGACAAAGAGGGGTTATTATTGATTTTCTAAAAGAGAGCCTAGAATAGTGTAATACAAATGAAATTAACAGAGATTTGAGGGAATTGCGAAGTAAAGCAGCGCAAAGGATAGTCAAGTGTCAAGATTATAACAAACAAATGAAAGACCGAGGTAGAATTGTAAAGGAGTATAAGTTGGGCGATTATGTGATGACTAAAAACTTCATTAGTACTGCAGGCGCTTGTAAGAAAATCGCTCCAAAGTACAAAGGACCGTACAAAATAGTTAAAGTTTTACCAAATGATAGGTATCTTATAAGAGATGTGGAAGGTTTTCAATTAACTCAGATACCGTACGAGGGAGTATGGGAAGCGGCAAATATGAAGTCTTGGGTTGAAGGTCAATCAGGGAGCTCGGGAGAAATCGGGACGATTGTTAGTCAGGACGGCCGAATTGTAGCAAGATTGGAAAAAAAGAGAATAAAGAAATGTAAGAGAGGACTGTCGGTGGTAGGATAGGTATCAGTAGTATCTTAACCGCGACAAGAAACGGACGTAACTTGTAATAAATAAAGATATTAAAGGAAATATTTTAAACGTGTAATAAATAAAGATAATTTTAGAAGTGTTTAAACCATATATATTTCTATTTTTGTCAGCAATCTCTTAATTACTTAAAAGCCAAAATTCCATATTTATATTTAAAAACCAATCAATTGAAGACCTCGTAGGAAAGAATCAAATTAGGAATAAAAGAGGACTTTTCAATGGAATCGGAACCATTTTCAAAACAATTTTCGGTACTTTTGATTATGATGATGCAAGCTTTTTTTGAAAAAGCTATTAATGATGTTAAAGGAAATGAAAACGAAATGCTTGAGTTAATGAAAGAACAAGTTCATGTTGTGAAAACAACTATTGCAAATTTGCATGAATCAATTAATAACTTAAAATTTAATAAGAATCTCCTTAACGGAAACATTAATGAAATAAATATTTTTATAGAAACAACTTCGGATAAAATAAATAAACTTGAGCTTGCCGAACTTGCCTCCCAACATGTAAGCCTTCTTACTTATTTGACAAATGAATTAAGTGAAGAACTAGACAATATAATAAGTTCAATTCTATTTGCTTAACGCAATGTGCTTCATCCTTCTATACTTACACCTATTCAATTAATTACCGAACTTAGTAATAACAACTATCTTTTAAAGTCTGGTCTAAATTTCCCAATATTTCCAAGCCTATAAAATGATCACACATTTATGGATATAGCTGATTTACAAGTCTTTCATATAAACAACAAATTAATGTTTATTGTTAATATTCCTTTAACGGATCCAACACTAAGCACTCTCTATCAATGTATTCCATTACCAATACCGTATGAAGAAGATAGTCAAAGATATGCTTATATTAAACCAAATGTTAATTTCTTAGGTATTTCTGAAAACAATCAGAAATATGTAAAATTTCACGATTTAAAATCATGCAAAAAGATTTCGGAATTCGACTATATTTGTAAACAAGATATATTCTATTCCACAACAGTAAATGCTAATTGTGAAGCCACACTTCTCACAGGAAGTCCCAGAAAAATTCCAAAAAATTGCGATACTAAAGTTTTTAATGGAGTCTTAGATTTGGTTCATAAGCTCCGAGTTAACAAATGGATAATTATTACAACATTTCAAAAACAATTAACCATAATATGCGAAAATGAAGAAGGTATCAAAGAAGTAATGATTACCGGATTATCAATACTCACTCTCAAAGAAAATTGCGAAGCATATTTTGGTTCAAATCTTCTTAAAAGCGAAAGTTCAGTTATAACAGAATATCAAGCTGTAATCCCTAATGTCGATATAATTAAGGACGATTGCTGCGAAAAAGCGTCTTTTAACATTTCACATGAATATATTAAATTGGGCCCTATCACTCTATCTAATGTCAATCTCGAAAGTTTAAAGTTTGTTTATATATATACTTTAGATAATACCAAAGATAAAAGAGACCAGGCTAATAAACATCCTACTCTTATTCGCTACCCCTCAATATTCTGCAGCATTGTTTATATCATAATCATAATAATAACATTCTATATACTCTTAAAATGTTGCAAGAAATATCAAAATTTAAAAAGAAATTGTCGAGAGGATATTCAACGGAAAATACCGGTTGCTTAGTCCAAGTCATAAATAAATGCTTTACAATAAAAGAAGCAAGTCATGCTGAAAGCGCAGGTCTTCCAACAGTTCATTATCAAGCAGATAGCCCTAAAATCGCTCCAAGGCGGCCACTGAGAACTCAATCTTCAAATTTAGGATCCAACTAAAACCTTTCAAATTGATTTTATTTAATAATTTTTTTTTATTTAATAAAATCAATTTTCCTTATGAGGGAAGGTGTTATGAACCCCTATCGTATATCACACAATTTCCGTTCCCATAACTTTTATCTTTTTTCGGTATGCATACCATTACTTCTCTAATTGCAATATGCAAATTCCGCTGAAAGCGATTTGCATAAAAAAAAAAAAATTCTCGCGTTACAACCACGCGCATGCTTTATGCAATCCAAGCGCAATGTTGTTTGTCGCACGAACTGCTGACGCATCTTTTTTCTCTCATGCTATCGCGTCGATTGAATTCTTCTCATTGTTCTGGCAGTCTGTTTTAAATCGTCGGAGTAATAGCACTTGTTTTAGTAGGTATATAATAGTACATATTATTAACGTGTAATAAACTTTGTAATTTTGAATTATATTAATCGAAACTTTGTAATTTTAAAAGTTTAAAATAAAAACTTGTGAACAAAATTGAAATAAATAAAAAAAACTAAATATAAAAAGGAAGTTATGAATTAATTTCTACTCGGAATCCTAACACGATGAAAATCGCGATACGTTCCTTATGGTCATATTTTTCCATGTCGTAACGGATGACGTTATAGGACGTTATGACGGAATACTTGGGACAGATTTTCTTAAAGAATCCCAAGTATGCATAAATTTGAAACAAGAAGTCATGTATAATGACAGAATAATCATGAAATAAAATGTATGAGAGCTGTTGGGTAGAGCGGACGTGTGTCTGATACGACATTGTTTTTTTGTTTTTTTTATCAATTCCGTACTCAAACTTATGTTTAAATTGTATAAAAAGTTGCAAGAACTCACCATTGTTCATTTAACCGGTGTATCGTATGCGATGCCTACGAGTTTGTTTCCTGTAAATACATCCAACTTATATATATATATACATTTCTCTTCACACCCGTATAATATTATAACACTGAGATTCGTACTACTGCGCGAGTTACGATACGGCCTATCTCCACATATATTCATATGACGCACCTGCTAAATCTCTGTACGCAACATAACGACAATCAAAACAAACTACAAGGTACAGCACCACACAAAAGATTAGCTAGTTTGGCGTCCCTTCGATCGTAGCAAGTATACCAACAGAAACAAACAACTACATAATGTACATAAGCACCGCTGCTAAGTAATCTGGTATTCTACCCAAGCCAACAGCATCAGCGGTGCAGTAGCAACGGCAACAACTGCTACGAGGAAAAGAAGCCGGAAAGCAGAGTGAGAGCAGTCGAGGAGAAGCAGTCACTTAGTGAATAATATATTATAATTTAAGATTATTAAAATAAATAAAAATATTAATTATAAGTCTTCAATATAAAGACACTAATGTTTTCATTCCTCGAGCGACGTAACTGGCGCAGTCGACAGGATTTGTATCCGATTTTTAAGTGAAATTGAGTAGCTTTAATGAATTCGTGATTTCAAAAGTACACATTTCGAAGGCTAATCGAAGTGGCAGTTTCAACTTTCGGTACCACGGACCATCTGCAGTGTTATTTTTGGGAAATTTTTTTTCTTTCGTGAAAAAAAAGTCAATAGTGGCAAAAAAAAAAAAAACTTTAAGACTTGTTTGTAAGGTGTTTCGAGATAATAGTAAATTGAATACTATTGAATTTAATATAATTAAGAAGTTAATACTAATGTGTTATATCCTAGAAAAATCCATGCTATTGTGAAGGTAAGTCCTATTTTAATTTGTTTATTGGGTTATGTCTCCAAAACGAAAAACAATACGAGTGCAAAAACAGAGTTATCTTTTCGCTACAAGCTTTGGCAAAAATAGAAAAATTAGAGTTAAAATTGACTTGCAAACAATAAGAAATCGAGATCTAATTGATTTGCCAAATTTTGCTAAAAGTTCTGCATTGAAAACAGGTGACGTTTCTGCACCAAATCAAATAAACGAATCTGTGAATACGGTTTTAAATAATCAATTAAAAATGAATTCAATGATTGCATTGGACGTTTTTAATTCGCTGCGTATTCCGGATGCAGTTAAAGATGTCCCAAGCTTTGATGGCAATCCGCGTTCATTATTCGATTTCATCAACAATGTTGAGGAAATTTTGGGCCTTATGCCACAGATTAGGGGTACGGGTTATGGAAACATTATTTTACGTTCGATCCGAAACAAAATTATTGGTCCAGCAAATGAAGTACTAAATATGTACGGCACTCCCATAGACTGGGAAGAAATCAAAAACAATTTAGTAACTCATTATGCTGATAAGAGAAACGAAACTAGCCTCATCCGTGATTTACACCAAATTAGGCAGAATCAAGATAATGTAGAAACATTTTATGGAAAAATTATACAAATTTTTCCCACTATTATGAACCATGTAAGAGTACATGATAATATGGCAAATGTTGTAGAAGCGAAAAGGTCGCTTTACCAAGAGATGTGCCTTAATGCATTTCTATCAGGTTTGAGGGAACCCCTCGGCTCAACAATTAGGGCAATGAGACCAAGTAAATTGACAGAAGCACTCAACTTCTGTTTAGAGGAACAGAATAGATTTTATTTTCAGAACCCTCAGCATTTTCAAAGAGTACCACAAAATAATATGTACTCGTATAGTCAGACAAGACCATCAGTCCCTTATTCGCAACCAACTGTAAGAAATCCGCAATATTTTAATACACCCCAATTTATTGGAAACGTTCATCCACCTAGACAACTTATACCAGTAAACACGCAGAGCAGACCAATGAGACCAAACCAAAATAATATTCGAGTTAACATTCCAAACATTCGACCAAATCAAAATTCATATTCACCACCAGAAGCCATGGACGTCTCTAGTGGAAACACTAGTAGACATTCAAACAGATATCCCCAACAACTATATAATGCGGAATCAAGCCATGTTCCAAACAATAGTACGCCGTTAGAACCTGAATCTACCTACAGTGCTCACTCTCAAGAATATTTTCAATACTTTGACCTACCCAATATTTCGAATCAGCAACATCCTGAAGTTGATGACACAAATTTTCATCCGCCTGCCTCGGAAAGTCAATTGGATACCTAGACATAAATAACTATAATTCCAATCTGTTACCGTATATAAATATCCATAGTTTAAATAACGCTAAGCTAAAATTTTTGATAGACACCGGTAGTAATAGGTCATTCATAAGCCCAAATGTAGCCAAGGATTTAACGCCAATACAAATAAAGCCAGTTAAGATAAAAACAATATTCAACACACAATCTGTCAATCAACAAATAGTTTTACACGGCCTATCAGAATTTAAAACTAAAAAACACTTGCCCTTTCTTGTCTTTAATTTCCATAACTATTTCGATGAGTTAATTGGAATTGACATACTGAAATATCTTGAAGTTATAATAGATGTCAAAAACTCAATCTTGACAACAGAAAGTAACGTTGTGCCACTGAATTTTAAACCAAACCTAATGTCCAGAGCGTTTGTTGTCCCAAGTTTTAGTAAGGCAATTTGCTTGTTACCTGTTGATGTGGAATCCGGAAGTGTGTACATAAAACCCACGCAAATAACACCTGAATTAAATATTTCTGAGGGATTGTATACTGCTCAAAAATGGTATTCTTACGTTGAGGTAGTAAATACCTCCAATGTTGAAAAAACTTTTGCTATCGAGCAGCCAATAAAAGCTGAAATATCTGATAAATTTTTTGAAATTCATAATTTCTCCATTGGAAATGAACAATCTTTAGAAACAGAATGCCTTAAAGAAATGATAAGAACAGGACACCTTAATAAGGAGGAGGAAATAGCCATAAGACGTCTTTGCTACAACTATCAAGACATTTTTTTCAGTGAAGGACAGAACTTAACGTTCGCCAACGAAATAAAACATGGGATCAAGACCAAAGATGAGATTCCGATTTATAGCAAATCGTATCGGTATCCTTACGTGCATAAGGAGGAAGTACATCGACAAATCAACGACTTGCTAAATCAAGGTATTATTCGGCCTAGTTTTTCTCCATGGTCTTCACCAATATGGATTGTTCCAAAGAAAAGAGATGCAAGTGGCAAAGATAAATGGAGACTAGTTATTGACTACCGGCGACTTAATGACAAAACAATCGACGACCGTTACCCTATTCCCAACATAACGGAAATCTTAGACAAGTTAGGTAGAAGCATGTACTTTAGCACTCTCGATCTCGCTTCTGGTTTTCATCAGATTGAAATCAAAGCAGAAGATATCCCAAAGACAGCATTTTCCGTTGAAAACGGTCATTATGAGTTTGTTCGAATGCCGTTTGGACTAAAAAATGCACCATCAACTTTCCAAAGAGTTATGGACAATGTTTTGAGGGACGTTCAAGGCAAGATCTGTTTAGTTTATATGGATGACATCATAGTGTACTCTACCTCATTGCAAGAACATCTTGAAAATCTAAGTGCTGTCTTCCAAAAACTAAAAAATGCAAACCTGAAGGTACAAATTGGCAAGTCGGAATTTCTTCGGAAAGAGGTCTCTTTTCTAGGACACATAATTACGACGGATGGTATTAAACCTAATCCCGAAAAGATAATTGCAGTGAAAAAGTTTCCAATACCTAGAACCCCGAAGCAAATAAAGTCTTTTCTTGGTCTCCTGGGCTACTACAGGAAATTTATTAAGGATTTTGCTAGCCTAACGAAACCTTTGACAGAATGTCTACGAAAAGGAAAAACAATAAGTTTAGATTCTGGATACATTAACTGTTTTGAAAACTGCAAGACTCTTTTGTGCAAGGACCCCATCCTTCGGTATCCAGATTTCAATCAGCCTTTCAACGTTACTGCTGACGCTAGTAATGTCGCTATAGGTGCCGTTCTTTCTCAAGGTTCACTGGGCTCAGATAAACCGATTTGTTATGCAAGTCGTACCTTATCAAAAAGTGAGCAAAACTACAGTACAATTGAGAAGGAGCTATTGGCCATTATTTGGGCAACAAAATATTTTCGCCCATATATATATGGCAGAAAATTTAAAATCGTAACCGACCACAAGCCTCTAATTTGGCTTTTCTCACTTAAGGAACCGAACTCAAAACTTGTTCGGTGGAGATTAAAGTTGGAAGAGTTCGACTACGAAATTGTATACAGAAAAGGCAAACTTAATTCGAACGCCGATGCACTCTCACGTATCGAAATTAATAGTAACGAAATTGATTTAACCAGACCTGACCAACAAGACATAGATATCGTGTCCATGCAAAACAACATTGATGCTTCTGAAAATTTATCCACAATTCATTCAGGGGAAGAAAACATGGATGATGGTATCCCGATATCTGAGCGCCCAATCAACGAGTTTTCTAACCAGATTATTATTAAACAAAACTCTTCCAAAAAAGAAATCTCGTCTAGAATTAAAATACTTTTTAAAAGGAAAAAGAGGTATACTATTGAACACGCTAATCCTAAGGACGAAACCGTTATTATTTCCATTCTGAAAGACTATTTGAATACTAAGAGACTAACAGCTATTTTATCAGACGACGAAACCTTTCGAGCCATACAGTCTGTGTATTCAAAATTTTTTCATCGGTCGCGTATAAAATTAGTCAGGTCGCTCGTTTTACTTGAGGATATTACAGAAATAGATAAACAAGAACAGCTTATTAGAGACTATCATGAAAACTCGCATCACCGAGGTATAACTGAGAGCCTGGAACACTTGAAAAGAGATATATATTTTCCAAATATGAAGCACGTTATTTCCAAGGTAATCAATAGTTGTGATACTTGCCGTAGATACAAATATGACCGGAACAGAGAACAGCTAAAATTTGAGCTTACTGTAACGCCTTCAAAACCACTCGAAGTCGTTCATGTCGATATTTATTTTGTACATAAGGAACATTTCCTTACCATACTCGATAAATTCAGTAAGTTTGCTAGTGTATATTTGTTGACGTCAAGAACAAGTCTAAATCTAATTAATTCCTTACGGCATTACTTTTCACATCACGGTGTACCTAAAAGAATTGTATCTGACAACGGAAGCGAGTTTCTCTCAACGTTGTTTACGGAATTTTTAGATCTGTACAAAATTGATTTCCATACCATTTGCGCTAAAACTTCCACGGAAAATTCCCCTGTTGAACGGTTCCATTCAACGCTTACAGAGCTAATTCGCATTATAAAAACACAAAAAAGGAACGCACATATTAGTGAAATCGTTGATGACGCTGTGCTAACATACAACAGTTCTATCCACTCGACAACGAAATTGTCTCCTTTTGAGCTTATTACAGGACATTTACATACAAGCCAACCTTTCCCATCTAAGTCAGGTACTATTACTGAACAGGAATATCTGCTAGACCACATTAAAAACTATGAAAACTTAGCTAAAATAGTTCAGGAGCGAAGTCTTAGTAAGAAGCAAACATATATACGAAAACTAAATGAATCCCGTAGAGATCCTCCTAATTATAGTCCGGGTGAGGTTATTTTTGAACAAGATGATCGGCGAAATAAACTAGCGCCAAGATTTAATGACCATGTTGTTACAAAAAATAATAAAATTACTGTTGATACTTTGAAAAGAAAAGTACATAAAAAGAAAATTCGGAAAAAGTAAAAAAAAAAATAAAATATATATATATACACATATACCTATCTATATGTATGTATATGGATAGTAATGTTTAATGTTTCCAATAACTATCAACCTTTGAACTGTCTACGTACATTTTATTCCATGCAGAATTTGTAGTTCAGTTAAATCTAGTTTTGTTTCTTCAAAAAAAAAAAAAAAAATACAAAACCACCCAATGAACAAACTTTGAGATATGGATATTCCTAAACAAAAAAAATTATATATGTACATACTATAATATACATTTATTATATACCTACCTATACAAAATGTTTCTAAATATTTATAACTCAATTAATTTGGTAATTTATATAAATAAATAGTTGGCGCAACAAAGGCCTTTAGTTTAATCACTAACCTATAATTATTATTAGTCATTTATTACTCGAAACCAACCCTACATTGCCCACTTCCTACCATTAAATGCCTAACATCATGAACTTCAACTCTTCAGTTCATACTTCGGGGGGAGAAGTTACGATACGGCCTATCTCCACATATATTCATATGACGCACCTGCTAAATCTCTGTACGCAACATAACGACAATCAAAACAAACTACAAGGTACAGCACCACACAAAAGATTAGCTAGTTTGGCGTCCCTTCGATCGTAGCAAGTATACCAACAGAAACAAACAACTACATAATGTACATAAGCACCGCTGCTAAGTAATCTGGTATTCTACCCAAGCCAACAGCATCAGCGGTGCAGTAGCAACGGCAACAACTGCTACGAGGAAAAGAAGCCGGAAAGCAGAGTGAGAGCAGTCGAGGAGAAGCAGTCACTTAGTGAATACTATATTATAATTTAAGATTATTAAAATAAATAAAAATATTAATTATAAGTCTTCAATATAAAGACACTAATGTTTTCATTCCTCGAGCGACGTAACTCGCGTACGACTCTCATTAGTATTCTTTTATCAACCCGCAAGCGAGCCAGCTGTGCTACGCATAGTGTGCCAGCAAAATAAATGTGGGTTTTTTATGAGCAAAGCTGTTTTTCCCAAAACAAAAAAATGATTAGACTTTTATTTCGATCGGAATAGTTTTTCAGCCGTTTAATTTTTCCTACGAAACATTTGGTCCTTCGAGCCGGATAGTACCAGCGGCCAGCGAAAAAGTGCATAGTGTAAAACAGTAATATATGTGAAAAGTGAAACAACAGAATTTAAATGGCCAGAAACATTCATCGTCGATGACGAAGTAGCCAGCCCAGACGGCGGCACACACACACACCGAGCCAGTAAAATCGCCAGCGGCCAGATGGTAAAAGTATATCACAGCATGATAGGGTAAGGGTAAGCGTGAGAGTGAGCGAGACGGATATAGTGCAAGGTAAGCCAGCCGAGTTCGGAGAGTTGTGGAGACTTGTGTATGCTGATGATATACGCAAGCGCATTCGAAAACTATCAGTCAGAAGGAACGGATCTTCCAAAGGCGTTTATATTTTGTCGGTGTGAATAAAAAAGAAAAAAATCAAGAAAACAATTAAAAAACAATGAGCAAGCGAAAGTAAGTGGTGCAAGTGAAAGTGCAAGTTAAATAATCAATACGAGTATCTGTGCTACATTATACAGAGATAAGGGTAGTTTTTTGCCAAGCGAACGAGCACATTGTTTTTTTTTTTTTTTTACGACGCACGGGAGTGCATAAACAGGATATTTCTTTTTGTAGAGTAGGTAGGAAAGAGTTGTTTTGTTTTTGCCGACATAGGTATGTGCAAGTGGAAAGTGTACAGTGTGCAGTGTAGTTGTTATGATTCGTGTTCAAACATGTCTAACGTAGCCAGCAACAGATAGTGATACACACAAGCGAAGTAATACTCGTGGATGTGTAAGCAGGGGTTATTTTTCTGTGTTTTGTTTTTGCACAAACACAAGGGCAAATTGTACAGTATGGCATGCGCATGTCAAAGTAGGTAGGAAGATAGTGCTTACAGCGGAAAGTCCGAATATTCACAAGAGATGAAATTCGATGAACAATGATAATAAGTGCAAGCGGGAAAGTGTGTCTCCAGACAGATAGAGTGCTACTATAGACAGTTGAGCAAGTAGACACAGCAGTGCAAGTAGATAGTGGTGAATTAAAAAACAAATTCATGAGTTATGTTCAGATAGGCAGTGTGCTAGTACAGATAGACAAGCAAGTAGAGAGAGTAGAGCAACTAGTGTTTGTGTTTACGTTCGTTTGCCATGGATACCCACAGCCAAATAAAATTTCCATTGTATAAACAGCTGTTGAGATCCACCATAATGAAGATATTAATAACATTTTTTCTTACAGCAGTTCTAGTGCGATAATATATTAATTCTGTTGCGCCTTTTTGGTGTTACTTTCCTTTTTTTTTTCTTTTTCTCTCTCGTTTTCTTATAGATTGGCAGCAAGTACCAAGGTACACGAAGCAGCAATGCGTACAATCCAGCGTTTGGCTGATTACACAGAGAGTGTAGAATTCTCTCTTAACGATTGCGAGGGATTGAAAGTGCGTCTCGAGCGGCTTGACGAGGCATGGGCTCGATTTGAGACCATCCACGCTGAGCTGCTCGACACTATTGCCAGCAAGGAGCAAGCAAAAATAGAAGAGGCTATGGTGAAAATGGAGAGTATGTATGATGCCAGCCAACCTGCAGCCAATTGAGGTGCAGGTACAGATGCCAGTACAATCACAGGATATAAAAAATTCCTGGGGCGAGTTTGATGGGTCGCTCACGAAATGGCAGGGGTTTCACTACCGATTCATGGCAGCAATCCACGACAATGAGCGAGTGACCCCAGCTTTTAAATTCTCATTTTTGAGGAAGTCGCTAGTGGGCAAGGCAGCCAGGACATTGGACATTGGACATTGACGACAATTACCACGAGGCTTGGGAACGTCTCAACCAGCTCTATAACAAAAAATACCCTATATGTCGAGAGTTACTGCGCCAGTTTATCCGCCTGCCCGCTGTACAAGGGAATCCGAGTTCAGATGACCTTCAAAAGATGTCAAATGTAACGCATGAGACATTGCGCCAGCTACGTGCTCAGGGTGTGCCCACGCAGCATTGGGACATGTTTGTGGTGCATATGTTGCATGAGCGATTAGACAGCGAGACAGCAAAACAGTGGGAGCTACAACGCCAATCAGAGACTCCTACTGCTAAACAAATGTTAGACTTCCTGAACAAGCAAGCAGCAGCAACCAGCAGCCAGTCCGCCAGTAAGCATTTCGGTTCACTCGATTCGCTCAACAGCGCCCGATTAAATCGAGCCGAAAACCGCTTCAATCGATTTGAAGGTGAACGAGCCAGCCAAGGAAAAGCCAATACAAACCCGATATTCAAGGAGCCAGCCAAGGTGCCGAATCTAGAATCCAGCAGCAGCGCAGCAGCACGTCGTCATCGGCGTGAGGTGTGCAACGACGAGCACCAGATTTACAACTGCCAGCAATTCAAAGAACTGAATTTGCGAACCAGAAAAGAGTTTGCCCGGACGAGAGGACTTTGCGAGAACTGCCTGAAGAAGGGTCACAGCATCAGCCAGTGTTATCAAGGTGCATGTCCTCGATGCCCAGGGGAGCAGATGCACAATAGTGTGTTGTGTCCATCCCGGGACGCCAACAAGCCAGCGATAGTAATGAAGACAGAGACAGCAACGAACAGCAAGCAACACCACAGTACTAAAGATTGACTAGCGGAGACAACATGCAAGCGGATGAAGATAGCGAAGAGAGATAGTGTGCCAGAACGTATTAATTTAAATAAAGCCCATCGCAACTTGTTTGCTACTTATTTGAATTCTTTCAATTCTTCCTCTAATTCCACAGTAAATAGAACATCTACATTGATGCCAACAGTGACAGTAAGAATACAGTCAGATGGATTGTTATCTGGGCCGGTGCGTGCTCTCCTGGATTCGGGTGCGCAGCCGAACCTTATCTCGCATGACATCATGCATTCTCTTCATATTGTGACGATGTCAACAGCACGAAAGATTATAGGGATTGATGGTAATCCCATTCGATTATACAAGCAAGCGACGTTACTGATAGTACCTTGGTTCGAATCAAACTCCTATATAGAGGATGAATTTCTGATTCTGCCTAGGGGGTCAAACTGGACAGTCTATACGCCGCAAGTCAATCTACAGCCGATAGTTGCTAGCAGCGACAGACAATTCGCTGATCCAGCGTATTGGAGGAGAGCTCGATTTGAAATCTTGTTGGGAGTCAAATTCTTTGCGAAGATGTTGGCCAACTCGATTCCTCGAAACATACAAGGTGTTGTATTGATAGAGACTGCCTTTGGGGCAGTGGTTTTTGGTGACCATCCGTTGAATACGGACGATGAGACAGGTAACCTTTTTTCAATTGCAAAATGCATTGAGATGGACAGCATGGACAGTATGGTGCGACGACTCTGGGAATTGGATCAGGTCGGCTCGCATCCAGCCAGTACGAAAGAGGAACAAGAAGTCGAAGACAACTTCGTCCGAACAGCCCAGCGAGATGAGCAAGGTCGTTTCGTGGTCACAATTCCAATGAAACCAGGCACAAAAGAGATAGGCAGTTCAAGAGAGATAGCATTGAGACGATTTATGTATTTGGAAAGGAAGTTAGGTAGGGAGCCAGCATTAAGGCAGAAGTATGTTGACTTCATGCGAGAGCATGAGGAACTTGGACATATGACGAAAGTGATTGGCCAGCAAAGAGCAAGCGAGCTAGTATATTATGTTCCGCATCATTGCGTAACAAAGAAGTTCCGGGTTGTGTTCGATTTCAGTTGTCGGACTGACAAGGGGATATCACTCAATGAAGTCCAACAGCTTGGTGGGAAGTTACAGCGAGATTTACCAGAGATAGTGATGCGTTTTCGAAGGCATCGGATAGCGTTTAGTGCTGACATCAAAATGATGTTCAGACAAGTGCGAGTGGCAAGGCATCAATGGGACTTGCAAAGAATAGTCTGGCGCGAGTCACCAAAGGAGAAGCTGCAAGAGTATTGGCTGACAGTCGTTACATATGGGATGACATCATCGGCCCATAATGCGGTACGAGCCGTTGTACAGTGCGCCCGTGATTCAAGCGAATTGTATCCGGATGCAGCGAGCGTAATCGAAAACGACTTATATATGGACGACTGTGTATCAGGCGAGGATAGCGAACAGAGAGCATATGGCAGAGCGAAAGCAGTCGATAAGGTATTGAGGACAGCCGGTTTTGAATTACGAAAGTGGAAATCGAATAGTAAATGGCTAGCGAGCAAGTTTAGTGCGGATAGTGCAGAAACACTGGTTTTTGATAGTGGAGAGCCAGCGACAGTCTTAGGGTTACAGTGGCTGATTGAAGCCACTTTTGTGGTCAAAACATCGGAGATAGTCGGAGAGATTACAAAACGAAAGATATTGAGTTGCATAGCTCAATTGTATGATCCAAATGGATATATTGCGCCAGTGACAATAACGGGAAAGATTTTAATCCAAGATACATGGCGGTTAGCCCTTGATTGGGACGAGGAGGTGCCAGTTGAAATAAGAAACAGATGGAAAGTGTTTTGGAAAGAGTTCCCATATTTGGAGCAGTTTCGAATCGATAGATGGCTAGGAACAAGTGGAAGAGCGAAGATCCAAATTCATGGGTTTTCGGATGCTTCAATGACAGCATACGGAGCAGTAATATATGTGCGAGTTGAGCAAGCGAACGGAAAGGTAACGAGCAAGTTGGTCGTCTCGAAAACACGAGTAGCACCACTCAAAACGGTAACTATACCGCGGCTAGAATTAGCAGCAGCTGAACTATTGAGTCGGTTGCTATTGGAAGTACGGGCAGCTATGCAATGGGCGGAAGCTGAGTATGTGTTATGGACAGATTCGATGGTGACGTTACACTGGTTGCAAAGGCTTCCGTGCAGCCTGAAAACCTATGTAGCAAATCGTGTGTCAGCAATTCAGACAAACACCGAAGTGAATAGGTGGAGATATGTCGGCACAAAGGAAAACCCAGCCGACTTACTGAGTCGAGGAGTAATGCCAGCAGAGCTTATAAAGAGCAAGTTATGGTTGTATGGGCCAGCGTGGGTAACTTATCCATAGAGTGAATGGCCAGCAAATCCGATAGTAAAGAAAGTACCAGCAGCCGCATCGGATGAGATGCAGATATGTGCAGTCGTACATTTTAAGGAAAGTCTCGGCATATGGATGCCGAATCAGCAAGAGATAGTTCCCATTATGGATTATGCCAGCAGCCTGGAGAGAGCCTTAAGCATACTCTAAGGATAAAGAGAAGAAGGAAGAGGTTACGACGAGACGAATCCACGTCTGTCGCACTGAATGCAAGTGAAAGGATACCTGCAAGTTACCTGAGTGCAGCAAGATTGAGTCCCTTAAACCGGTATTCGATAGTGAGGGTATCCTACGAGTAGGTGGGCGCCTTCATAGAGCAAGCGGGGAGTACGAAATGCGTCATCCAGCGATTATACCTAACGGGTCGCGGTTGGCATGGCTAGTAATTGACAATGCGCATAGAGTGACGAAACATGGGGCGGTGCAAGTGATGATGCAGTTCATACGACAGCGATTTTGGATTCCGAATAATGAGCTGAGGAATTTTTTACATAAATGCGTGACGTGTGCACGATTCAATTACCGCTTGGAACAGCAACTGATGTCAGAACTGCCAGCAGATAGGGTGCAAGTGGGAAAACCGTTTCTCCATACTGGTGTCGATTATGCGGGTCCATTCACGCTTAAAGTTTTGGATAGAGAAGGAAGGCAAGTTGTCAGAAAGATGTCTTGGGTGGCAATTTTCGTCTGCCTCAAGACAAGGGCAGTGCACATCGATGTTGTAGGAGACTTAACATCAGTGTCCTTCCTCGCCTGTAATGATCGATTCATTAGCAGACGTGGCAGATGTGAGAGAATGTACAGTGACAATGGCACATCCTTCGTCGGCGCTGCAAGGGAAATCAAGAGAGCCTTAGAAGAGTGGCAAGTGAGTGACGAATTCAACCGTCCCAGTCTGAGAGGGACTGAATGGAAGTTTATGGTGCCAGCAGCCCCTCATCAAGGTGGCATATGTGAAGCAGCAGTCAAATCGATGAAATATCATTTGAAAAGAATAGTTGGACAGCGTGTGCTAGAGTATGAGCAGTTTTCAACGCTACTCATAGAGATAGAGGGCATACTAAATTCACGCCCACTTCATCCATTGAGCGATGATCCCGCAGACATGCAAGCGTTAACGCCAGCACATTTCCTGATTGGTGAACCCATAGTGTTACCAATACCAATTGCGATAGTGGAGCAGTCAAATACGAGAGGGGTAAGGTTGTGGAAAGAACGGCAAACGATGTTAGAGCATTTCTGGAAGAGATGGCGAGAAGAGTATCTTGTAACATTACAGGAAAGGAAGAAGTGGAGAAGAGAAAGGGAAAGTTTGCAAGTTGGACAGCTAGTATTAATTAAAAGCGAAAATTTTGCGCCAGCACAGTGGTCAATGGGAAGAGTGTGCCAGCTTGTTAAGAGCAAGGATGGTTTAGTCAGATCTGTAATCATACAAACCGAAACCGGACAGTTTGCTAGACCAGTACAGAAGGTGTGTATCCTGCCGACACAGCAGGTCCGGAGGGCCAGGAGCAAGCGGAACAACGAAAAAGCCTACTGCGGAGAACCTAGAGGAAAACGAGCGTTTTTGGCGGCACTGTATCGTATGCGATGCCTACGAGTGTGTTTCCTATAAATACATCCAACTTATATATACATATACATTTCTCTTCACACCCGTATAATATTATAACACTGAGATTCGTACTACTGCGCGTACGACTCTCATTAGTATTCTTTTATCAACCCGCAAGCGAGCCAGCTGTGCCAGCAAAATAAATTTGGGTTTTTTATGAGCAAAGCTCTTTTTCCCAAAACAAAAAAATTATCAGACTTTTATTTCGATCGGAATAGTTTTTCAGCCGTTTAATTTTTCCTGCGAAACAACCGGTTTCGGGCAATCGCTTATGTGATAAATATTGAAAACACTAAAAATTTAAGTGAAATTACACATATATTTTTTTTTTTTTTGTCTACAATATACATATATTGGTTCTCTTTATTTTGGCGGTTTACTACACCTACAATATATCTAAGTAAAAAAAATCTCTTTAAATCACTATCACAAACACAACATTAACTGATATATAATACATAAACCACAATCAAGTTTAATAAACACTCATGCCATCTAACCCACCAAAACGGACAGCATCCCGAACGAAGAGTAGTAGCTCTGCATTTGATTCTCCCAAAAGCTCTTTTTCTCCAACTACAAAATCAACAAAACAACACATGAATGACGATAAAATGTGGACCGTGTTGGACGACAACGTAAATGTAACAAAGTGAGTTTATTGTGAATCTTCTATCAAAAAAGGTGAAAGTTTCCGAGCAGAAAATAACCGAAGAACTTCGACGAGAAATACAAGACATTAAAAGCAGTATTTGCGATATAGGCAAAAAAGTTTCAAAATTATAATCCTCGCACCATGATAATAAAACCGAAATTGTTAACGTCCGAAGTAGACAAACTAAAAATGTCGCTGTCTAGTGTTACCACCGAATGCACAAACACAAAATCTTTGGTTGGTGATAACATAACCGAAATATCTAAAAATGTAAACAAGCAGCTTGATCACACAACTGCTGAGCTAAATCAATTAAAGCTCGTAATAAACTCCTACACTCAATAATATGTACCGCACTCGCCAGAAACCAAGTTCACGCAACTCCGCGATTATAATTAAATTTAACTCCCCATATGACAAAAACTATGTCCTAACGTCTAAATGTCTACGTCAAACGTCAACCCGACGACACAGCCGTGGTAATTGACTGCATCGAGGGACTCGAAGACGTTGCCAGATAAGCAGTTTTTGAAAATTAAATTTATCCTCATAATTTTTGTTATTTTTTATTATTTTTTCCTTTCTTTCTCTCTTTTAAATTGTTCTCTTTTTTTCCTGCAATAATTTTTTATTTCTTTTCTTGTTGTAATAAAAATGTTAAATAATCGCAATAGAACATTACATTCGATGGTTAGAGTTTTAAACAGCCGGAAAAGCGGTCTTCCTGATATAGAATCATTTCCAATTGCGAAGAAACAGTTGGAAAACTCAAGAAAATTCGATGAAATATGGAGTCAAGTGAGGATAGAACATTTGAAAGATGAAGTACAGTTGGACTCAATGAAAGAAATAATAAAAACTTATGAAGATATTTCCAAGAAAAGGTGATCCATGCGAATAAAATTAATATTGAGGAGGACGACTTCTTGGAATATCTCATTGAATGGATACCGGATCAAGTGATGCGTTCTCAAGCCAAAATGCATCGTTTCCGCGACAAAGAACATCTTCTGGAGGCATTAAAGAGGGTGAATCTCGCCAAACGAGTACCAACTTCTCGAGAGTATGCTGATATACAGTCATCTACATCTAAACAATCATTCCGATGCTACAACTACAACGCGTTGGGGCATGTAGCAGCAAATTGCAAGACGCCCAACAGACAACTAGGCGCATGTTATGTTTGCGGTGAATTGGGACACTAAACTGTACCAAGAAGAAGGAGTTTCGAATTAACCATGTGGAGAATGAAGCCGATCAGGATGATAATGTAAGAAATTTATTATATAGGTGCTTTTTGTAGGATCGAATTGAACCTGTAAGATTTAGCTATAAACTTTAATTGTTACCGGCAGACCCGACCCATTTATTTAGTATGCCAGCAAAAAAAATGTTAAGTGCGCACTGAGCGATAAACTCAAGGAGTTAATAAATACAAAAGATGGCTTTAACTCTGGCTGGAAGTTTAAAGGAAGCTAGGAGCTTGCCGGAACAGATGAATATACTGCCGGCAATTACCTAAGGGAAGTCGGGACTATGTTATCATTGACCCTACCTGAGTACCAAGGAACGGTAAAATCAGTGCTCAGCAATCGTCTTCAGGGTTGTCATACATCCTTAAACATCCATTGTTTAGGGAGAGGTCCGTGCATGTCAAATGGCAAGGAGCGGGATAGTGAACTCGAACCTCTTGGATAAGGAAGAGATATTCGGATTATAAACGAGATGGAAACCCTGCCTTACGAGAATGTAATACAGGCAATAGAATATGGAAAACCTACGGTTTATACAAATGGCCGGAGACTTCTGTACATCCTTTCAATGCCAAAAGTAAGGAGGTTCAAATTCGACCTAGCACACTGTAGGAAACGAGTCCCAGTTGCGGTTCAGGTTAGGATAGTCTGCACCCTAAAGTATGCAATGATTTTTTTAACGAAAGGGCTAGGAATTGTGATTTAGCTTAGTGGGAGGGATATTCCTCCAAAGTAAAAAGGGAAATATCTAAAATTAGAACCCAGTGCAGAATTTCGTCGTCGAAGCTAATCTTCACCATACTATAAAACATATAATAAAAAGGTATAATAGAAAAACGGTGAGGTCGTATGACTAACAAAAAACCCGCAAGGGAGACAACCGGCCAGTCTATATAAGGTAGTCACGCTCGTCTTTGACTGACAGTTCTTGGTGCGGATTTTTGTTCGGAGGAGTGTACGGGAGTACCCTTTTGACTCCATATTGTTCTGCGGAGTATATTTCTTTCTTTTTTCTTTTGTGTGAAAGCGTAGTTTCCGAATTTGGACGTATCGCGAGAAAATAATAAAATAAAATAAAGATAAAAAAAACACAAAAAAAAAACCCACCAAAAAAAGATATGTACATACATATCGTCGGCTTAATAAGAAAGCCTCGTAACTCCATTTTTGGCAAAAATCACTTTTTGATGCTATCTTATAGAAACTCTGTAGGCGCACTGCTATGGAAAACCTCGTAGCGTGTGAAGTATAGAAGTGATACAGTGAAACGTATTTAAAAGATTGGAAGAGGATCAACCGAAAACTGATGAAAATGAGAATTGCACAAAGGAGTCATCACTTCTGTAAGTTCCTTCTCATTGCACAGCCTCAAATCTTGGGCATCTTAGATAATTTTATTTTCAAATAGATTTATTGACGGCAATAATGAAACCATTCCAACTAACGAACAAATTGTCAGCCCAGATATTGGAGCTGGTAAAAATGGAGAGACCTTTAACTTGGAAGAAGTAGAAGTAATATTTATGGATGTGGACAAAATTGATGCGGATAATTTTATACTTCATTCTGCTAAAGAGGTTTGTATAAATGATGAAAAAGATAAAGGTGGTGATCTCATGCATAGTGAGAATCAGGAACAATTCATAGATTTGCCATCGCTTAAAAAGAGAAGATCTAAAAGGCAACACGTCAAGGAATCTAAATGGTCTCAAAATAAACAAAAGCGTAAAAGGGAGTTGGGCTTGGAATACGATTGCAAGGAAAAGGAAGAAGAGTGGCTTTATACAGTTGATAAACCAAGTCGAAACATTAAGCCACGGTGCAATTGTTCAGGAAATAAGAAAGGAATTATGAAATGCTTTTTGTTTACAGAAATTGAAAGAAATAAGATTTTCAAGTTATTTTGGTCAAGAACATGGTCAGAAAAAAAATTGTTTCTTCAATTACTTGTTGATATTACCGATACAGAAAGGCACCGTGTAGAAAACAAGAAAATGTAAGCAGACGCAAAGCTACGGCATACTATCACCTAAAAATGAATAACGAGAAGCTAAGGGTGTGTAAAAAAATGTTTTTAAATACACTCTCATTGGGCGAGTGGTCAGCTTTAAATTGGGCGAAAGAGGATACAATGGTGGACGTTGAAGTTGCAAAAGATGATGAAGAATTTGTTAGCAGCAAGTCGGCATCCAGAAAAAGTCTTTGCGAAGAACGCAAAAAACGCTTGGTGGATTTTTTCAACTCTCTTTCAAAAATGGAATCGCATTACTGTACTCAAGTTCTTCCAAGATGTACTTAGAGACAAACTGGCTTTCGAAAACAGCTGTGTTCGAATTTTACTCCAAAGAATGGTGCAAACTTCAAGACATAGCTCCTCTTTCAATTGGCGCATTTATGCATGAGTTTGAAGACGAAAATTTGAGTTTGTTTTCGCCAAAAAAAGACAGGTGCGAAACTTGTGGAGCCTTCGAATCTAAAAATATAACCGCAGAAATATATAATCTGCATAAACTTAAAGCGAATGAAGCACGAAAAGAAAAAGAAGCAGATAAAGAAAACCCTAAATTATCTGTTTTTACAATGGATCTCCAATCGGTGCTCTTGAGCCCTAAGTCTAATATTTCTACGATGTACTACAAAACAAAATTGGTTGTACATAATTTTACCCTTTACGATCTTAAGTCAAAAGACGGATTTTGTTTTCTTTGGAATGAAACTGGCGAAAATGTAACTGCTCAAGAATTTTCCACAATCTTAACCAACTTCATTTCGACACAAGTAGAAACTGATGGTCCTAACCATTTTGTTTTATACAGCGACGGGTGCACTGCCCAAAACAGAAATGCCACGATAGCTAATGCATTTGCTTAATGCTTCACTTTTACATAAAATAACAATTGAACAAAAGTTTTTATGTAAGGTCCATATCCAAATGGAAGCTGACTCAATGCATTCATGTATTGAACGAATTGTAAGGAAAACTGACATTAACGTTCCGGCTGATTACATAAATATCTGCAAGAGATCGAGAAAGGTTAACCCGTATAAGGTCAACTACCTGGATCACACTTACTTTCGTTGTTTCGATTCGGTTTCTTTTTACAAATCAATAAGACCCGGCAAAAAAAAGGGAGATCCCTGTGTTACTGATATAAGTTAACACCTAAAAGATTGACTGAGACAAAAGTCAATCAACTTCCGCCACAGTCATAAAACTCGTGCACATGCGGGATCGCATTGCACTTCATTTCCACACAAGTCATCAATTCCCACAGGTTGCACATGTCATCAAACCCCACAACCAACAAGTCGACAACCGGATTCCGCAGAAGTCACCAACTCAGCGTCTGCGACCACTTGCGACAACGTTGTTTGTTTTATCTTATAAATATTTGTAACAAATAGATTCAGAGTTGAGTTGTATTCCTAATTTACCGCAATAAAGAGCTCTCAAGCTCCAAAAAAATATTTTTTTCAACGTTTTAATACAAACAAACGTAACTGGCGCCCGAGCAAAATAGTGAATAAGTAATGTCATAGTACATGAAAAAAGAAGAAAAAGTGCCGCAGTTCATAGTACACTAAGGCAAAATAAATAAATCGTCACGGTATAAAAAGAAACAGTGCATAAGTAATGTCATAGTACATGAAAAAAGAAAAAGTGCCGCAGTTCATAGTACACTAAAGCGAAATAAATAAATCGTCACGGTATAAAAAAGAACAGTGAATAAGTAATGTCATGGTACATGAAAAAAGAAGAAAAGTGTCGTAATTCTTAATACACTAAAGAAATAAAATCATCTGTGCGCGTGGAACAACTCCTCTGGAGAAATCTTAAGGCCCCCTAGTAACTGTAACGAGATCGCAGACGAAAAGGAGACAGCACTGCTGCCAGCCGGTCCAGACAACAAGTAATAAGGAAGAAGCCATGAAAATCATCATTGTGCTGTAGGTACTAGCTATTAAGAAGTGAACTATACATTATATTTTAAGGAATCTAATTATAAACTTATAGGCTTAAGAATAGAAGATTAATTTCCGTGAAAATTTAGAGCAAAGAGTTGCTGTCTATTAAATAATTTAAAATAAAATCAGTTCTTCAGCAAAGGAGAATTAGAAATAGTAATACTCAGTGATTTAAAGCGTTCTCTCTCAAATGGCGAATCCTAATAACCTTATCCGCCCCCCCGTTTTAAACATTCCACCACAATTGAACCAACAACCGCCGCAGTCTCAACCGAGACCTATGGCACCAGAAAATCCCCTCCAGCCACAGGCTCAACGCCTCGTCATACCATCCCCTGAATGAATTAATTGGTATTATCACCGGTATCGTTAATTCTATCGTAAGACCAAATTTTGAAATTTCTGCTATACATGATCAAGCCATAAATCCCGAACTAAGAGACAATGTTGAAGAACTCGATAAAATACCAGACGTCGTTCGATCTCTACGAGATTTCTCTGGAAAGCCAGGCGAGTTTAGCTCTTGGCGAAAAAGCGTAGAACGCATTTTAAAAATTTACGAGTCACTCCAAGGAACACCAAAATACTATGGTATCCTGAGCGTGATTAGAAACAAGGTTATCGGTAACGCTGATGCGGTTCTAGAATCGTATAATACCCCTATGAACTGGAAAGCAATATCGAAATGCCTAACGATGCATTATGCAGATCAGAGATTTCAGTACACTTGAGTACCAAATGACATCCCTCATTCAAGGAAATGCTTCCGTACAAGACTTTTACCAGTCTGTATATAGACATTTATCTCTAATCTTAAATAAGATACAAGGAATGCAGATAGGTAATGAAGCGCTTTCACTTCTTACCAACACATATAGGGACAATGCACTAGATACGTTCGTGCGAGGCCTTAACGGCGACTTACCCAAACTACTGGGCATTCGAGAGCCATCCGACCTGCCCCAAGCCCTGAATCTATGCCTCAAACTGGAAAACCAAAAGTTTAGGTCGAATTACGCCAATAGCACGAATTCTCTTGTTAATAAACCTAAGCAGTTGCCCCCACCTCCACCACAACGCAATAGATATACCCAGCAGTTTACAAACACCAAACAGCCGTTTTTTCCACAAATAGCGTACGTTCCGCAAACATATCCGCAACAGAATTTTGATTTCCAAAAACAGCCACAATTAGACTACCCATATAACAATCCTTATCAAGCTCCCCCAGACCTTCTGCACCTAAACCACAGCCGAAACCAGAACCGATGGATACTTCTACGATCAGGTCCGAAGAAATAAACTACCAAAACCGACCTCAACAATTTAAATACGCCGGGAAGAGACCACAAGTACACACCGATTCTTTCAGGAATCAAGTACCTCAAAAGATGCAGAGGAACTTCCATATAGACCCCGTCCCAGAGTTCAGTCCGCCCCCATGCGATGAAATATCCTCCAACGATTTATACGCCTTCTACCAACAGACCTACGTAGAAGAAGCACAAAACTACCCTAACCTAGTCGGAGTATAATGATATCCATTTTTTAGGTTAAGCGACTCTTCGCTACCTTACTTCCAGTGTAGGACGAAGAGTAACGAAATTCTAAACTTTTTAATCGACACCGGATCGAGCAAAAATTATATACAGCCGCACCTAGCAATAAAATCTTTCCCAAACGAACAAACCTTCCTAGCAAAATCAATTGCAGGCGACGTCAGAATAACCGACCATACCTTCCTTAACCTATTCGGCCAACAAGACATCAAATTAAAATTCTTTCTACTCCCAACCCTGAAGTCGTTCCATGGTATCTTAGGAAACGACAGCCTAAGACAACTCTCCGCGGTTATTCATACAAGAGAAAACTTCATGATAATACGCAACAGGCTAAAGATACAGTTCAAGCACTTTGTTTCTCAGACGGTAAATTCGCTATCGGAAAAAACTAACCAAATGCGACGAGGCGAATAATCAGCACATACCAACCATAGACAACATTCACCCAGGAACCATTCACCTCAACCAATTCAACCATCCTCATCAAGGGTGAAAACTTCAACCTATCCGGAAGCTTTATCCTTCGATACCATAATGCCTCACTATTCATAAACGGACAAAACTTTACTTCAAATGAAATCCCCACATCCAGGCCATTACCACCAATATTACATCCAATTCTGCCAAACAACACTTATGAGGAACTCCTCACATTAGAAGCATTAAAGGAATTGCATATCAACAACACACTTAACATAAATCAGCTGAAACAGGAAAACCAATTGTATAACATTACAAACTCCAGTCTCACATTCATAGTAATGATAACCCTCCTGGTCGTCATATTCAAAGCTTTCCCAATCCGAAGGAGAATCACACTCTGCCTCAGCAAAAACGCGAAAGCTGAAACTCCAGCAGAAGGAATAAAACCAAAAACGGAAACTCCCATGCCCATACTTTACGTGGCATCGAGTGAGGACACTCGAGTTTAAGAAGGGAGGAGTTAACACCTAAAAGATTGACTGAGACAAAAGTCAATCAACTTCCGCCACAGTCATAAAACTTGTGCACATGCGGGATCGCATTGCACTTCATTTCCACACAAGTCATCAATTCCCACAGGTTGCACATGTCATCAAACCCCACAACCAACAAGTCGACAACCGGATTCCGCAGAAATCACCAACTCAGCGTCTGCGACCACTTGCGACAACGTTGTTTGTTTTATCTTATAAATATTTGTAACAAATAGATTTAGAGTTGAGCTGTATTCCTAATTTACCGCAATACAGAGCTCTCAAGATCCAAAGAATATTTTTTTCAACGTTTTAATACAAACGTAACTTATAGTAGCCCTTAAATATTTCAACGGATATATTTTCTATAAATTGAAATTCAGCGACACTTGGAGAGAAAAAGCATCAACATTCGTTCCTGTGGATAGTCTTCCTCAACTGTACCAGGAGAAAATCAAAATCACGAAAAGGAAGTATGATGATTTGCAAGACTTAAAAATGTCATTACCCGAGTTTTACGACAACATACCCCATCAGAACTAATAAAATTCTTGTACTAATATATTATTTATGTTAACATTTACTAAATAAAGCGTTTATAGCTACTAGCTACTAAACTACTACTAGTTTTCGAAAAAATTTATTAAGAAGGCAGAAAATATTGTTTAGCAGCCAACCTCATAACTCCAAGGGTAGAATGACAAAAAACTCGTAACTCCAGTAAAATAAATAGACGTAGTCGTATTAAAAAAAGCGGTTTTTGTCCAAAAACCTGCGATTTTTTTATTAATTTAGGATATAAAATAGCATCGTTAACTAAAAAGCTGGCCTTGGTAAGAAACGTTCGTTCCTCCTGTAAAATTTCAAATTTTGGAGTTAAGATGTTCTTATTAAGCCGACGATATATGTTATATCAGAGCAAGCTTGTGAACAAACCCTCGATTTCAAATTCAATTAACTAAAGTCAATTGAATATAATGATAACAAATACATTTAATACAATGATGCGATGGTGAAATACCGTAAAGAAAAATCAAATGGGAAACAACATAAATACAATGATGCGACCATTAAAATGCCAAAAACTGATCACCAGAACTTTTAGCCTTCAGCATAGAAGAAACACAATAATAACAAAGTAACACTTTTGCCTTCAGCATATAAATCCGAACACAAGTATCATTGCATCATCCATAGTCATACGAAGAGTATAAAAAGGGATCGTTTGATCTCATTAAAGTTAGTTCTAAGAATTCTGTCACAACGTATAGCCTAAGATTTCGCCCGACCAATGGTAAGGGATCTGAAGCTTTTTTTTAAGTAAGGAAATAAAAATATTTAAAAAAGTAAAAAGGAAAATGTTTTATTTTTTTTATAAACACAATTTCCTTAAACGAAAATGACGCAGTCGGTAGGATACCAATCAGATAAGAGATATGGTAATCCAGTGATCGAACCGAAAAATTAAATTTTCTTGCGATCAAAAATTTATGTGAAACCAGTAAATCGAACGAATATCGGTATAACTAGTTAACAAGTAAAAGTGTGAAAAGTGAAAAATAAAATCGAATGAATATCGATTTTACACTTGTAAGACATTTCTAATATTAAATGTGCTTTTCATTATGTTTAACAACTTTCAATTCATTAAAATGTCTCTTGGCCACCCTGTGCTCTTATTTGCCAATGTTCGTTTACATAATCAATTACATGTTTTTATATTTACATGAAAAACAGAAAATACTGTCTAACAATGCATAGTTGTAATGTCGAACGAGTGAACCGCAGTTTTTATGTAAACTATCGACTTTGTTAATTGTAAACCGTAAGCTCTTTTCTTTATATATTATGATCTGCTTGTTAAGTATTCTGCGAAAGAAAGTCTGGCAGTCTGAATAAAGATATCGTTGAAACAAGACGTATTTGAGTCGGTATATGTTTTTTTTTATGTCAAGTTGTATATATTTTTTTTTATGTTAAACGTAATCATTTTGGAAAAGTACGTTACACTTTTGACAAATCTGTGACAAAAATTAAATCGAACAAATATCGGTATAACTAGTTCACAAGTAAAACATTGAAAAGTGAAAAATGAAATCGAACGAATATCGATTTTACACTAACAAATCAGTAGAAAAAAAAAAATTTTTTTCGAGCGAATATCGGAAAATTTTTATTAAGAAATTATTTAGTGATTCAGTCAACGCATATGACTTATATTACGAATTTCATAGAGGAAAAATAATTTCAAGTGAAAACAGGTGTGAAAGTTTAATCAAACGAACATTTTAATCAAATAAATACGTGAAACCCAACGAAAGTTTAGAATTAAATCCTTTAAAATATATTGAACGACTCCAAAATTTTGACGGTAAAACAGAAGATTTGTCAATATTTATTTCTAACGTAGACGATATAATTCCTACATTACAATCACAAAAAATGTGTATCAATATTTTAAAAGGTAAATTCATTGGAAGAGCTAGGCAGGCAATAGAAATTCATACACATCTTACAAGATGGGTAGATATCAAAGGTATGTTATTAAAAAATTTCGGCGGATTTAAAAATTCGTATCAGCTATATGAAGATTTGCGAGCTTCTCAATTTAGAGGCGACACACTCAAATTTTACAATCACATAAAACGCACCCTATCACTTTTGAATCAGAAATGTTTGCAGGAAAGTAATAGCACAGATATTCCCCGCAATAATGAAACTGCACTTAACATATTTAAAGAACGGCTTCCAACACATATTAAAACCATACTCTATGCATTGAAACCCAGTACCATGGAATTAGCTTTACACGAGCTTAGTAACGGAGGACTTATCACAAGACAGAACCACGATACAGACTATAACGACAAACAAAGACACAATGCTAACAATAACAGTAGTTTTATAAAAAACCCGAATAATCCATTCAGAAACTATAACAGTAGAGAAAATAATTTTATACCAAGCAACAGAAATATTAATAAAAATCAAAATTCCAAATAATAGCCAACAACAACGCCCTTATGATAATTTTAATAACAATAATCATAATAATAATTATAGACAATATCCTGAAAGGTTTGAGCCTATGGATATAGATATTTCATCATCTCAAATGAGACGTGTACCTAAAGCTAATTATGTTGAAAGAAATAATGTACAAGAAAATATAGAAAGTGACGCAAATTTTCGGCATTCAGCCTCGGAACATCATTTCCGTATATTAAATTAGGAAAAGGAAATGAAAATATAAGGCTACTTATTTGACACAGGAGCAACAAATAGTCTTTTGCGTGAGGAAGATTCACCAATAGAATATACTAATTGGCGTTTCAAACCTATGAAAATATGCACAGCAGGCAATAACCCAATAGTCGTCACAAAAGACATAAAAATCCCAAAAACAATATTTGCATTATCAGTTAAATACGATTGTGAATTCCAAGTGTATATACTTTCAGTGAAGAGTATAATGGAAATAACAACATATTGATTCCAAACGATGGAGAAATAAATTATAAGAAAAAGACATTGAGACTGAATGACAAAATCATACCTTTGTTCTTCAACGAAAATGAAGAAAATGAATATGAAAAGACCATCAACTATTTCAATGAAATTGTTCCTATGGACTCCATTATTAACAATACAATAATTAAAGACCTAAGAACGGAGCATTTAAATAAAGAAGAAAAACAAAAAGAAAAGGTGACGATTTGTCTTTTACTAACCACGTAAAACACAACATCCCTACAGAAGATAGTTCTCAAATATACACGAGGATATATAGATATCCCGAAATCCACAAGAAAGAAGTAGATAAGCAAATAAAAGAAATGCTTGAATCGAAAATAATCCAGCATTCCACTTCACCCTATAACGCTCCAATTTGGGTGGTACCTAAAAAAGAGGATAACGCAGGTCATAAGGAATGGCGAATCGTTATCGATTACCGGAAATTGAATAACGTAACTAAAGAAGATAAATATCCTATCCCAAACATAGACTCAATATTAGATAAACTAGGACATGCAGTGTATTTCACTACACTAGATCTTACAAAAGGGTTCTATCAAATAGAAGTAGAAGTTAAGGATAGAGAAAAAACAGCTTTTAATACATTAACTGGACACTATGAGTTTGTACGAATGCCATTCGGATTAAAAAATGCACCCGCAACTTTTCAGAGACTCATGAATGAAGTTCTGAAAGAATTTATAGGAAAAATATGCTATGTTTATTTAGATGACATTATAATATTTTCCTCAAGCTTACAAGAACACATGGATTCACTTCATAAAATTCTAATGACACTAAAGAATGCAAAACTTAAAGTATCATTAAACAAATCTGAATTTCTACGTAAAGAAACAGAATTTTTAGGTCATGTAGTAACATCAAATGGACCGCCGGTAAGTTCATCTACCTTTATCCGAAGATTGGGCACCTTGTCGTGGTGGGGCGGCTTAAGTAGATTAACAGGATGCTAGACCAGGGTAGTGGCCCAACTCCTCTGGTAGAGCTGAATGTGAATTGAAGAACCAAGACTCAATCCGATCAATCGATCAACCCTTAAACTCCAAGATGACTAGTCTGCAATGTCGAGGGAGCTGTGATGAGGTAGGTAAAACTACTTGTTCACAGGGTTCAGGGGTAATTGAACCGCTAATGGAGACTCCTCAGGGGCAGCTCAATCCTCTGTTGTAATTTAGTTGAGTAGGATAGGTATTGGGGATCTCTGCCTATTCGGTCCGTTTAATTCTCCCCTACTCGTGGGTACATATATGGACCTAAATTTAAATAATAAAAATAATATTCCTTCGGAAAACGAGGTGGAAGGCTTAGGAGGGGTCGAGAAGGCGCTGGAAAGTGCTGACATGAACCCGAATAAGCTCGAGGGGTCAGTGGACTCTGATGGGAAACCAAAAGAGTTAGCAGACCAATCGTCAGTGGAGGTGGACAATGCGGGGCAGAAATGCGCCAAGAGGTCAGCCGGAACTGCGGAAGCCGGATTGGAAGAGGAGAGAAGTCCCGACTCCGAGCGGAAGTTGCACCAGCAACTGAAGCAAAGAATGAAGAGGGTCAGAAGGAGGCAAAGATTGGCCTTGGCCAAATCTGTCTCGGCGAAAGGCATAAGTAAGTCGGTTGAGGAGTTGACTGAAATGGTTGCCAACTTGACGTCGACCGAAACCTCTCCAGAAGACGGTGGATCTAGGAAACGGTTCAAATGTTCCGGGACCATGAATCCACCTAAAACTGTGAAGAAGGGGACGGAAGGCGGAAGGGAAGACGGACAGTCTGTACAATATGGGGTCAGTCTGCAGGTACCACACTCCAGTGGTTATGTGGATGGACAACATTTACAACGGACTATTAGTCAACCCGGAAAGCAGAAATCGTGCAAGGCCGAGCAACCTGGACCAAGCAAGGTAAAGCGAAAGCTGAGCCAAGCTATGGGAAGGAGAGCAAAGCAAGCAGATGCTGCAAAGCCTTACGCTAGGAGTGAGAGAGCCAAAGTTGACAAGGGTGTAAAAACCTTTGCTCAGACAGCGGCGAACGATCTCCAAATGGGTGTTGCCGACATGAGTCGAGAGGGGGGGATAGAAGCTTCACAGTTGAGTATTTTCAAGAATGCTCTGCTGAGGGCTCTTGACTTACTTCCGACAAATGCAGGTGATATCGGTGTAAAGGAGATAACCTTGGAGGAAGGGATTATAGCAATAAAATGCGTAAACCAAGAAACCAAAGGGTGGCTATGTGAGACTGTAGGGAAGATGACCGACCTATGGGAGGGAATCAACCTTAAAATAGACAGGCTTCACATACTAAAGGATGTGGAAAGGTTGATAATCTTCGTTCCCGGTGAACCCGTGAGCAAGGATGTCATCCTTGCCAGACTTTGTCGTCAAAATTCCTGTGTGAAGGACACTTCGAAATGGAGGGTTATTCATGTGGGAAGATATGATGACAAAAAAATTGCATGCCTAGCAATAGGCTATATCCCGATAACATGGAGGGAAGCAAATGTGGTCTTCCTTCCAAAACCGGGAAAAAAGGACTACACCGAGGCAAAGTCATTCAGACCAGTCAGCCTAACATCCTTCCTGTTAAAAATAATGGAAAGGGTGATGGTGGACTATATGGAGAGTACTGCGCTTAAGATGTATCCTTTAAATAGTAGACAGCATGCATACAGGGTAGGTATGTCTACAGAAACAGCGCTACACCAAGTAGTACGCGTTGCGGAGGAAGAGCTAAATACCGGGGGCATTGCGATGACCACTATAATGGACATTGAAGGTGCCTTCGATAAGATATGCTTTGAAAGTCTGAAACAAGCCTTGGAAAAACGTAGGGTTAACCCACTGGTGGTAAGATGGGTGGACAATATGTTGAATACGAGGGCGATTAATATTCAGACGGGAACCTCAAAACTCAGAGGAAGGGTTAGCAGAGGTTGCCCACAAGGAGGTGTTCTCTCACCTACACTGTGGAATATCACTGTGGACTCTCTTCTCGACAGACTCGAGGCGACGGGCATTCACACAGTGGGATATGCCGACGACATAGCAATAATGGCCAGAGGCAAATTCATGGACGTCACAGCAGATATCATGAGGAATGCACTCAGAGTGGTTGAGCGGTGGTGTCTGGAACAAGGGCTCTCCATTAATGCGGCGAAAACAGATCTAATAGTCTTCACTAGGAAGAGGAAAAATCTGGAATTTTCGGCCCTTAACACTTTTCGGATCGGAACTAACAATGACTAAGAAGGTTAAGTATCTGGGAGTCTATCTAGATACTGGACTTACTTGGAATTACCATGTTGAGGAGAAGGTCCGGAAGGCAAAGAGGGTACTACATCAGTGCAAACGTGTATGTGGACAGAGGTGGGGACTCTCGCCTAGGTCAGCATACTGGATGTATACGATGATAACTAGACCCATTATCACGTACGCCTCGGTTGTATGGTGGGCGAAAGCCTCTCAGAAAACTGTGAGGAAGCACCTGGATAGGGTTCAGCGTTTAGCATGTATGGGAGTTACAGGTGCAATACGTACAACCCCAACATGCGCATTGGAAGTCATCATGGGGATATTACCGCTAGACTTATTTATTAAGAAAACAGCGGCCCAAACGGCACTTCGCTTGCATCGAGATGCGAAATGGCACCATCGTGGTACGATCTATGGACATAGGAAGATCCTGGAACTTGTTAAAGACGAGATTAGGGAGCTAAACATGCCTATGGATCGAATAACAAGGGTGCGTATTATGGAAAGAAATCATAAAACTCGTATTGAGAACGGATTACTTCCAGAAAAAAGAAATGGTGAAATAGTGATTTTCACGGATGGATCCATGATGGATGGCGGGGCGGGGGCCGGTATCTATTCAGAAGAGCTGGAACTTGCCCGTCACATTAGCCTCGGGAAATACACTTCAGTATACCAGGCTGAGATGATTGCCTTGCTTTATGCGTTGGACTACTTGCTTGAGTGTCAGGTGGAAGGAAGAAATATCCTCATAGCACTGGACAATCAGGCGGTGATCAGATGCATGGAACAAACAAACATCACAACATCACTGGCACTGGAATGCGTACTTAAACTCAATAAGTGTTCATCTAAAAATGAAGTAACACTGACTTGGGTACGAGGACACATAGGGATCGAAGGCAATGAAAAGGCGGACTCCCTTGCAAAACAGGGGTCAACTGAAAAGTTGCTGGGACCAGAACCATTCTCTTCAATTGGCAGAGGAATGGCTGAACAGCTTGTCCACAAATGGATCACGGCAGAACACCTGAGAAGGTGGTCAACCGTGGAACAATGTAGACAAGCTAAAATGGCAATAAAGTGGCCGACCTGCTCCACTCAAAGAAGAGTTCTAAGCATGAGTCGAGGAACATTGAAATGGGTGGTGGCTTTGTCTACAGGACATGGTAATTTCAGGTATCACTTAAGGAAAATGGGCCTTATAGAGGATGATACTTGTAGACTATGCCTGGAGGAATCTGAGACAGCGGCACATATACTGTGTCAATGCCCGGCACTGGCTGGCAGAAGAATGAGGATCTTGGGACATCAATGGGTCGAGACCCAGTCGATGAAACGGATCTCCCATAAACAGATGCTAGCGTTAACACTAGGAATTGAGCCCAGAGAAGAACTGTGGAGAAATCCAGAGAGTCTCTCTGAGTAAGATTTACAGTGGTAGAGAGACGAAAAGAGACCCGACAATGGTGGTCTGATTCGATTATCTCTCGAAATATATATATATAACATCAAATGGTATAAAACCAAATCCGAAAAAAATTTAAACAATAAAGAATTTCCCTATACCAAAAAATGTAAAAGAAATTCAAAGTTTCCTCGGTTTAACAGGATACTATAGAAAAGAATTGTTAGCAATAATTTGGGCAACATATCTAACATAGACCATAGACCATTAGTATGGATACAAAATTTAAAAGAACCAAATAGTAAATTGCAAAGATGGAAGATCAAACTTGAAGAATATGACTTCGAAATACAATACATACAGGGGAAAGAAAATAAAGTTGCAGACGCACTGTCACGGATAAAACTTGAAAATAATATCAATATGATAAATAACGACAACGATGATGACGAATAAACTCAGCACAGTGCTGAATCGGATAATTTAAGCTTAATCCCTATTAGTGAAAAACCGATTAATATTTTTAATCGACAAATAATTCTCAAGGTCAATGCAAATGACGAAGAAACAAAAATTATTTATCCACATGTTGGGAAAAGAAGAATTATATTTATAAGAAAAGAATTCAAAGAAAAAGACTTCGGAGATATTATTAAAGAAGTCGAAAAATATTAAATGGCATTTATATAGAAAATGAGGAAATCTTTACGAATTTCCAAAACAAATGGAAATTAGAAAAAACAAAATCAATTCAAATATTACACAGAAGCACAAAACTTTTGCAGGATCTAAAAATCAACGAAGCAAACGAGATAATATTCAAAACACATAAAAATAACAACCATGTAGGCATAGAAAAAGTATATTTAGATCTTAATCGAAAATATTACATACCAAATTTTAAAACCCTAATAAATAAACAAATTAATAATTGCCATCTATGTATGACCAAAATCGAAAGAAATCCAATTAAGTTACCTTACGAAAAAACAATAACTCCAAAAAATCCAAATGAACACTATCACATAGATATATGGTTCTTAAACCATAAGAAAAAATACCTTTCATGTATCGACAAGTTCAGTAAATATGCGGCAGTAGAACCTATTAAACATAAAACATATACCAATGAAAATATTTACATAAATGAAAAAAACCCAAACAAATTACCCTCGATAATGAAAACGCTTTTGTTTCTGAAACATTAAGAAATTTTTTAGAAAATAATGAAATAAATATTCATTATAGTACAGCTAATCGCCATACAGGTAATTCAGACATAGAACGTCTCCACAGCAAACTCAATGAATATATCCGAATCCTAACACAAATACAGGAATCAGGTGAAGAAATTGAACCCATTGAACATAAAGGGTTTTTCAACAGGGACGCTACAAAAGTAGAGCGACAGGGACAGCAAACGACGCCGAATTTCTTGCCGCTCTTTTGACATTTCTCTTCAGTATTTCATGATGGAAAGATATACGAGCCAACAACGAGTCAAAATTATTAAAATTTACTACCGAAATTCGGAGTCAGTGGCCTCAACGTTAAGAGCGCTACGTCCAATTTATGGTCGTCATAATCGTCCTAGCAGATCAACAATTGAGCATCACAGTACAAAATGTTCCCGTGCCAGTGAGACAAAGAAGTGCCCGTAGTGTCGAGAATATTGGTGCCGCTGAGGCTTCAGTTGAAGAAAGCCCAAATGTGTCTCTCACACGTCGTTCTCAAGCGTTGGGCATCTCTGTGACGTCGTTGTGGCGAATTTTGCGAAAAGATCTTGGCCTACATCCTTACAAGATTAAATTGACGCAAGAACTGAAGCCGCTTGACCACCAGAAGCGTCGCATGTTCGTGAATTGGGCTGACCAACAGCTTGAAAATGATTCGGATTTTCATCGAAAAATCATCTTCAGCGATGAGGCTCATTTCTGGCTGAATGGCTTCGTCAGGCAGCAATCCACACGTACTCCATGAGTCATCATTGCATCCCGAACAAATTACGGTTTGGTGTGGTTTATGGGCCGGCGGCGTCATTGGGCCGTACTTCTTCCATGATGATCAAGACCGGCACGTTACTGTGAATGGGAATCGCTACCGTTCAATGATAACCGAATATTTTTGGCCCCAATTGGATGATATGGACTTGGAGGACATGTGGTTCCAACAGGGCGGCGCCACAAGCCACACAGCGAATGTCACAATCAATTTATTGGAAACCAAGTTTGGAGAACGTGTTATCTCACGAAATGGTCCAGTCGCTTGGCCGCCTCGGTCGTGCGATTTGACGCCGTTAGACTATTTGCTGTGAGGCTACGTCAAGTCTATGGTCTATGCCAACAAGCCAGCGACGATTGATGAACTTCGTACGAATATCGAACGTGAAATTGCAGCAGTCTCGGCCGATTTATGCTTGAAAACCGTCGAAAATTGGATTCAGCGTCTGGACTTCTGCAAGCGTGCCCGTGGTGGCCATGCAAAAGAAATCAAGTTCCATAAAGAATTTCATTGATATCCAAAACCGTTTTTGTTTTATTTAAAAAAAACTATTGTAGCGCTCTTATTGAAAAACCCTTTACAATCAAAGCCATAGACACTTACAATAATGTCATCCATTTAACAACAACAACAAAAACCTATTGATGTACACTTTAATAAAATCAACAATGAATTAATCTATTAACGTATCGAAGACCGTAAGACTAAAATATTAAATAAACTAAACATAAATAGGAAGAATGTTAGCATAGACAAAAATTACGCAAAAGTAACAGAACCAGAGAAAATAAAAAACAAAATAGCCCCGTAACATAAAAAGGTAAAGGTAATTAATAGATTTAACAAAAATATACGTTGGAAGAAGGAAACAGATTTAAGAAAAATCCTAATCGTATTCTTCATAAAGATCAATTTAGGAAAAAGAAAAAATAACAAAAAATAAAAACATCCCATTCTAGAGATATCGCATCAAATAACGCAACATATGGTGACAATCCAGAAAATAATTATAATTTTGATGATTATGACAACCCTCAGCCAAGTACAAGCAGAGCTTGTTACAAAACAAATGCCGCGAACTGCCAATGGCAACGACAAAGCACAATAATAAGGCGACCAGAATAAATTATGTTTTGAAGTCTGATCTGAACGATCATTCTGTCAAGTCACTTAACGAAGATACTGTATGTCCGACCGCTGCGGCACTACTTAGCCAAGTCAAATACCTATGGTTGCGTTCTCAAGTCTGGGTAAGGTAGAAGTCCAGGGCTGACACAAAGAAATGGTAGTTAAGAGAGATTTAAAAAAGAGAGATGGAAACGGTTTTAACGAGGGTCCACAGTTAATAAAACGGCAAGAGATGAGAGCAGCAGTACTAGGAAAAAGGGAAATTATTCGGCTTTGTCGTTGAAAATTCCTTTGGCCTGCCATTCGCAGTTTGAATTTTTAAGCAGTCGGATTTACGGCCGAGCAAGCGCTCGAAGAATTTAATAAATTTGAAAGTTGTTAAATAGTGCTGTGGGCTAGTAGTAAAATAAAAAAGTGAACAAAAACCAATAACAGGAAAAGAAAAAGAACGACCAGCTGGTGAACAGCGCAAAGAAAGCTGGGAACCTAATCCTAGATAAAGGTAAGACTAAGCATAATGTTACAGACATAGGCATATAGTATAGTGAAGATTTTTTGTAGAAAAAGGGAACTCGCATATACTCCCTAAAATTTGTCGGACCAACAGGAAGTGTTGGCCGACCTAACGTATTTCGGAGGTCCTAAAATATATTTAAAATTCCGGACAAGATCAAATAAGGAGAAATTGGCCCAGCAGAAATTTACGATTGAGATATCGGATGAAAAATCACCCGTTGGCGCAGCGGTTATAGCGGCAGCGAAAGCACCGCTTGAAACGGGGAACTCCGGTTCGAATCCCGAACAATAGAAAACTTTTTTTTTTTGAATTTTTGTGTCAATTGTCAAAAGTTTTTGCATCGTAATCGATTCATTTTTTTTTGTTGAATTTGAGTTTGAAAATTCAGTCGCTAAAACTTGAAAATTGAAAATATTACCTGTAATTGCAAAAAAAAATATAAGAGAAAGTAATTTAAATTTATAGTTTGAAAGTAAAGCGCGGGGTACCAAAGAAAACAAGTAGTTTCGTAGAGTATGAAATAATATAATAATTTAACGTTCTAAAGTGATACAGGTACCAACGAAAGGAAGCAGAGTATCAACGCAACCTGGATGCTGTGGCCACGTCATCGCCAGTTGCCTGATAGTATCGGTGAGTCTGTTTAGACCAGTTTTAATTATATTGTATTCATACGTAAACGAAATAGTGGGTAGGGGAATATTGCTAAAGTGGTACAGGGTTTAAGTGGGAGGGGGAGTTGTGTAAGAAAAGGAAGTGTAGACTTAAAATACTTTCTTTTTTTGAGTGAATAGCCATAGTTGTTTAAATAATAATAATTTAAAGTAAATTTGAGTTAGCGATGAATAAAGCTAAATTTTTATGAATGTTTCAACGTTAAACATGAGTTTTAATTAAGAAGGTTTGAGAGGATGAGGAGGTTTGGAAAGGGAAAGATGTTGCTGGAATAAAGGAAGGAGAGGATGCCAATTAAGGGGTCGCTGATGCGAGTAGGTGACCATGGTAGGGTGGGTAAAGTACAATATCTCGTCAACGTTAACATCACCTCAACGTTAGAAAAGACTGGCATGAATTATTTTTTTGTGACGTGTTTGGGTCAAGCTCCCACGCCCTCCGGCGAGCTTAGAGAGCGGGTACAAGCATGCCAGCAAGGACCCTAGGCTAAGCAGCAGCACGTAACAAAATGGCGCCCAACGTGAATGTTATGAAGGACGATGTCTTCGACGAAAAAGGCATCCACAACGCATAGCTCGCTATAGTAGCATAGCGAAAATTTTTTTTGATTTTGAGCCTTTCATTTTCTTTGATACCATGTTTTTTTTTGATTTTTTTTTGATTTAACAACAATTGACTCCATCTACGTCATAAGTCCCGATGACTGAATGATGAGCATTCGGTATCGCGCTGCGATGATGCGGGTGGTGTCAAACGTCTTAAAATGTGTTCTAGGGTGTCCTGAGTCATGTGGGAATCTGCAAAGCAGGTTCACACACGTCCCGTACCCACAAACACATACAATATTTGTTTTTTGATGAGCCTCGGAGATATCTTTAAATTTGTCTTCTGGAAGATCCATCAAAGTTAGTTTCGCGCTAATAGTACGATAAGAGTCTGCTGCGACTAGAAAATCTGGTTGCAGGAGCCCTGAAAGGAAATGTTAGTTATTTATTAATTTGAATAAAGTAGCTTCTTAAAATTTCACCGTGTAATATAGATTGTTTAAATTTTTTTTCATTTTTTTCTGGCTCGTAGTACTTCGGCATCCTCACCTTTCCCCAGCAGTATCTTTTCTCAGCCGCAATCCTCATCCTCAACCTGTTAAATATATTGAATCTGATTTTAATAATATACATTAATTTAGATTGTTACCTCCACGCGAGTAGACACTTATACATACCATTTCATATTTTTTTTACTGTTCCTGTTGAGTTTTTTTTTTGTTCTCACACTCTGGTAATAATTGTCATTGTATCATTAATTGCGGGATACATTTTTTTTATATTTTTTTTTATTTTTCTGACTTCGGTGATTGATCCTACTCAATTGAATTAGAATCCAATCAGTAGTAGGAACTATTAGTTTCGGTTATGAGTGGAGAAGATAGAGTAGAACCCGTACCAAACGACTCCTATCGATTTCCCACCACCTCAGCAGCGAGTTTCGAAAGGTTTGCTGGACGTTTTAACAGCACAATTGATCGCTTCAATTTTGATCGTTCATTCAACTACTCACAGGAATTGAATTCGACCGTAGTCAACTCGACCGCGACGATGTCCGAAGAGGAACAGCAAGTTCCCACCGCCAATTGCGGTGAAGAAGCAGCAGGCCCATCGCCAGGTCCGGTTGAGAATGCAGGTAACTGTGATGTCAACAGCCTAGCTGACCGAATTGACAAAACTTTAATGATCAACCAAATCCATTTCTTCCAACAATTCGATGTGGTTATGTCAAAGGTCCTGAAAAGTTTGGAAGTCAGAGTCAGCCAAGTCCCACTGCAAGGCAACAACCTAAGTGGAAATATCCAACAACCTGCACCAATGGGTGACCAGGCGCATATTAACGTAGCTTCACATATCCAACAAGCCAATCCGGTTGTACCTTCGAGTTCTAACGCACGAACAGGGGCTAACAGTAGTGCATCCGAAATCTGCCGGTTGGATAGGTGGAACATCAAATACGATGGGACGGAAAACATTTCCGACTTTCTATTCAAAGTCGACCGTCTTCAAACTTCGTCGGCTTATAGCGACGAGCAAATGACGACAAATTTCCACACGTTGCTAGTGGGCAAAGCTAACTCGTGGTTTTGGGCGTATCTGCGTAAGAACCTAACTGCGAGGTTTGCGGACGTTAAGGCAGCAATGAAAAAGGAGTTCGGCCGCCAAGAAAATGATGTGGACGTCTTTATGCGATTGTTGACGAGGAAACAAGGGTATAAGGAGTCGTTCGACGATTTCTATGGTGCAGTCATCAATCTGAATGATCGTCTCAATGAGCCGTTTGACCCGAAGAAGCTTATTGACATCGTGCGAACAAACTCTAAAGACAAGTTGGGTGAGGTGCTGTTAGCTGCGGACATTAGGTCTCTTGAACAGCTACGAACAAAGGCCAGGGAAGCGGAACGTTTCTTGGCCAAGCGTAGTTCACCGAGGCAAGTGAACGAGATTAGGGTAGAAGACCCAGAGACATCGGGTTCAGAAGCAGAAGAAGTAGCTGCCATGATTCCAGGCAGAAGAAGAGTCTCTCCTGCGGCACTTGTTTGCTGGAATTGCGACCAGTCAGGACATACGTTTTACCAATGTCCGTCCCACATTAGGAACCTTTTCTGTTTTGTGTGTGGTTTCAAGGGTGTTAGTACCCCTGAGTGTATCAGACATTCGGGAAACCAACAGGGGAACGAGACCAGACGCGGGGAGATCCGTTCCGGACAGAACAATCCCGGCGCCTCACACCAGTAAGAAGTAGTTCACCAAGTCAGGATACTTCTTCTCGCTCCTCTCCGACACACATTTTAAAAAGAGAAGAATCAGCTAGTTCCGACAGTCATCCAATTAAGACCTTCTCCTTGAAATCCCTCCATGATCGTAAGCTGAACTACTATAAGGTTCGTTCTCAGATAATGGGAACAAATAGTACTTCAGCCAGCGATCATATCCAAAAGTGTAGACATCGATTTCGGAACCGACAAAAATTTCGCAAGTTAATTTTGGAGTCCATTCTCTGTTCAGAAACAGATGGTAGAATGTACGCCAACGTACGGTTAGGTACAGAACAAGTCTTTGGCTTGCTAGACAGTGGCGCTTCTATCTCTGTTCTAGGTAATGGGTGCTGGGATTTGGTGGAAAGAAATGGAATCAAAGTGAACCCATATAAGAACCATGTGCGAACAGCAGATGGGAAGTCTCACGACATCTTGGGTTATTGTGTGGTAGAAACTACGCTAAACGGTGTCACGAAACCCATTTCTTTCTACTTGATTCCCAACTTAACCCAGAAGCTATACCTAGGAATGGACTTCTGGAGAGAGTTTCACCTCATCCCACAAGTCAGCGAAATCCGAACCGATGTCCTGTCGGAACCAGAAGAGGTGGATTTCAAAGAACAGGCAGATTTAATACAATTAAATGCAGAACAAAAACTCCGCTTAGATACGGTAAAAAAGTTGTTTCCAAATTTCGTCGATGTAGGCCTTGGTAGAACACACCTAGAGACGCACTCTATTGATGTTGGCAACGCAGTGCCAATAAAATCACGACACTACCCATTGTCTCCGGTCCGACAGGAGGAAGTTTTTAAGGAATTGGACCGCATGTTAGGACTTGGGGTAATCGAGGAGAGTAACTCGCCCTGGTGTTCGCCAACCGTGCTAGTCAGGAAGCCTGGGAAAGTTCGTCTGTGTTTGGACTTTCGCAAAGTCAACGCGGTGACAAAAAAAGACGCTTACCCGCTGCCACATATCGACGGTCTACTGAGTAGACTACAAGATACATTCTTTATCACGGGACTTGACCTGAAGGATGCGTTTTGGCAAATCCCGCTCGACGAAGAGTCAAAATGCAAAACAGCATTTGCAGTGCCAGGTCGGCCTCTTTACCAATTCGTTGTTATGCCTTTCGGGTTATGCAACGCGGCACAAAGGATGTGTCGCCTCATGGATCGGGTGATCTCCTCACGTCTACGAGAGCATGTCTTCGTCTACTTGGATGACCTGTTAATATGTTCGGCGGACTTCGAGTCACACATTCGAATACTGACCGAGGTGGCTGGCTGCCTACGGAGGGCGAACTTAACCATCAATCTCGATAAGAGCAAGTTCTGCATGCGGGAGATAAAGTATCTCGGTTATATTGTCGGCCAGGGTACTTTAAAGACCAATCCGGACAAGGTAGAGGCAATGGTGCAGTTTCCTGTTCCCAAGACCGCAAGACAAATTCGAAGGTTCCTAGGCTTAACCGGTTGGTATAGAAGGTTTATAAAAAACTATTCAGAACTCGCAGCCCCATTGTCTGACTGTTTAAAGAAAAAGAAGAATTTCGAATTAACACCCGAAGCGAGCGAAAGTTTCAACCAATTGAAAACGGCACTTACCTCGGCGCCAGTACTTTCACAGCCAGATTTTGGTAAGCCGTTTATTATACAGTGTGATGCGTCTTCAGAGGGAGTGGGTGGGGTTCTCTATCAACTTGATGAGAGTCAAAACGAAACGCCGATAGCGTTTATGTCAAAAAAACTTAATAAAGCCCAAAAAAATTACACCGTCACGGAACTGGAATGTCTGGCCGCAGTCTTAAGCGTTCGAAAGTTCAGGGCCTATGTTGAGGGTCTCCCATTTCGAGTAGTAACCGATCACTCAAGCCTCAAGTGGCTGATGTCACAAAAAGAGCTGAGCGGTAGACTGGCGAGATGGAGTCTTGAGCTCCAAAGATTCGATTTTCAAATCGAGCATCGGAAGGGGTCCCTCAATGTAGTACCAGATGCTCTATCGCGTGGCGACATGGAGGAGATTTCAGGGACGTCGATCGGCGTGGAAGTGGATTTGACATCGGCAGAGTTTGACTCGGAGAACTATTCCAAGTTGAGAGAGAATATCACGAGGAATCAATCCGCACTTCCGGACCTAGTTGTATCGGGCAAATACATATACAAAAGAATTAGGTTCAGGACCGGGGAAGTTGGTGATGAGGACTCGCTTTGGCGCCTGTGGCTGCCGGACGCACTCACACAGACTGCGGTCGAAATGGCCCATTGTACGAAGCTTTGCTCGCACAGCGGATTTGCAAAAACATATGCCCGTATACGCGACAAGTATTATTGGCCCAGAATGGCTATGGACATTAGAAAGTTTGTGAGTGTGTGTGACATTTGCAAGTCCGTAAAGGCACCAAACATTACTCTTCGTCCCCCAATAACCAGGCAGATAGTTTCCGAGAGACCGATGCAACGGGTATACATCGACCTATTAGGACCATATCCACGGACAAAACGAGGTAATGTGTCAGTGTTCATAGCGGTAGATCACTTCACGAAGTATGTTTTCCTTAAAGCGCTCCCGAAAGCAACTTCGTCACGGATTGTGCAGTATCTGGAGAGTGAGGTCTTCCACGCTTTTGGCACACCCGAAGTAATCCATTCGGATAATGGGCGACAGTTCGTGTCGAACGAATTCAAGCAATTTTTGGCTACGTATGGGGTTAGACATGTGCGCACCGCCCTATATTCGCCGCAAGCCAACATCTCCGAAAGGGTCAACCGCAGCGTCCTAAGTAAGCTGAGAGTTTTGATAGCTGAGCAGCAAAACGATTGGGATTCGCACTTGTCGAGCATCGCCTGTGCGTTACGTTCAGACATACACGAATCAATTGGCTGCCAGCCCTATTATGCACTTTTCGGTCAGAATATGGTCACGCATGGCTCAGCGTATCAAATACTACGCGAACTTAAGGTGTTGTCTGATCCGGAGATGTTGGTAACGCCAAAAGAAGCCAAAAGATCGCTCGACCGGGAGAGAATGGCAGTAAACCTGTCACACGCGTACGAAAAGACTAAGAGAGCTTACAATTCGAGATCCAGAGTAGTAACTTATAAGGTGGGTCAAGAAGTATTCCATCGCAACTTCGCTCAAAGCAATTTTCTCCAGGGACAAAACGCGAAGTTAATGCCAAAATTCCTCAAATCCCGAGTGCGCGAAGTGGTAGGAAATTGCATGTATGTATTGGAGACACGAGCAGGCAAGCTACTTGGCACATACCATGCAAAAGATATCCGACAATGACCTGAAAAAAAAAAAAAAAATAACACAAAGTATCGAGCACTTGATAAATATCTACGCAAATCTTATCTGAAATTGCCCGGCTGGATAGCGGGGTTCGCGACCCACATGAGGCAGAGTTTGGTTCCACGCAATGAGCAGTTGCACTAAATTTACAGATTTTACACAGGTACAATAGGATATTTCAAACGTGATCTGGTTTATATTGCACACGCGTGGGTTCGTAAATTTTTGCAATTCTTCAATATTAGATATCGCAGAAAGCAAAAGCCCTGTGTTACAAAACAAATGCCGCGAACTGCCAATGGCAACGACAAAGCACAATAATAAGGCGACCAGAATAAATTATGTTTTGAAGTCTGATCTGAACGATCATTCTGTCAAGTCACTTAACGAAGATACTGTATGTCCGACCGCTGCGGCACTACTTAGCCAAGTCAAATACCTATGGTTGCGTTCTCAAGTCTGGGTAAGGTAGAAGTCCAGGGCTGACACAAAGAAATGGTAGTTAAGAGAGATTTAAAAAAGAGAGATGGAAACGGTTTTAACGAGGGTCCACAGTTAATAAAACGGCAAGAGATGAGAGCAGCAGTACTAGGAAAAAGGGAAATTATTCGGCTTTGTCGTTGAAAATTCCTTTGGCCTGCCATTCGCAGTTTGAATTTTTAAGCAGTCGGATTTACGGCCGAGCAAGCGCTCGAAGAATTTAATAAATTTGAAAGTTGTTAAATAGTGCTGTGGGCTAGTAGTAAAATAAAAAAGTGAACAAAAACCAATAACAGGAAAAGAAAAAGAACGACCAGCTGGTGAACAGCGCAAAGAAAGCTGGGAACCTAATCCTAGATAAAGGTAAGACTAAGCATAATGTTACAGACATAGGCATATAGTATAGTGAAGATTTTTTGTAGAAAAAGGGAACTCGCATATACTCCCTAAAATTTGTCGGACCAACAGGAAGTGTTGGCCGACCTAACGTATTTCGGAGGTCCTAAAATATATTTAAAATTCCGGACAAGATCAAATAAGGAGAAATTGGCCCAGCAGAAATTTACGATTGAGATATCGGATGAAAAATCACCCGTTGGCGCAGCGGTTATAGCGGCAGCGAAAGCACCGCTTGAAACGGGGAACTCCGGTTCGAATCCCGAACAATAGAAAACTTTTTTTTTTTGAATTTTTGTGTCAATTGTCAAAAGTTTTTGCATCGTAATCGATTCATTTTTTTTTGTTGAATTTGAGTTTGAAAATTCAGTCGCTAAAACTTGAAAATTGAAAATATTACCTGTAATTGCAAAAAAAAATATAAGAGAAAGTAATTTAAATTTATAGTTTGAAAGTAAAGCGCGGGGTACCAAAGAAAACAAGTAGTTTCGTAGAGTATGAAATAATATAATAATTTAACGTTCTAAAGTGATACAGGTACCAACGAAAGGAAGCAGAGTATCAACGCAACCTGGATGCTGTGGCCACGTCATCGCCAGTTGCTGGATAGTATCGGTGAGTCTGTTTAGACCAGTTTTAATTATATTGTATTCATACGTAAACGAAATAGTGGGTAGGGGAATATTGCTAAAGTGGTACAGGGTTTAAGTGGGAGGGGGAGTTGTGTAAGAAAAGGAAGTGTAGACTTAAAATACTTTCTTTTTTTGAGTGAATAGCCATAGTTGTTTAAATAATAATAATTTAAAGTAAATTTGAGTTAGCGATGAATAAAGCTAAATTTTTATGAATGTTTCAACGTTAAACATGAGTTTTAATTAAGAAGGTTTGAGAGGATGAGGAGGTTTGGAAAGGGAAAGATGTTGCTGGAATAAAGGAAGGAGAGGATGCCAATTAAGGGGTCGCTGATGCGAGTAGGTGACCATGGTAGGGTGGGTAAAGTACAATATCTCGTCAACGTTAACATCACCTCAACGTTAGAAAAGACTGGCATGAATTATTTTTTTGTGACGTGTTTGGGTCAAGCTCCCACGCCCTCCGGCGAGCTTAGAGAGCGGGTACAAGCATGCCAGCAAGGACCCTAGGCTAAGCAGCAGCACGTAACAAGCTAGAATTCATTGATTTAAATAAAGGAAATGGTTTTACTTTAATCCAACTAAAGGAATACCCATTAATAAAAATTTATGATACAATTCTCCACATAATAAATTTGACCGAGTATGAAAATAATATAGAAATTATGGAAAGAAATGTTAAAGAAATGCCCGAAGAAAATGATAGTATAACTAGGAAAATGTCAAAAATACGTAAAGAATTTGTAGTTCTTTTACCCCATCCTAAACAAAATAGACAGAAAAGGGGATTGTTTAACATTATAGGCAGAGGTATGAAAATTTTATATGGTACTATGGACGACGATGATCGTGAAGCTATTGAAGAACGTTTAGAAATAATTGAAACAATAAAGCAATGACGAAATTTCAAATTTAAATAATCAAATAATAATTAACGATAAATTTAACAAATAAAAATATTAACTGAAACATTGAATAATGAAACCAAGAACAAAATAAAGCGAATTAACACATTTATAGACAGTTATAACTACGAAAAAGATCTAGCTAAAATACAGTTTGAAATAAAGTTGAGAGAAAACCTCGACAAATAGTAATGACTTCAAGGTTAGGAGTACTAAGTAGAGATATTTTAACTACGGAAAAAAAATTAATTCGGAATTAATATAAATAACAGAAAAGAATTGAACCTCAGTTTAGCTTTATATAAAAAAAATATAATCTTCATCATTAAAGTTCCCAAATTTACAACTGAATTATATAAAAATATTTACGTTACATTACGTCCAAATAAAGAAAATAATTGACAATTAAAAATAAATACAAATCAGTATTTAACCAAAGACCAAATCTTGTATTAATTAATATAAAATTACAAGAAATAATTCAAAATTGTAACAATCAAAAGATTGTAATAAAATTAAACTATCTCATCAAATTAGAAAATTGTAAAATTAAAGTAAATAATAGAGAGTATAAAAGGAAAACTATAAACATGAACCATTAATTCCAAATACCATTTTAGATATTAATTATACTAAAAAAGATGATTTAACTTTCCAAGAAATACATTATCGAAGTATAAACAATTTAAAAGAAATTCAAGAACTTAAATAAAAACATAAAAAGTCAAATTTAACTATATACTTTATGTTTGTTGACACAGTCAACAATAAAACGAAGGTCATGTAAAAACAGCATAATTGCATGGCGTAATCACGATGGCACGCATTAATGGTCAGTAGGGCAGCATTGTGATTACTTAGCAATAAGGTAGCAATAAGGTAGTAATGCATAAAATGTCAGTAGGGCAGCATTATGATTACTTAGCAATAATGTAGTATTTAAGCAAACCAATTTTAAGAAATAAAGGCACTTGGAACAGAAGGTCGAAAGGCAAGTCTGGTTACTTCTCCCCCCACCCGCGGTAAGGAGAATTAACAATTCAATCGAAATCACACATTGGCGATCCTGCCAGGAGAACCTGTAGCTTGAAGGATTTCAAGAGAGTTTGAACTACACCGCTAAACTCAAAGCAGTTACAGTACCAGAAAAGGACCATCATGGAAACGTTGTTGAATGAATAACATGCTGTGGGAAAGCAGATCGAATCAATCTGTAGCAACTTTTCCAAGGATGGACCGAAACGTTGGAGCAAGGCGTATCTCGTGCAGAGAATGAGCTGTCTCCACATGGAGTGGAGTCAGTTCCGAGGGCGACACCACCAGCTGGAGAAAAATAAAGGGAGCCTGCCTAACGAGGAATACTTCTCGAGCAACTATTTTGAGAAAATAGAGGCATTGTACACGAAGTACTCTGAGAAGATGCTGACAGCCCTAAACGAGAAGCCACCAGAAGATGATAATGCAAGCAGTTCAAAGGAGTCGACCAAACCGGTTCAGCAACAATTAGATGACACAATGCTGAACGAAACCGATCAAGGGACTGTGGAACTGGTACGACACCAACGATCATCAATCAAGGCATTGACACGGTTGGTTCAACAAACGGACCAACAATCTACCGACGAGGATGGAACAAATAGATCGAGAGCATACTATGGGAAGACATTAGATGCAATCAACAAATACTGGGACATCATAGCCATTGGTCATCAGTCGATAATGAGACTAGAGTCTACTGGTGATTACAAGGAAGAAGAATACTTCGAGGTAGAGGACGAATACCTTAAGGCGTCGATCCGGCTCCAAGAATATATAGAGGCAATTAGAGATACACAGAAGGAATGTGTTGGTGATGTTAAACTTCCAACGATAACTTTACCCACATTCAACGGTCAGTACTCACATTGGACAGAATTCAAGGATCTGTTTATGGAGCTCATCCACAGGCGCAACATGAGTGGGGCGCAGAAATTGCATTACCTCAAGGTAAACTTACTGGGCGAGCCTAGTAAACTACTACAACACCTCACCACAACTGACCAGAACTACAAAACAGACTGGGATACGTTGGTGGAACGTTACGAAAACAAGCGGTTGCTAGTAACAGCTTTACTAAATAACCTGTGCCAACAGCCGGTAATAACAACAGAGGCCGCTGGTCCATTGAAACGACTATTGGATACCACGAGGGAGTGTTTAGCAGCGATATCAAACCTGGGAGTCGACGTGCAAAATTGGGATCCTCTGGTACTTCATTTAGTACTTCAACGGCTTGACAAGGAGAGTAGAAGAAGACGGACATACGACAAATGTATAGGCAGATACTTGTTGATGAATCACATCGAAAGTATCAAACAATATTCTGGAGGTACAAATCAACGGACCCAATAAAAACTTATCAGCTTAACACAGTCACCTACGGAACTGCATCCGCTCCATTTTTGGCGACAAGATGCCTAAAACAATTGGCAGAGGAAAATAAAGCCACCGCACCTAGAGCATCGCAAATCATTGCCGAGGAAACCTATGTAGATGACATATTGACAGGAGCTGACACAATCGAAGATGCGTTAAGGATAAGGGATCAAGTTATGGAGCTACTTACCCAGGCGAAATTAGAGCTACGAAAATTTTGCGCCAGTCACGTAGACGTCCTGACAGGCATTCCCATGGAACATAGGGAAAAGACGTTATCCATCGATCAAAGAGATGTCGTTAAGACGCTGGGGTTGATATGGGAACCCAATAACGATATCTTCTTTTTTAACAGTTCTAATTTCATCAAGGGCACGGAGTCCATAACAAAGCGGATTGCATACTCAGAGATATCCCGACTATTTGACCCACTGGGTATTGTAGGCCCAGTTGTCGTACTCGGGAAACTCTTCATGCAGGAGTTGTGGAAATCCCAGACACCGTGGGATGAACCACTCTCCAAGGAACAATGTCAAAAATGGGAAGAGTATAAGGTACAACTATACGCCCTGAGCAAGATACGCATTCCAAGATGTGCACTCATCCCGCGAGCATCAAGCATCCAACTCCATGCGTTTGCCGATAGCAGCATGTCAGCCTATGGTGCATGCTGCTACCTACGATCTACGGATGATAAGGGACAACATCAAGTGTCCCTACTATGTGCTAAATCAAGAGTGGCATCATGTGCAGCAGAACTAGTGACAGAGCTGGTAAATCGTCTGATGGGTGTACTAACGATAAAAATAGACAAGATATGTTACTACACTGACAGCACCACTGTACTCGCATGGATCTCTTCCCCATCCTACACTTGGGAGACATTCATAGCGAATCGAGTTGCACGCATCCAATCGCTATCACAACAGGAACAATGGCAGCACATACCAGGGAAGGACAACCCAGCCGACCTAATTTCAAGAGGGCTTCCCGCGGCACAGCTACTGGACTCATCAATATGGTTTAAAGGACCAGCCTTCCTGCAACGATCTGAGCAACACTGGCCGATAAATATGGCATGTCTGGAAACCGAGGTACCGGGTAGAAGAGCCGTTAAATGCGTGCTTACTGCAACTTCGGAAAGGACGCACATATTCGAGCTGACATCTGCCATACATAAACTTGGCTCAATACAACGCGTTCAACGGATTTTTGCGTATTGTTCACGATTCATAAACAATATGCGAGTAGCACAGGCACTAAGAGTAAAGGAAGAACGTTTAACTCAAGGCGAACTAAGGCTAGGACTCATGGCAGCAATTAAGAACACACAACTCATGTCCTTTCCAAAGGAGTATGCACAGTTGGAAAGGGGTCAGGCACTGGAAAGAACAAGTAAGCTATTACCGCTACAGCCGTTTTTAGACGAAAATGGCGTAATGCGTGTCGGCGGTCGATTAAGGCAGTAGACAGTAGACGTGGCGGTAGACAGCAAACACCCAATGCTTCTTCCAAAACAAGGCAAACTAACGCAACTGATATTGGAAGGACTACACAAACAGAACATGCATGTGGGACCATCGGCTTTAGTAGCCCTATCTCGTCAACAATATTTCCGGAACCTGATGTCACCGATGATAATATAAATTACCTCAGACGATTCCAACGGTTGCAGTTTATTCAACAGCAGTTTTGGAAAAGGTGGTCCCAGGAATACCTGTCACAATTGCAGAATCGATCAAAATGGAGAACCGGTACGACAAACATTTTCCCAGGAACAATGGTACTATTGGCAGACGACAATCAGCCATCACTTAAATGGCCACTTGGCAGAGTAATTAAGGCATACCCAGGTGAAGACAATGTGGTCAGAGTAGTGGACGTACGGACAAAGGGGGGGATATTCAAACGAGCAGTTGCTAAAATTTGTCCACTGCCGATCGAAACATCTCAGCCGGAGGACAGTGAAGCCAAGATAGAAGAAGCAGTATCATCGACGATCACAACAGAGGAGAGTCCACATAAGGCTCATAAGAGAACAGCATTAACTGCAACAACAAGCAAGGAGATGGCATCACCATCGGCAACATCATTAACAGCAACCTCAAAACGCAGTAGAAGTACAGATGATGACAGCACTTTCTCAAGTATCACAAGGCGCCAGAATCGGGGCACACGAGCTGCCAAAATAAGGCGCATCCACCCAATCAACCCCAATTGGTTAGCTAATCCGTTGGCTATGAAACGACGCACAGAAGTATCGCACCCAATAAAGACTTCCACGGGAGGAATTATGTTGAACACACTGTTAATAGTGCTGTGTTGTATACTGCCTACAACCTCTGCACAGACAAATACACCCATATCAGTCAAACAGTTGAACTCAAGCTCTGGAATCTATTTCGAAGGGCTAGGAAAGACGAAATTGATAACCGACTCATGGAACATCGTTGTATATCATAACACAACCACCTACTTTAGAGAGTTGGAAGTCCTGCGTCTGTCACTACAAAATATGAGCCGTCTATGCAAACACACACTATACTATACAACAAACTGCCGAACAACATTAAGCGAGCTGGAGTACCAATACCAAAGTGCACTTCAAATGAATGAGGTAATGCGCGGGCAAAACCATGAGCGAAATCGTCGATCGCCGTTTGATATAATCGGCACAGTGGCAAACAAATTGTTTGGAATAGTAGACCAGGAGCAGGCTGAGCAATTTAACTTAGACATCGAACGATTAGGACAAAATCAGAAGTACCAAAACGAATTAACTAAACGTCAAACAACGGTGCTTAACTCAACCCTCAATATCATCGAAAGAGATGAAAGGCATACAAATAGTCAGCTGGAATCATTGAATGAACATGTAGCTAACCTACAACGAGCATAGAATGATAGGACAAAGACATTGGATGAAACTAGAGCGATGCTATTGTTCAACTCAATGGTAAGCATTTTAAGCTTGAGCCTTGCACGGTATCAGAGGATTCAAACGGCACTAATCGACGCCGTCATGGATGCACATCACGGGAAGATCAGCACTCGTATCTTGACACCATCAGAGTAAGACGTCAACTAGACCTCATAAGGCCACATGTTCCAGACAACACGGCACTTCCGTCAGACAGGCTCAGCACAATCTACTCCTTGGCGCGGATCAAGACCAGAATTATGGAAGGTGGAATCATATTCAACATCAACTTGCCACTAGTACAAGATAATCTATTCGAGCTTTACAAGGTGATACCACTGCCAATACCAAAAAACGAAAGACTGATGTTTGTCAAGCCAACAACAGAATACCTAGCTGTAACGCTTCATCGGGATCAGTTTGTAAAGTTCACAACGAATGACCTTAAGGAGTGTGAGAAGGCGGACGATCAAGAGTACATTTGCACGGGCAAACACCCAATATACACATATAAGGAAGACAACGCCCCATGTGAAATGGAATTCTTCAAACACGCAGAAACCCCATACCAGCGCTGCACTTTGATCACCATCAAAGAAAACCAGGTTTGGATACAATTACAAACATCAAACACCTGGATCTTTTCAACATTACTGCCGCAAACTATCAATGCGATATGTGGAGCTCAAGTCTACCCAATTCACTTACAAGGGCAAGGAGAGCTTACCATGACGGAAAAATGTCAGTTAGAGACTAAGGTTGCAACCATACACAGCTTCACAATGATGAACACCAGCAGCACTGTCCCATTCATACCATTTACAAACATGTCACAGGCGCTGCCAACTCAGAGCACGGCAATAAAAGTCATACAGCCACTAGTATTCGAGAAGAATCATCAGTTTAGCGAATTAAAAGTTCACCTTGCTGACACCACAAGCTCACCGGACATATCAATTCATGACATCCATCAATTTTCAGTGTCTTATGCAATTGTGCTGTTATTGGTTGGCTGTGCAATATTTCGATACTGGAAACGACGACAACAGCAGATGACACCGATCGTACCGCCTCGAATGGTCAAGGCTGACGAGAGATTCACGGTTGAAGTAGACTAACTTCAAAGGGGGGAACATGTTGACACAGTCAACAATAAAACGAAGGTCATGTAAAAACAGCATAATTGCATGGCGTAATCACGATGGCACGCATTAATGGTCAGTAGGGCAGCATTGTGATTACTTAGCAATAAGGTAGCAATAAGGTAGTAATGCATAAAATGTCAGTAGGGCAGCATTATGATTACTTAGCAATAATGTAGTATTTAAGCAAACCAATTTTAAGAAATAAAGGCACTTGGAACAGAAGGTCGAAAGGCAAGTCTGGTTACTTCTCCCCCCACCCGCGGTAAGGAGAATTAACAATTCAATCGAAATCACACAATGTTTGTAACCATGATAATCATTGTAATCATTTATATTTACATAAAAATGAGAAATACAAATAAGAAGATTATAAATAATGTAAATCTTCCAACGGTCACTTTCCGACCATTAGAAGACTCTAAAGGGGGAGGTGTTATATCAGAGCAAGCTTGTGAACAAACGCTCGATTTCAAATTCAATTAACTAAAGTCAATTGAATACAATGATAACAAATACATTTAATACAATGATGCGATGGTGAAATACCGTGAAGAAAAATCAAACGGGAAACAACATAAATACAATGATGCGACCATTAAAATGCCATAAACTGATCACCAGAACTTTTAGCCTTCAGCATAAAAGAAACACAAAATTAACAAAGTAACACTTTTGCCTTCAGCATATAAATCCGAACACAAGTATCATTGCATCATCCATAGTCATACTCATTAAAGTTAGTTCTAAGAATTCTGTCACAGCGTATAGCCTAAGATTTCCCCCGACCAACGGTAAGGGATCTGAAGCTTTTTTTTTAAGTAAGGAAATAAAAATATTTAAAAAAAGTAAAAAGGAAAATGTTTTATTTTTTTTTTATAAACACAATTTCCTTAAACGAAAATTATATACATTTAAATTGTGCCTCGTAATTAACGGCTGATCGTTTAAACAAAGTGCTAAAGGCGAACAGAAAAAAAAGTGCCCTGACGGACTTTGTGTCCAACTAATCTTTTGTTTCGGAGGTACCATCCATCTATTGGTGCTAAGCGAGTATACATTGCGAAAAATAGATCGCAAAAAGATCTACGATGAATAACAACAGCAGCAACAACAACTTCAACGTCAGGCATATGACATATATACTGTACCATCACCTAGCCCAACAACCGACTCGGGTGTAAGAACGACACCACCAGAACAGCTTACCAACTCCCGTGGTGACTGTGCTACCAACAATACCCGCCAACATAAGAATTAGGCGAACGAGTCCCCGTCGACGTAATCTCCCGCCGCCCCACCACGAGTTACGACAACGGCAACTCCAACACCAAGATCATCCGCCAAGTGGTCGTTCGATGTGGTCTCTACAACCTTCAACTTGAGGATGCATCAAACGACTCACGACATTAATGACAACTCCACGCAACATCAACATCTTTATCAACAGCAGCAGCTCCAAAAACATCAATCCAACGCCGAAAACCTCCCGCAACGTAACATTGCCAGTCGACATTTGTTGCAACAAATCCCTTGGCAACATTAGAGTCATCGCCATTCCCGTCAGATAGTAAAACTAGAGATAGGAGTTAAGTTAAGTATTTCACCTTTGCTAACAAACAGTGTAACAGTTCACCAACACCTGTGTAAGAAATTCTCTTTTGTTTCTCTCTGTACATTTAGCTCACCTATCGGCAGGAAAAAAAAAAAAAAAGGAAATTATAAATCATCGGGCTGGCGGCGAAGATGTGCACATATTCCCCCTCACCTCTTGGCATCAACCAACGCATTAAGTACCTACCTTTGGTTTACTTTAAAATTGGTTTTGGTAAGTCATTTATGTTTTCACGCTATTTCCTATACGGGTTGTGAACTGAAATTAATTCTTGGTTAACTTGGCCTAGGTACTGTCAAACAAAAAAAAAAAACAAAAGGAATATTTAAATTAAAACAAAATTGAATGTATGATCATATTCGTAGGAAATTACGTATACGCCCTCGAATCCATCACAAAATTTATGTAGTAATTTTTTTTTTGTTCATGACGCGTGATGACTCTCTAAAGTTTTTTTTATTTTTTTTTTTATTTTCCCTATTTTTGTATTCTTTCGTTCAGGAATTCTGAAGTTCGTAATGGTGTACCAATTAAATTGAAGAGTTCAAAATATCACAACATGTCTGGATATTATAGTCGCAAACAAAAATTGCGAAAATATACAAAAAATTTCGTAGAAGACTCTCAACTATCACCGTATTCATATAAGTAGTCGAAAATAACAAAAAAAAAAAAACAAAGGGAAGTTTATTCCGAAGTTGTATACTATATATTATTAAGTAATTAAGAAGCCCGCAAACATTTTTTTTTATACTTTTTGTTGTACCTACTATTTCATACCTAGCACGTTTCTTTTCATAGTTTTTTTTGGATAGTATTAGAATGTGTAAGCGATATGCATGTGCATGTGCCTTTAGGTTATGAAAGAGACATGCATCTGCATGCGCCTTAAGTTTTTCACCGCGGTTCAGTGTATCGAGCTGTCAAAATAAAAAAAGGTCAGTTTGTTTTTTTGGAACCGATTTACTGAAAAGAGAAACACGCGTTTTATTTAAAAATCCAATAATTTCAGAGAGAAATCGGGACATCATAACTCAGAAGTGGGATAAACCAATAAAACAATTAAAATTAAACGTGAACAAACCAATATTCTATCAATTCCTGCCGAAATTGCAGACAATCTGGCGATATACAAAATGGTGATCGTGACAAAGGAAATGATGCTCATGGCCTTACAATCCGCAGAAATTATCGTGCCACCGACTGCAACAATGAAGCAAATTAAAGGGTTATATTCCCAGCTACCGTCAACTAGTGCCGCTGCAGACTCGTCTGATATGTCCGACACTGAGAAAAATGTGCATAACCAACAAATGGAAGTGGTCAACTTGCCTTCTACCGCCACAGATGCAATACCTTCCGAAACCGATGCCGCTAAAGCACCCACTGAACCACCTACTTCGGCCACCGATGAAACCATGGATCAACAACTGCAGCGATTACGCAAACAACGTGATATTTTGTTGCTGCAAAACGAAATTGAGGCACTTTCACGACCAACACTTCAGCCAAACCTGCAGCAAAACCGATTAGCTGACGTCAGTGCAATTGAATCCATGGTACCGAAATTTTCTGCCGACAACTTTTACGAAGTGCAAAAATGGTTTGAGGATTTAGAAGACGCTTGCACAATTCTTCAATTTGATGAACGCTTACGCTTTGTCGCTTGCCGCCGTATGCTTGAGGGAACTGCAAAAATCTTTGTACGCACAATTTCTGCTTTTCAATATTCTGAACTGAAATGTGCACTTTTGTGTGAATTTGGCAAAAGACGCACTGTACAAGAAGTGTATGCTCAGTTGAGCAGACGCCGTTTAAAGTCTGATGAGAAAATTCATCGTTACATTCTTGAAATGCAAGAAATTGCAATGCGGTCGAATATACCGGAAGCCGAACTTGTCGATATGATCGTTGAAGGCATTGGGGATACATCCGCGAGTGCCAGTTTATTGTATTCAGCATCCACCATTGCTGAACTGAAGCAAAACGTGGAACGGTATGAACGGAAACGCTTGCGACCTTCAGTATCTGCGGCCAATCGAAATGTGTCAATTGCTGTACGATCCGCCGCCACAACCTCAGGCAAAACTGGATCAACAAGTGCCACTTCTTCAACCAATCAACCCGAGCAACCCGGATGTTACAATTGCTCAAAGTTTGGCCACTACCAGAGCCAATGCACACAACCAAAACGACCACCGAACTCGTGCTTCAAATGCGCATCAACAGAACATGTGTACCGCCATTGCCCCAACCGTGCCACTGCAGCTACCGTTTCCGCCGTCGAGCCAAACGAGGAGGATGTTCTCGCTGAATCCATTGAAGCTTTGAGAATGGTAAGTGTTGCTTTTCGGAATGAGTGTGAACACAGTGAGTTTAAGGAGTTGTTGTGTCTTTTCGATTCCGGTAGTCCTAGAAGTTTCATTCGATGTGCCGAGGTACCCTATATTTACACCAAGCTGAAGCCAAACATCAGTTACCGCAGTATTGGGAATCATCCACTTAAGCAATTAGGATCAGTTCAATGTGACATCAGATTCATAGATCAATATATTAACCATGAATTAATTGTACTTCCTACTGAAGATATGCCTTATGCAATCTTATTGGGTAGATTTTTTTTAAAAAGCAAAGATCCGACTGTGTAGAATGAAATATACGTATGGCAAAAATCGTTTAATTGAATTAAATAAAAATGTAAAAAACTTAAGTTTAGATCTAAAACTCACTGATGTTCTTCACTCACTTGACTTATTTAACAATTGCTTCAGTCATAACACAGTTCAAGATGCAAAATCGCTTAATTTGTTGAAAACACCGCCTTTTGCAAGTACCTCTGAGTCGTTTGCGGTCAATGATGCTAATGATGAGTTTCGGGAACTATGTGCTATTAACATTGAAAACCCCTTTTCTGGTGTTATGGAAAGTTCGATTGACATCAATCCATCAATTTCAGCTGAGTGTATTTCAGAAATTCAAAATATTATTGCAGAGTCATATTACAATCTTCCTTTAGACAAAGTGCAAAATCTTAATTATAATATGAAGATCAACGTAACGCATGACACACCGATTTTCTGCCGACCTCGCCGCTTATCACACTATGAAAGAATTGAAATTAGAAAAATAATACAGTCCCTCCTTGAAGAGAACATTATTCGAGAAAGTAATTCACCTTATGCTTCCGACATTGTACCGGTTGAAAAGAAAAACGGTGAAATTCGTTTATGCATCGATTACAGGCCTTTAAATAAAATTACCATTACGTGACAACTATCCACTGCCGTTAATGGAAGAGTGTATTGAGCATTTGGGAGGCAAACATTTCTTTTCGGTAATTGATTTCAAAAATGGCTTTCATCACGTTAAAATGCACCCGGATTCAATCAAGTATACTTCTTTTGTTACGCCTGACGGCCAATATGAATATCTGTTTATGCCCTTCGGCTTACGCAATGGGCCTCCTGAATTTCAACGCTTCATTAACTTAATTCTGAGGAAGTTCATTAACGCTGGACTATTAGTCATTTATATGGACGACATATTAATTGCATCGGAAGATTACCGATACCATTTACAAACCTTACATGATGTTTTATGTACTTTACGTCAAAATGGTTTACGTCTTCAGCTCAAAAAATGTAAATTCGCATATACCGAATTGGAATACTTGGGCCACTTAGCAAATTCCGCAGGCATCGCACCTAAACGAGCACATATGAAAGCCATTTCGGATTACCCTGAACCAACTAATCGTAAGGAATTAGAGCGATGTCTTGGGCTTTTCTCTTACTTCAGACGTTTTGTTCCTAATTTTTCCACAGTTGCAGCACCGATGAGTAAACTCTTAAGAAAAGATACACCCACGTTTTTACTTCCGAATGCAGACAAGCTTTTTGTAACTTACGCGGAAAATTGTTAGAAGCCCCTATCCTGTCAATTTATAACCCCTATGCCGAAACCGAACTTCATTGTGATGCCAGTTCCCTAGGCTTTGGTTCAGTACTTATGCAAAAACAGACCGACGGAAAATTTCATCCAGTGTCATTTTTCTCGAAAACCACCTCAGCCTCTGAATCAAAATTGCATAGTTATGAACTTGAAACGTTGGCCATTGTTTATGCACTTAAGAGATTCCACACTTATTTAATTAGAATTCCATTCAAATTAGTAACTGATTACAAATGTTGGAAAAATATGATTACACCATCATGCATAGCCCAGGCGCCACTATGGCTCACGTTGATGCACTTAGCCGCTCGGGGGTTATAGGTTATATAGATACTGCTGACCTTGATTTTCATCTGCAAATCACTCAAAACCGTGACCCTTACATTCTTAATTTACGAGATAAATTAGAGGAAACTGCATTAAAAGACTTCGAATTAAAAGACGGATTAGTTTTTCACAAATCACCTGCCGGTCATCTTCAGCTTTGTGTCCCTTCCGAAATGATTAACAATGTTATACGTATAACCCATGAAAAAATAGGCCATTTAGCAACAGATAAGTGTTGTAGCAAACTCAAAAAGCACTACTGGTTTCCGCACATAAAAGCACGTGTTAATAATTTCGTGTCCAATTGTTTAAAGTGCATTTATTATTCTGCATCACCTTATGAAAACAATGCGAATCTTCATTCTATACCTAAGAAACCTGAGCCTTTTGTTACAATTCATGTTGACCACTTGGGTCCACTTCCGTCAATTAATTCAAAGAAAAAATACCTGTTGGCTGTCATTGATGCATTTACCAAACACGTTAAGCTTTTTCCGACGGCAACTACAAACGCACGTGAATTGTGTTCAGCCTTGAAAAATAATTATTTCCCGTTTTATAGTAGACCGAGACGAATAATTAGCGACCGCGGAACCAGTTTCACCTCTTCCGAATTTGAAGAATTTGTAAACTTAAATAATATCAAACATGTAAAAAATGCTACGGCTTCGCCACGTGCAAATGGCCAAATTGAACGCATTAATCGTGTCCTAAGCCCCATGCTAAGTAAACTTTCCGAACCACTTAGCCATTCCGATTGGGTAAGCCAGCTCCCTAAGATAGAATATGCTCTGAATAATTCCGTCCAATCTTCCACAAAAAAAAGCCCTTCGGTACTTTTGTTCGGTGTTGAGCAACGTGTTGATGAACTTACGGAATACCTGGATGAAATTGATGATACGTCTGAGATTGACTTGCCTAAGGAAAGGGAAGAAGCATATCAAAACATCTGTAAAGCACAAGAGGCAAACGCTAGACAATTCGCATCGCATCATCGACCTGCACGAACATTTGCAGTGGGTAATTATGTCGTAATCAAGAATGTAGACACTACAGAAGGCAAAAACAAAAAACTTATTCAGCGATTCCGAGGTCCATATGTCGTTCATAAATGTTTACCCAATGATCGTTATGTCATTAGAGACATTGACGGTTGTCAAATAACTCAATTACCCTACGACGGTGTACTTGAAGCATCAAAATTAAAATTATGGTTAAAACCATCCCTTGACTGTATGACTGAGGCCCCTAAAGCAACACTTCTAAAATTAGATATAACACCTATGTATCCTAAAAATTGATAATGATTGTAACATAAACTAAAATCGCGTTCCTTGTCAGAACGGCCGAGTTGTAAGCGATCTGCATGTGCATGTGCCTTTAGGTTATGAAAGAGACATGCATCTGCATGCGCCTTAAGTTTTTCACCGCGGTTCAGTGTATCGAGCTGTCAAAATAAAAAAAGGTCAGTTTGTTTTTTTTGGAACCGATTTACTGAAAAGAGAAACACGCGTTTTATTTAAAAATCCAATAATTTCAGAGAGAAATCGGGACATCATAAATGAATATAACTTTCTGAATTGTCAATAAAGATCGGTCTTAAAGAAATCAAATTTTTTGTTTTGTTTTTGTGTTGCTGTGTATTTTGGAAATTTTGGTAGATGAAGAGAAGTTAGTTGACTGACGATAGGGTCACAATTCCCTTATGATACGGAAACGCTAATTGTTTGAAAAGTATGGCTTGCTAAGCTGGTTATTTGGTGGTTGAGACGAAGTTTTGGGATGCCAATGATCCGTAGTTAGAACGTAAGTACCGATAGAGGGAACCTTAGGGGCTAATGTAAAGAAATAGTGACACATTAGCCATGGAGACATAGCGGTACCAGTGGTCATGAAGCTATGCAGGGGTGGGTACACCAAGGGAGCCAACAACATATCTGGCTTCTCCCTCTTTGGAAGAGTTACCGACTAGCTGTCACTAATATAATAGCAAGGACATTTCGCACCCCTTTCATTTGTTTTACATTTTTTTATTAGGAATTCCAGCAACCTAAGGGCGTGAAAAAACGTAACAACCGACTACGTCACCGTGGCAAGAACCCCCCGACAGACGAGCTGGTCAGTGCTTACTAGCATGCCTAAGCCTTGGGGATGTGGACCCCCTTCCTTCTCTGCTGCCCGGACTGACTCAAGGAGTCCTGTGACCTTGGGTCATATGGGTGGCTATGGAGAGGGAAGGCTTCAGACTTGGCCGCGAAAAATTCCTTATGAGATCTCATTCGTTACGTCCACAGCAGAGGGGAGGGTTAGTGCGGTGCATGGCTCGGAAGTTAATTCCTCGTTAGGTGCATTGGCCTGTCCCTCCTAGTTATTACAATCGTTACAACACACCAGGGCGACGATAAGTCAAGGCAAACAGATCGACTATGACTTTAAAAGTATGCTACTGAATCACAGCGAAACCTTTGGAATAATAGGCCGCTGCATTTCCATAAGCAATTCAACCATCTGCGAGGAACAAGCACTGCAAAGGATTCCGAGGGAAGACTGCATAGCAAGTCTTAAAAGGAGGTCATGTAACATGTAGCTATCATAAACAATTCTGACAGGATTATCGAGCTCGTAAAGGATGACACCATCTTCGTAACCAATTTCGAATGGGAGCTTACATCACAAAACACATCTAACTCCTTTGTTAATATAAGCTAAGTTGCAACAAAACCAAGTATTAATATTACCTAAAATCAGGCGTGGGACCAGACATCGAGGTGTCACCGTATCAATGCTTATCTGTATATTTTATCAGATGTAGGTACTGACCCAATGTCCGTTTAATGTCCAATCAAAAATTTGCATTGTTTAAGTTTCAGCATGAGACCAGACACAGAAGTCGCGCTTCACGCGTATTACATTTCGGCTAATGCTTGGTCCCACGCTCACCCGTATGTATCTAGTTGTAGTCGATTAAAAATTGTACTTTTTGGGCAGAGTCTCATTCGAACCGTCGCGAAGTAAAGTTGTTACCAAAATTGATTGCGTTACCTAGTGATTTTCTTTCCAAGACAAGTTTAGTTTAACATTTTTCATTCATTCATAAGTTCCATATAAAATTTTTGTAATCAAAGATATCACTTCATATTGCAATATAATATATTCTTAATAAATTGTACATCCGTTCTCACGACGGAAAACTGCAATGCTAACAAAAAAACAATATAAAATCTTCTGTAAATGTAATCGTGTTGTTCAGTCTTGCATAATAAATACGATACGAGGCTCTGCCAATTTGAAAATCGTTTTTTTATTTCTTTTGGGAACGGTCAACTTAAGTCGCGCATACGTGGAGAGTCGGTTGGAAGAAGCCGAGCTGATTGTACATTGCGGTACCATGCATTTACAAAAGATGCAATGGAGACGCAGTACACTTTGTTCGTGAACATGTTAACGAGCAAAAATAACGATGGCTTGGGTAGAATTTATTTCCCTCCGTGGCAGATGGAGGAAAAACGACAGTTTCGTTTGGGGATTCGACCCCGTTAGGTCGAGAGAGTTCTTTAGCTCTAGCCGCGTGGAAATCACGTTTTTTTTTTGTTCTACAGTTCATCTCGTGCGAAACATAAATTTCTTTGGTGACCCAATTGTGTAGGGCAAAAGTGTGTTCCATTGGATTTATAACAATTGGAATAAAGTGTGTTTTCTCCGTTCTAAGCCGCAGAAGGAAATTAGACTGTGATCTTTTTCCGTGCCCCTTTACGTTTTTTTTTTGTGAGTGACACCCAAAGTATATCTATTTTTTTTCTGCCTACCGAATCCACCTGTGAACCCATAAATTATACGATAAATACTCCCAGGATAATATTTATCCCCGTGTGAATCTCCTGCCCACGAAGCTCAAACCTCCTTAATCGCGAACCCCTGTGGTGTAAATTGACACAGTGAAAGTGAGCGACCGAATGAAGAGCGGCCTAACGACCCGACTCCAAATAACAGGGTAGATTTGATCCCCTCGAACCCCTCTGACCCTGCGTAATCATTACCAGTGGAAGTGGCAAGTGACAATTTTTACTTTGAGCAAAGCGCAAAACACTTCAGGGAGAAAAAAAAATTTCTAAAAACATTAATTAAAGAGCGGCCTAACGACCCGTTTCCAGGTCGAACTATCGCCTGTAAAAGAAAAAAAAAAGAAAAAGACTTTTCCTGCGTAAAATTTACAAGTGGATGAGCTTCCAACCCCTTCAACGGAACCGCCATTGAGCTTCCGCTTCCGCTAAGCTGACACCACCGAATCCACCGGACTAAAGGTCATGTTGAATAGTTTTTTCCTTTCTTCATAGTATTTAGTAGATTGTTTTAAAACTTGCATTATAAATTAAATATAAATATATATTAAAATATCCATATATCTGTGGAATTATTATTCGGTATCCTTGTTATCGATACACGAAGTTTGGTGAGGTTGTAAATTTGTAAGAGAAAAAAATATATAAAATTAAATTGACAGTTTTGTTCGTTTAAGAATCACTGTAGCGTAGATACGATGGGTTAATTAATAAACGACAGACTGTAATGTCCACTTATCGAACCCCAAGAATAGTTCCAACAATAAAAAAATGATAAATAATAATTTCTCTTGCGTACCGTCGCTTGACATATTGGCCATACGGTAACCCTTCATGATCTCGTACATCCATCGTTATCGCAAGCATACTCTTCTGCAAGCAAAAGAGGAGCCTCCATGCGCATTGAATGCATAGCAATGCAGAACGAGGAATTTGTGTGTGAATAGAATGGTGGTGGGTTTTGGTTAAGGTAGCATAAAAGAGAGATTCTGTGGGCGGATCGAGGTCAGGAATATTTGTGGCTGAGAGAGGATGGCTGGTGTGTTGAACCACTGCAACCAGCTTCAACTTAAGAGCTGTGTTGCGACGAGCAACATGAAGGCAGACAAAAAAAAAATTAAACCAACAATGTAGGACAAGGTTGTCATACGATTCATCCAGGCCATCAGTTCCAGAGTGCATAAACAAACAACCCAAATTGTATCACCTCAATAATAACAAAGCGCCGATAAACAAAACGATTATCTGACCCACTGCCGGCTGACATACTAGAACGCAGACGATTATGTTGCAGCCTGATTCATTGTCGGGTGACATAATATCAACACTAGATATTATGTGGCAGCAGACCTACTGCCGATTGACACACAAAACGACAACCACTAAGCAATGATTCATAGCTCATTAAGCTGGCATGGGGCGATAAAAGGCGGACGACGCCGAAAAACAGAAAACACACAGAAGAAACAGTATGGCGAAGGCATACATAATTATTGCTATCGTCGGCGCACTTGGCGGTGGGGCGTATGTGTTAAACGAAGTATGGAAAGCCGTCACCTGGTACAAAGTGCTAAAGACTACACTCTTATGGGACCTACTGGACTGGGGATAAATTTTCTTCACGACCACAAAAGGAACAACTGATCAGTAAGACGACACCATCCGCAGCGAACAGTCCTGCCTTAACCAACTATACTTAACCCTATTGTATTTAAGTTAGGGGTTCGAACAAAATAAAAGGAACGAAAATTTAGATTGTGTGTTTTATTTATTTTTCCTTCGTTAATTTTGTGAGTCGAGCGAAGTGAGTTTAAGTCAGTTGCCGTGGCGCAACAAGCTGAATTATTTGTTTACGAGCTATTGGTACCCATATGACTTGCGCAAATGTTGTACGCGAGCACTTTGTTTTCGAGCAAAACACATAGCGGTACCAGGCAGTTGGGTTCGTAAACACATTGATTCCGATTTGCATGTGTTCTTATGGGTGGTGTGATTTTGGTGACAATTGTTCGAAAACCTGAAAACGAACTCGAGGGCTGATGGCGTGGCTTGGGTCTGGTTTGGCTGAGGAATGATTCGACAGTAGAGATTGGGAAGACGTCTAGAACGGTCGTGCGCTATTCACACGCAAAAATAAATTTAGGGGGTTGCGGAAAACCGAACACGTCGGGAAACCACGTGGTGGTGGGAAAGTGGCATTAATCGCGATAATCGATATCTACCCGTGACGATGATTCGGCTAATCGGATAGTATATTCTCCATCGAGATAAGATCCTTTTTTTTGTTACGCGTGCGTACATTTAATGCGATTAACGAATCATTCGGTGATGTGCAGGTAGGACATACTGATCTGGTCTTTTTGTGTGCCGACTTAGATTTTCGCGCTAGTGCAGTGAAGCGCCTACACCCGTTGGAAATCCGCCCTGTGTCTTTTTAAATTGTGTTTTCCCTCGATCCAACCGAATCCAAGATCGGCGATTGACTCAACTAACACCCCAATTCTGACTCCACCACTGGCTGAAGACCACGCTATTCCAGCAGTGTGTGTGTGAACGCGCAGTAATAATTGCGTCATGCGGTAACCATGTGTAAACTTATCCAGTGAATTCTGTGACTTTAAAAATTGTGCTTTTCCCCTTCAAATCGATTCACGGATTGGCGACTGATCCAAAGTGAAACCCCTTCTCACCGACTCCACCACTGGCTGAAGACCACGCTATTCCAGCAGTGTGTGTGACCGCGCATGACTCTGTGCGTAAATATTAGACTGTGGTAATTAAACACCAGGGCCCAAAGAAAAGTTCAGAGCCACATCAATTTCAACGCATCCGGCGAGCCAGTTAGAGCAACGCTAGGCGTGCATGAACCGCTCGAAATCCAGCATATGCAGTAATTTTCCATCTTCCGCATGAATCCCCTTGGTATGGTACATGAGGGAACATATATTCGCTGCATACTTCACATTTGACATAGTCTGAAATTTAGCATTTTTTTCTGAATTAGTCCCACTTTGTGATTCAAAGTGCATATAGCGAGTTAACACGATCGACTTCCAAGATCGATTCCCACGGTCAATTTATAAATCAATTCCCACGATCGACGCCTTGAAGTTACCCACAGAAGACACCCGAACCAAACCACATGTGCGCATAACGATAGGACGAAATCCGATCCAAGCCACTCGTACGCAGGACGAATGTGACGATAAATAATCTGCTCGAGATAATTTACGATCACCCACTTGACAGCGTCACCAGCGCAACCAAATAACAACCCCAAAACATGCACCACTCAAACATATAAATAGACAACACAATCACCAGGGAGGCAGTTCAACCCTCAGCCGACAACAGACAGGTCATACAATTTAAGTATTTTAATAAAATAAAAGTTGATTTTGTTAAAAGTTGTTGAGTAAAATTAATTGGCGCCCGAGCAGGGACACGTTTAAAAAAGTGCAAATCAAGTGTAGTAATCGAAGTGAAGTAAAAATAAAACATCACCTCTCGAACATTAAGCAAAGCAACTACATAAGTGAAAGCACTACCGCAGTCAAGAAGGAAAAAATACCAATTATCCTTCCGCGGCGTGAACCACCAAAAATAAAATAAAAAATTCAGATATAAATCTGAGCAACGAGGGAAAGGGTTTGATAAACAAACTCCACCGAACTCAAAAAAGACTTCCGGACGTAACCTGGCAGCAACCAAGGACATATCAAGTGAACCAACAGATCAGGAAAAGTAGGCACATAAGCAGTAACAGCAAAGTAAATCCACGTAAGGAATTTTAAAGTTATTGTTATATATATATATAAAGACAAACTGTGTTAATTTAAGTATTTAACCTAAGAGTTATTTTCCAAACTATCAATTCGCGTTAATCGGAAATTTATAAACGTAGCAATATGAATATGACAGCGGAACAGCTATCGGCAATCGTAGGTAAACTGGTGGCCGAATCCACAGCAGGGTTACAGAAACAAATAGAATTCCTTACAGGACAGTTAGCCTCACTTTCCCCTTGTGATGATATCGAATCATACAAGGACATAACAATAGATCCTACAGTAAAAGATGGGGAAGGGTTAGAAGTAGCAAAGTGCTTACCAAATTTTGATGGGGATAGTTACGTCTCCTGGCGTTCGGCGTTAACAAACGCAATGAAGGTATACGAAGCGTGTAAAGGTGGTGCTAGGTATTATTCAGTTGTGAATATAGTTAGAAACAAGATAGTAGGGAAAGCTAAGGACGTTTTAACAAGCCACTCAATATTGACGCGATATTAGGACGACTAGATCTAACGTACAGCGATAAAAGGCCAGTACACATGCTAGAGACAGAATTGAGCAATATCCGACAGCATAGGAAATCATTGCAAGAGTTCTACGACAATGTAACAAGGTACTTACCCTTATAATAAATAAAACAATTATGACCTATGGTCCGAGAACGGCGCAAACCGAATGCTTGACAGATAGAGCACGGCAGAACGCATTAAGAGTCTTCGTTACTGGTTTAAACCAACCTGCCAGTAACATCGTGTTCGCACTTAATCCTGGGGACCTTCCAAACGCTCTAGCTAGAGCACAGGAAATAGAAAGGAATGAAAGTCGTATTAAAACTTTCACCGAAAGACAAACCCCAAGGCAGATACCCCAACAACCCAACGGTAGACAACATTATATTCCCCAAAATAACTTTAACCATAATCAACATTATCCAATGAGAATGGATACCACTAGTGGGAATTTCGTGCCTCAACGGCAAAACCAATATAACAGATCACATTGGGAAAATCCTAACCGCAATAATTATAGGAACCCGAATAACCAACCGAATAACGCAACACGGGATTATAGTAACGCATATAAAAGAGAGCGGCCGAATAGCGCCCAAGTACCTATAAACAAAGTCCCCCGGTTGCACAACTTAAATGAAGGCGATCATTTTTTAGATTAAGGCACGACTTACCATATATAAGAAGAACGGATAGTAAGTCGGGTAGAATATTCAACATTTTAATTGACACAGGTGCCACGCATAGTTACGTAAAACCTGGACTGTTTTCTAATAAAATATTAGGCATCCAATCTAGAGTAAAAAGCGTTCACGGAACAAGCATTATTAATAAATTCTCTCCCATATAACACAAGCGTAAAATGTCGCATACATACTACGAATGACGCTGCCATATGGACAAAGGGTTACCCTTATCCACAATCTGTAGCTAACTTTATGAACGAAGAAATAGGAAATCTCCTCTCGAACAATATTATACAACCTAGCAGAAGCGCATACAACTCTCCTGTCTGGGTTGTAGACAAAAAGGGTCTCAATGAAGACGGTTCAAAGAAACATAGATTGGCGATCGACTACAAAAAACTAAATTCATTCACTAAAACGGAAAAATATCCAATGGCCGATACCGCAGTGATTTTAGCAAATCTAGGGAAGGCAAGGTTTTTCACTACTTTGGACCTTCAAAGTGGATTCCACCAAATTCTAATGGAACGGAGTGATAGAGAAAAAACGGCATTTAGCGTTAATAATGGAAAGTATGAATTCCTTCGGATGCCCTTCGGATTGAAGAACGCACCCTCAATATTTCAAGGAGCCATGGATGACTTACTCCGTGAATACATAGGAAAATTTTGCCACGTCTACATCGACGATGTAATAATCTTTTCGGAAACCGAAGAAGAACATTTGGTACACATTGAAGAAATAGTTAAAGCCTTAAGTCTAGCAAACATGCGGATTTCTAGCGAAAAATCAAAATACTTCATGAAAGAAGTGGAATTTCTGGGATACATAGTATCCTTCAACTGTATTAAAATGGATCCGAAAAAGACAGAGTGCATTAAAGAATTCCCCCAACCTAGACCCTACGGCAACTTAGATCATTTTTAGGACTATCCGGATATTACCGCAAATTTATAAGGAACTATGCAATGATTTCTAAACCCCTTACAAAATATCTCAGAGGAGAAAATGGCCGAACTGGGCAAAATAATAGTAAGAAAATAGCAATCGCGTTTGACGACGAAGCTATCAAGGCGTTTAACACACTAAAAGATAGGCTATGCGAGCAAATAACGCTTAACCAACCCGATTTTAATAGCAGATTTGAGCTTACGACAGATGCTAGCAACTCAGCCATAGGTGCAGTGCTCAGCCAAGAAAAAAAACCGATTATCTTTATAAGCCGAACTCTTAGCAAGACAGAAGAAAATTACGCGACAAATGAGAAAGAACTACTAGCAATCGTTTGGGCATTACAAAATTTAAGAAACTACTTATATGGCGTAAGTGGAATCCGCATATATACGGGCCACCAACCACTGACATTCGCGATTGGCGACAAGAACCCTAACGCGAAGATTAAAAGATGGCGCGCATTATAGAAGAGTACGCTCCGGATATTACTTATAAACCAGGAAAAGAAAACGTTGTAGCCGACGCTCTTAGAGGACAAGAGCTACACATGATGAACGCCGACGAATCATCAATTGAAGGGACTGTACATAGTGCAGAGAGTAGCCCCATACCCGAAATCAAAAGAGTAAAACAAAAAATTAATAGTTTTAAAACGCAATTTATTTTTTTACGAAGCTTTAAATAACAACATTATTTCAAAAGAAATCCACCCAGGTTACTGGAGACACACAATTTTATTTAAAGGTTCCGAAATACTAGGAAAAATTAAAAAAATTACCGAGAATGGTCTAACTATAGGTATATATAGTACCGAGGAGACATTCTCTAGAATTCAAAATAAACTTTTGCAACAATTCCCAACAATAAAATTTATATTTTGCAATCAAATAGTAGAAGATATAAAGGAGAAGTAAAAACAAACCTCTATATGTCAAAAAGAAGGTCAAGAGAGACTTAGGGAATATCGTAATAGATATAAATAATAGACAGATTCACAAAGATAATATAAGAAATTAACTTTACAGATGATGCTTTTAATCTTGATGCTAGTTGCCTCCACAGCGGGACAACAAATAACGGACTATTCTAAATATTAATACATTTTAATAGAGGATGCAACAGCTGCAATTTACAAAGAAAGCGGAGAACTTTTCCACCTAATTAATCTAACTTCATATACGGAGATTTTAGACAGTATGTCAGTTGAGAAAAAACCTTCAGATGAATTAAAAGAGGAATTAGAAGCAGCGAATAAACTACTAAGTCAATTATTAATCAGGAATAGGGTACGTAGAGGTATAAACGAGATAGGAACCCTGTGGAAGTGGATTTCTGGTACCCCAGACCACGATGACGTCATAAAAATAGAACTTAAGCTACAAGACTTAATCGCGTCAAATAATAAACAAATAGCCATAAATACTCAATTGTTTAAAGCAACGGAAAAGTTAAATGTTGAACTAATTTCCAAAGAAACCAAAAAAATTAGAATTGTTAAATACATAGCAGTAGAATTAAGAGAAATAATAAACACAATTAATTTAAGCAAATCATATATTTTAAATACATTAATCCTAGATGTAGATGAAATCAAAAATATAATAAATAAAGAAAAAGAAAAAGTATCCATAACCGATGTATAAGACGCATCCGAGTTCAAGATTGTTCAAAAAAACGAAATTATTGTTGTATAAGTTAACAAGAACAAAGTTAATTAATCAGCATTTCCCGTCCAGACAAAGTTCTGAGAAGTCAACAGCAGCAACGATGCAATTCTGGGAATTGCATGCAATAACACAAATTGCTGACCTGGCAAAAGTCAGCAACCGATAGCCAATAAGTAGATGTAAGAAATTCAATGTACTTTAGTCTTAGTTCGAAAGTCAATAAAGAACAGGCAATCAGCCTGGAAAAATATTTTTTTATATTTTTTTCGTTTGAATTATTATAACTTATATATTAGATATCCGAAAGTTTTTGCTTTGGGTAATCATTACAAAACCAGAAGTAATAATGTAAACGGTGGACAAATTATTATACCAAAAGAAGTAATTAAATTTCATAAGCAGTTTTATAATACCAAATGTAAAAGAGAATTAAACAATGACTTTTGCCTTATTCTTCACACTCCTAACTGCCTAACAGAACTACTCAATAATTTTGAAGCGAGCTGCACGAAGATTAAAGAAAGAAATTTACCCGTAGAAATAATCACCGAAGGGAGTATCGTTATTACCGGCTCTCATATCGTTAATAACAAAAAATTATCAGGAATAAATTTAATCCAATTTGAAAGAAATGTTACAATAGATAATAAAACATGTTAATTTTAAGAATAAAATAGTGGAACACATAAAATTAAGTAAACCTTCCAAAATAACAATACTTGAATTTGTAAGCTCACTTAACTCAGATTTAAAATACACAAATATTGACCACATTGAGCCATATGTAACAGAAGTTAAAGAACACCCGATATTGTGGGGACTATCAACAATTCTATTCATAATTGTAACCACATTCGCCATCATTAAGATATATAAATATTACAAATTATTCAAAGCCAGGCGTACTAACCAGGATGTCATCGAACTTATGGAAGCAACCGAAAGCAGAGCGCACATCCTTATTTAAGAAAGATTGGGACAATCTTCGACTGACTAGGAGGAGAGTTAACACGATCGCCTTCCAAGATCGATTCCCACGGTCAATTTATAAATCAATTCCCACGATCGACGCCTTAAAGTTATGTTAGGTTAATTTCAATTCGGATGTGTTTTCATTTTCTTTGTTTCCTTTTTTTTTTTTTTTTTTTCACAAAATGTTTTGGCTTAAAAGAGGCTCATTTACTTAATTTTTGAAATAATAAAGTTGTGCATCACAAATAATTTAAGTAGAGTATTACTCTTGTTTAAATTTAGTTATAACTAGTATTTCTTTGGAATTTGGGAAAATACGTCGTCTCTACGCGAGTACCGGACCTCGGTGTAGAGATTTTAGTTTGTTTTGCTATTTTTTTTCCGTTCATGCACGCATAATTTTTTTTATGTATGGTACAGGCTAAGGATATGAGCAAGAACCCTCCAATCCGGCGAGCTAGCTAGAGCATCGCTAGGCGTGCATACCCGCTCAGACTTCCAAGGCCTTGCGCTTTTATTTTATTTTTTGTTTTTCTTCTTTCCACCATTTCGCAGAGCGCGTTCCGAAAGCTACCAGCCATTACATAATTAATGGCGGCCAACGTGGAACATGATTACCAACCATTACACTTGTTAGTGGAGATCGTGATTTTATTTCCAGTCATTACAAGTCCCTCGTGTGGATATTTCCATTTTCCCCGTGCGTGCAATACGGGATACTTTTTAATTTATAAATAGTAGTGTTATCACAATATATTTGGCACCCAGACTGCTGACCATGCATGGACAGGCGTTAAAAATTAAGTAAGTACTATTGCAATTACACTAGTTTTTTTTTTTACTTATATAGTGATACCTTCTTGATTCGTAAGCTTGTGTAATCTATGAGGACTAATAAGACCCAAAGGTCTCACAACTCTAAACAATTTTATTTATTTTTCCCGCGAAAGGGAGCGGTTAGGTGGTCGAATTACTATCATCCAAAGTAGTACATTAAGTTTTTTTTTGTAGCAGTAAGAATCATTGAACAGTAATATAATAATTTTCTAACCGTGTTAACGTAAAGACTTAAGAATTTACTCTTTCGAGATACGATACCACTGCTTGCGCCCGACTATGTAAAGGAACATATTCTAGCTATGAAGAATTTTTAAGATTATAAATTAATATTAATGTTGAACATGAGTTACATATCGCTCACTGCCTGCAATAATGGCACAACTCAAAAATATTCAGAATTGAACTGCGAACGCCATTATGATTAAAATTAAACCTTTTTCATTTCTGCAATATCGGCACATTGATACTACATCTCCATTACGAGAGATGGCGATTGTGCCATTAAACTTTCGAAGCTTTTGTGCTTTCTCTTTTTATCAATACCGGCACTTCTCTCAGTATTGGCTTAATCGTGAGTGTGTTCGCATCTCTTTCTTTAAACAAAAGTGACATATTACAATTATGCCAGGATCCAGGTAAGTAAATTATTCAGCTTTTAGAGCAATAATGGCATAACTCGAGTTGTGCCGCTATGAAGGCGCCTATGGGAACGAAGTCAATATTTACACTAGGAAAAAATGGTACATTTCGAGTTGTGACACAGTGCAACAGTAAGTGCATTATGAAAACATTATGAATATTAATTTGTGCCATTTTTTCTAAGAATACTACTAAAAATATAATTTAAAACGACCGATGAACAAACAAAATTTTAAAACAGACTCTCGGGGGGAATACTTGCTCTCATTGGTAGGAATAAGGTATGTATATTTTTTCATAATAAACTCAAAAATGTTAAAAATATTCTTAAATACTTCATTTTTAAAAAAGATTGCAAAAAAATTCTACGGACAGTTATGGAGAAAAAGCATCGTCCTCAATACCTTCGTTAGTTGCCCAAGGTAGGTTTACCAAAATATTCCATTTTTTTTAAATTGTTTCTTAATTATTTTTATCATTTTTAATATCAGCGGACCAACAATTCGATGAGGAAGCTCCATCTACAAGCAGATTGCAAGCTACATCCGCTTTTGTGCAAAATGATTCCGAAGATAGCTCTTCATCTTCATCATCTTCGGCAGATTTTTCTTCGCATGATTCTCAGAAGGATCCTGATTATTGTACTTCAAGCCAAACATCAGAAAGTGACGACGGGGAGAAATCGCTGAGTAAGCCGTTAAAGGAGATGGAAAGCCCGGAAATAAAAGTTAAAACAAGGAAGAGGAAAGCAAACCCAGATAATTGGAAAAGGAATCAAGCTAAAAAACTAAGGAACACAGGTATGAAATATAAAAGTGCGAAGGGGAAGATCGTAGAAGAAAGAAAGATGAAACAACCATGCCATGAAAACTGCAAGTATAAATGTAGTATACTTAAATTTTCGGAAACAGAAAGACTACAATGTTTTGAAAAATACTGGAACCTGGCAGATGTACTAAAACAGAGAGCTTTTATATGGTCTCGAATGTAGGATATACCCTCAAATTTTGTAGCTATTGCGGGTAAAAAAAAAGGATTAATAATAATGCTTTCTACTTCGGCGAAGCAGAAAAAAGAGCCAGAGTCTGCAAAAAGTTTTTTACTTCTTCACTTGGAATCACTTATAGATGTATCCGAAGTGTTATTGAAAAGAGTATAAGTGGCGAGTTCGGCGAAATGAGGGGTAAACATGGAAAGCAGAATAGTGTAGATGAAAATATTAAAGCCAAAGTCCGGGCGCACATTAACTCTATTCCCAAAATTGAGAGCCATTACACCAGGGCACACAGCGATAAAAATTATATTGAAGGTGGTAAGACAATTATCGATCTTTGGAAAGATTACAAGTGCGATTGTGAAAAACGTTGTGAACCTTTTGCAACGCAATCCATGTACAGAAACATTTTCAACTACGAGTTCAACCTCGCCTTTTTTGTACCAAAAAAGGACCAATGTCAAAGGTGCGTAGGCTTTGAAAACGCTAGTGAGGAAGAAAAAATAAAACTTGAAGCCGATTATCTCTCACACTTACAAGAAAAAAAACTGAGTAGGTCCGAAAAAGACAGCGACAAGGCTAAGGTTTCCGAGTCTTTCAAAGTAGCATGCTTTGACTTGCAGGCTACCCTACCAACTCCTAAAGGAGAAATTTCATCCTTTTATTATAAGTCAAAGTTATCAACCTACAACTTCACGGTGTGTGATCTATTACCTAAGAGCCAAGGTGATGTTCAATGTTTCATGTGGCATGAGGGTGAAGGCAAGAGAGGAGCAGTTGAAATCGGATCTTGCCTTCTCCAATATTTAAAAAAAAAAAGGCTGACCTTCGCAATGGAGAATTGGACATTGTTTTTTATTCCGACAACTGTGGAGGTCAGCAAAAAAATAAATTTGTTATAGCAGCTTACCTTTATGCTGTAAAAAATTACAAAATTAAATCCATAAGCCACAAATATCTCATCACAGGACATACCCAAAACGAGGGTGATAATGTTCATTCCCTTATTGAAAAAAAACATAAAGCGCTCTCTTAGGTCAGGCCCAATTTATACACCAGACCAATACGTTACTTTGGTGAAAACTTCAAAAAAAAACTGGCCATCCTTTCCAGGTCACGGAAATGAGCCACACAGATTTTTTAGATTTAAAAGACATGACTGATCAAACCTGCGTGAATTTTACAAAAAATACTGGTGGTGAAACTTTTAAATTTAATGACGCGGCAATATTTAAGATCGAGAGCCAACATCCTGATCATTTCTTTTATAAAATGTCCTTCAACGAAAAAGAATACAAAGTGGTTAACGTTAAGGAACGTCGTACACGAACATTTCCACTTGCAGATCTAAAAGATTTTGAAATAAAAAAAGCTTATACGGATTCATTACCCATTCCAAAAAAAAAATACGATGATCTGATGTTTTTATTGCGTAGCAATGCAATCAAAAACAGCTACAGCTATTTTTATAATAGCCTTAAAGTAGCCCCTCCAAAGCAGTAGTTCGAAAAGAAGTTTTTGAATTAAATTTAAATCTTATACTCTCAACTTTAAAAGTACAAAACGGAAAGACTGATTAAAGGGCTGTAAAACTAAATACTTTGAAAATAACATGAAAATTATTTTTGAGTTTATAAAAGTGAGAATACATTATTTAATTGGATAAATAAATAGACATTATAAATTAGAAAACTAAGACGTGATTTAAGTGCTTTTCTACTTTTTCAGTTATTACATCTAGGTTTTTGTTAAATAATTGTGGAATTTTATCCACTTTTTGTAATATGCCGTTATTCTTTGAAATGGATCTTGAAGACTTTCGATATTTTTTGCCTAATGCAATAACGACACTTTCCAAAAAAAGGGCGGATGCCGCCCACTTTTGAATTTTTCAAAAAAAGTTATAAGTAAGTCATGCTTTTCACATCAAAATGGCAAATCCGTGTCAGGATAGCATAATTTATAAGATCAGAAATCCAAACTGAAAAAAGGCATGATTTTAAATCGCTTATATCCCGAAACTGAAAAAAATTAGTTGTGCCATTATTGCAGGCAGTGAGCGATATGGGCTTAGTTTTTTTTGGTTGCGGTGTTTTGATTTAGGAGGGAAGAAGGTTCCGTGAATGAGGGAGTCCCTGAACAGAGCAGGACTCAGGACGGGTGGGGATGACAGGATATCCCATCTTAGCCTGTCATCCAAGGTGACTGTGTGTTGCGGACTAAGAGGTGAATAACCTTTCCGACGTGCACGTAATTTTAATTGTGGTAAACTTTTGTCAGGAGAAATAAGGAGATACGTAGGTGTTGCTGATGAACCCCCCAAGCCGTAGCTTAGCCAGGGATAGCACGACTTGCACACAGTGCTTACCTCGTATATAGGAAACTACCATTTTATATCTCGGGTTAACCCTAACTCGACTGCTCCACAGCACATGCATTTCAAAAGTTGTATTACAATATATAGGGGCAAAAGCTAATTTAGATTCCATCTAAATACATGGAGACAAAACGTAACATTTTTACTTTACTTTATCTGTAGTTTTTACTGTAGTAGTGTAGTTGATTTGTTTCGTTTTTGATGTGTTTTTGTATATTTTATTACTCCAATTTTAATAATAGGATTATTATTTAAGGAAGAGGGATCGTGGACTCAATCCTATTGGCAAACTTCATGACAAAGCGGTAAATGCACGCGTCAAAGTCAGGAAATTAGAAACAATTTTAATTGGTAAGATAGTTTCTTTGTCTATTAGGTCTTTCTCTTACACTCTAAAACAACTCATTTTCATTAGCCCCACAAGCTGAAAAAATTGCTGCTCAAGAACCTCCCATTTCAAAAAAGGAAGAAGACACAATTATTTGGCTATCTCACAACAACGAGCCATGGACGGAAGTAGAAGAAAAATGGGCGGCGGTGATAAACATCCGAAGAAAAGAAATTTTGACTGACAGTGGAAACATATTAAAAAGATGTCCACTTTTCAAGCACAGTCTTGGGCATTTGTTGGTAATTTCAAGAAAACTACCTATATTTAATAAAAAAATATTTATTTATATTTTAAACATTTTTTACAGGTTGAGATTTATTACAACATTACGTTTCGCAACAATCAATCGACATTGTTTAACAACTGGCCAATTTTTATGGAGAAAATAATTCCATATCTCATATCATATCATATCGCGGAGTACTATTGATGCTTTGGAAAAAGAAATTGATACCAGTATGTTAATAAAGTAATTTGTAACAGGTTACCATTGCTAATCCAAAGTAGACTTTTTATAGCACATTTGGTTTTAAATATATACATAGTAGAATTAAAGTAAATGTAATTTATCCAACAATTTGTTGAACTATTTACTTTCTGACTCTCGCGACTGTCTAATTTTCTTGCTGTTGCATGCTGCTTTAAAGTCCGCAATAGTATCTACGTCCTCTACAAAAAAGTGGAAGCCTAGCATTGTGGACTCGCACAATTCAACATTCCCGCTCCCATTTCATTTGACGCCAAACATCCCATACTGATGCCATACAATGAATCAGTAACAAAAATGCTGTTCAAAACAAAACATGACGAGCACAACCATTGTGGACCACAGACGCTCCTCTCAATCCTGAGACAACAATTCTGGCCTATCAAGGGAAAGATCATGGCTCGTCACACAGTTCATAATTGCGTTAAGCGCACCAAAACTAAACCACAATTAATGAATCAAGTAATGGGAAACCTCCCAGCAGATAGTGTGTCTCACCAAACAGACCATTTATAATTTCCGGTGTTGACTTTTGTGGACCGCTATGGGTGCACTACAAAATCAGAGGAAAAAAGCCGCACAAGGTGTATTTAGCAGTCTTCTGTTGCTTTACAACCAAGGCCGTACATTTAGAGATTGTCACTGACCTAACAACGGAAGCCTTTATTGGAGCCCTTCGAAGGTTCATTAGCCGACGCGGACGCGTTCAAATACTTTACTGCGATAATGCAACCAACTTCGTAGGAGCAAGAAACCAGCTGCTCGATGTCCTCCATGTTCCAGAAGCAAAAGAGGCCATAATCAAGGCCAGCAGCGACAAAGGCATAACATTCAAGTTCATTCCACCTCGAGCTCCTCATTTTGGCGGCCTATGGGAAGCAGCAGTGAAATCCGCAAAAAACCTACTGGTAAAAACGGTAAAAACACACGAAGAATTGGAAACCGTAGTCTCCGAAATTGAAGGCATTTTGAATTCAAGACCACTCACCCCTTTGTCATCGAATCCAAACGACCTATCTGCGCTTACACCTGAGCCTTTGGTTGCTCAAGTCGATAGTGATAGCGTTCCAGCAAAAGCAAATCTGCTATCCCACTGGGAGGCGGTTGGACATTTGAAACACGAATTCTGGAAACGATGGTCAACCGAGTACTTGAATGAATTGCAATATAGGCACAAATGGAACCAGGAAAAGAACAATATCAAGGTTGACGACATGGTCATAATCAAGGAAGACAACACGCCAACACTTCAATGGCCGATCGGAAGAGTGGTACAAATCTTCAAAGGTGATGATAACAAGGTTCGAGTAGTCAACATCAAAACCAAATCAGGAACATGGAAGCGACCAATCCATCGCTTAGCCCCCTTATTTAAGGACCCTCACAACAACGACACGAATACATCTGAAGCGCCAATGACAGCATCACCATCCGAACCCGCAACAGACGATACGATAGACGCCCCTACAAAACGAAGAAGGATATCATATGCCTCGCTAGCGACCACCATCATGTTATCATGATTGCTGCTACCAGTAATATGCGCATCACCAGTGAACGTAACCAGGTTCAAAAATCAACCAGGAATATACTTCGAAACTCTCGGATCCACGAATTTAGTTGCAACCGAATGGAAAATGATCGTGTACTATGACTTAGCACCTGTTCAAACAGAGCTAAGAGCATTCGATAATGGTACGACTGCACTTTCACATCTATGCAACCAGCTACAACAAAAGACAACATGTACTGCACTGGTAACACATTTAATCGCCATCAGGGGCAGACTTGTAATTACTTTGTAATTAATTATAAGTATAAAAGAGGCGTTCGGCCCAATAATAAAATCATTATTGATACATCAACCTCAAGGTGTTTGAATAATCATTCCGTGGACAAGTTTAAGTGCTTGGATCACAACGCAACATTCTGGTGAACAAGTTAATGCGCTTGGTTCCCAATTCAACACCTTCATTATGTTACAGTTGCAGAGTATGAAGAAAATATCAATCAGCTAAAGGACAAATACTACAAAAAACATATGTCGTTTCAACCAATTATAATAGTCATCGGACCGCAATTGACAACATTGCAAGCTTAATATACTTTCTATGACGGTATTTTATATGAATTTTCAAGTTTTTTGAAGTGTTTAGACACAACATTTAAATTATTTAATATTATGAACTTTAAATACCCAATCTAGGAAAAAAATGTTTGTTTTATAATTTTGAAACTGAAAAAAATTCAAACATATTGCGCCGTACTAATAACAAATTTTAGTCTCGATTTTAAATTTACGGAAGCTCACAATTGCGAAATTTGTATAGAAATTATAGCAACCGTGAACTAATAAAATTTAGAGTCGAAACTAAAAATGGTTATTGGTAAGGCCCATTAAGTTTAATTAATCATTTGAAAAAGTAAATCTTCATAATATCTACATTTGTATTTTAAATCATTCGTTCTCTTCTGATACATTCGTAGTTATCATTATCACAATGCTTGGCTGTTACCTGTGTTTTTCCAAATTGTCTTCTTCAAAAATGTTAACGAATCATATAAAATCATATCATATTCTAAAAGAAAATGATCATATTCAGTGCAAGCAGGACAAGTGATCTCAAATATTTGCAAATCTTTATTCTTTTAAAAGGCTTTTAGACAGAGTTCATAGAAATTGTGTAGGTTTTCATGAAGAGGATGATCCCAAACCATCGGGTAGCAAAGAGTATTTTACAAAAAAAGATCACAATCAGAGGAATACGAATCCGGATGATAGATCAAATAACATCTTTGGTGCAGAAAAAGCAGAATCAAAAACAGTAGCTTGTACGAATATAAACACAGGACTTAACTTTGCATTAGAGCTTCATAATAATAATAATATGAACAGAAAAAATGTGGCTAGTATAATAAATTCAATAGAAACAAAAATCACAGACCCTTTAGCAGACATTATAATATCCAACATTTTACCTCTAATTGAAAATGCTGAAAATAGAACAATAGCTTTTAATATACTAAAGGGTGATTTTTTAAGAGGTTTAGAACTTTTTTCAAAAAAAAAAAACACAAAAAATTCGAAAAAATGAATGAAATATTTATTTGAATCGATAGTTTGAACCTTGCAATTTAATGTTTAAAGATAATTTCATGCAAATGTTGACCGCGGCTGCGTCTCAGGTAGCCCATCCGCTGAGTCCAATTTTGGCATACTCTTTCACACATATCGGCCGGTATCTCACGAATGAATGCATGGATGTTGGCTTCCAGTGCGTCAATCGAAGCGGGCTTGTCCCTATACACATTAGCCTTGGCATACCCCCACAAAAAATAATCTAATGGTGTCAAATCGCACGATCTAGGCGGCCAATTGACCGGCCCGAAACGTGAAATTAACTGTTCACCAAACTCGCCTCGCAATTGCGCCATTGTTTCGCGTGCTGTGTGGCATGTGGCACCGTCTTGTTGAAACCACATATCATGCAAGTCAAGAACTTCCATTTCGGGCAAAAAAAAGTTTGTTATCATCGCTCGGTAGCGTTCACTATTGACAGTAACGCTGCGATTCGCATCATCTTTGAAGAAATATGGCCCAATAATGCCGCCGGCCCATAAACCGCACCAAACAGTGGCTTTTTCGGGATGCATTGGTAGCTGTTGCAATGCTTCTGGCTGATCTTCACTCCAAATGCGGCAATTTTGCTTATTTACGTACCCATTCAACCAAAAATGAGCCTCATCGCTGAACACAATTTTTCGATAAAAAAGCGGATCCTCGGCCAGCTTTCCAAGAGCCCATTCACCAAAAATTCGGCGTTGTGGTAGGTCGGCTGGCTTTAGTTCTTGCACCAGCTGTATCTTAAAAGGCTTTACGCCCAAATCCTTCCGCAAAATTTTCCACGTAGTGCTGTAACAAAGGCCTAACTGCTGGGAACGGCGCCGAATCGACATTTCGCGGTCTTCTGTCACACTAGCTGATACGGCCGCAATATTTTCTTCACTACGCACAGTACGTAAACGTGTTGGTGGTTTAATGTCCAACAAAGTAAATTTGGTGCGAAATTTGGTCACAATCTTCCGAATAGACTGCTCAGAAGGTCGAGAATGCCGATCATAAAATGGAAGCAGCGCGCGATGAACATTTCGAACCGAGCACGAATTTTGATAGTAAAATTCAATAATTTGCAAGCGTTATTCATTTGTAAGACGATCCATGGTTAAATTGCAAACCAAACTGAAGCTGTTTGACAGTGACACAAGGTACTAAACACACGTCAGCTGTCAAAACCAGTGTTGCCAAAACCAAACCAGCTAAAAAATCACCCTTTACAACAGTGCCATCATCCTTTTAAAAACATTAATACTGAACATAAACTCTTTCATGAATTGGAACACGTAGGGTTTTACCAGAAGCCATTGCAGTATGTAATCAACGAAGAGGTTTGCGAAATAATCACAAATAATTCGCCAACGCTAGACTCAAATAAAACAGTAGGGGTTATCATGCCTTTGGAATTTCAGTTTAAGAAATTTTTTGAATCTGATGATATCTTAGAGCAAACTTTGAAGAATACGAAGGACTTAGAAAACCAAAGCTCTGGTGAATTCCGTAATTTGATAAATGCAAGTGTTTGGAAATCGAAAGTTCAATCATTCAATGAAAAGTTGGTTTTACCTTATCTCCTATATTTTGACGATTTTGGTGTTGATAATCCCTTAGGCTCACATGCTAAAGCACAATCAGTGTGTGGTATATACTACAGCTTTCCTACTATTCCGAAACACCATCTTTCCAAGCTAAACAATATATTTGTTGCTGGATTTTTTAAGACAAAAGATAGATCCGAATTTGGAAATGGTTATACATTAAGACCTTTTATTGATCAAATCAAAAAACTAGAAAGTATGGGTCTCTCTATTACTGCCAAAAATAGAACACTTCATGTTCACTTTGGTTTAGCTTTTGTTTTTGGTGATAATTTAGGTCTCAACACTATTTTGGGATTTTCAACAAGCTTCAATTCAAATTTCTACTGTCGGTTTTGCAAAAGAAAAAAGTCGGAGATGTAATCAGATATTGTAGAACGAAAAGAAGCATTTCGCGATGTCTTCAATTATGATGTTGACGTGTTATGCATAACGACAAGCCGTCGTCAATAGTTCCTTTGTCTTATACTTTGTTGCGGTGTATGTTTATTCAAGTGTTCAACGTCGATCAAAGTGTGATATGATACCTGAATAAACATCCTCTGCGAACGTCGCGAATTATGCTGACGCGAAAGATAAGCATGGGACCATGGGACCCTTCGTATGCATAGCAGCGATCTTCGATAGTCAGCTGGAATTAAGAACTCACACAATAAAGGTAAAATTTAAAACCGGAAATTGTTTGGTGTTTAACAATTGGTGGCAGCGGTAGAATAAAAACTATTCGAGACGTAAAAGTAAGATACTCTCTTTTACGTTAATAATTCGGAAAGCGGTAGAATAAAAAATATTCGAGACGTAAAAGTAAAATACTCTCTTTTACGTCAGTAATTCGAAAAAAAAAACGCCAAGTAACATATAATCTGTTTAGTCTTAAGCATATTATTATTACTTTACAAATAAATAAATAAACATTTCTACACCCTATACGTAAATTGTACAACGAACAGCGTACCCTATTATTGACGCACTGTTGTTAGTATATCATATTGCACTACACACACTTCATTCAGTAATCAATACATTTTTCCCTTTCCCACGATTTATTTCCCCCTTTTTTATGTCACGTAAGCAGTTTTAGAATAAGTCATATTTCATGTTGTATGCTAGGCTAAGCATTAATTCTGTATAAATAATGCCCAAATAAAGACTGGAGAGCAGATATTGTTAAAACGTTAATCTGTTCAAGACGAATTATTTTATCTCGCAATTGGGTGTTCTGGTGTACTACCAGCATACAAGGATCTTGGTCTGTCGAGCTACATAACGATAAAACAATCGTTACATAATCATTACATAAAGATAGTCGAACAATACGTAAAGTGTGGTTTTATCATATTTACAACGTTCACTGAAAATAAAGTGCCTAAAAGAATTTACAACGTTCACTGAAAACATAGTGCCTAAAAGTATTTACAACGTTCACTGAAAATAAAGTGCTTAAAAGTATTTACAACGTTTACTCAATCACTAATCATCTGTAAGACGAAGGCGATCAGAAGACAGGATGCGGATTCTCCAACTGAACAACATAATATTGTAAGCTATGCGTTAAGTTATGTGCCTTTATAAGTGAATTCCAGTTCGATGAAAAAGCATTATATAAAGTGTGTTTAAATCAAAATATGGCTGAACACACCCACCAACATTCCAGCCGACTCTCTTTGCCTTCGCATGGGCTTGGAAGTAATGCTGGCTGTTGAGAGTGGGTGTGCTCTACGTCTCATATATATAGCCTGTAGCTTTTTTTAATCATTGTTCTTTTTTACTTCGGTTCGACTTTGCTTCTGGTTCTTGCGCGAGTTATGTGCACAACATCAACCAACACTCAGATGCACCATAGCACATCTTGCTTGGCATGCATTTTTATTCAGTCATAAATTTCATACCTGTAATAATAAATTCAAACAACGCCCTCTGAAGTTTCCCCCTAATATTAATATTTAAATGCGGTAGTTTGGTATGACTGTCAAAGAGGAAAAGAAAAGGAAGATGACCATTTCCGTGAGGGACCGGCCATCTTGTTTTTTTTTTCTGTTCGCTCTGCCTTCGGCATCAAGAAAAGTTCTCTGTCCATTTTTTTTCTTTGAGCAAATAAAAATCAAAAGTATTCGGTTACATCCTCAGATGTGGGGTTCCATCAATATTTCACACGAAAAGTGAGAATATTCAAGATGCCCCAACGAGTAACTCGGCAAGTAATAGTGGAAACCTTATTAGGAGCCGGCATTTCATTCCCCGCTAATGCCACGGTATCGCAACTTCGACCACTTTATAATGAAGTGACCGAAGTAAGCGGAGGAAACTCTGAAGAGGAACAGTGGATCGCGACCGAAGAAACCCCAATTAATCTACCTGATGCCGCTGCCGAAACATCAGCTGCCACCGTCACCGATGAAATCATTTCGCCTGCTGTCTCTGCCGCTCCTGCTGTCCCCGCCGTTCCTGCTGCCCCTGCTGCTGTTGCTGGAAAACGTCGTCCCGCCGAAGCTGTTGCTGCTATCGACGTCGCTCGAAGGCCTGCTGTTGTTCTAGAACCCGATGCTACCATATCGCATGGTACTTCTGCCGCTGTCTGTGTAGAAGACCTTGCCACCACTCATAATTCCGCTGCCCACATACAACCATCCAACGATGTTACTTGTACCTCGCAGGGACGAAGTGTAAATCCCGATGTTCACGAGTTGGAGGAACAATTAAGCTTACTGCGAATGCGGCGCGAGATGCTCGAATTACAGAAACAAATTCGGGCAATGGAAGGTCATGATCACACGGGTAGACGCGTAAACTTCGAGGAGCTTGATGCCGCTGTGCCAAAATTTACGGGTGACGACCATTACAATGTCATAAAGTGGTTCGCACAATTTGAGGAGTATAGTAACATGTGCTGCTATTCGGATAAGGACAAATGTCTAGGTGTTCGCCGTTGTCTCCAAGGAACAGCCAAGAAGTACATAGGTAATTTAGGGCTAGTCGACTTCGACGAACTGAAGGCTGGGCTCATAAATATGTTCACCCGTACGGTAACACGGCAAGAGGTTTATCGTCAACTACGTATCCGCACGCTGAAGCCAAACGAGTCATGCCTCAGTTATGTGGTATCTATGCAGTCAATTGCAGCACAGTCCGACATTGAAGAGACGGAATTGGTCGACATTATTATTGACGGAATTCCAGACGCCAGCAATAACATCACATTTTTGTATGGTGCCAACTCCATAAATGAACTGGTACGACGTATGGACCGATACGAACAACGCCGGTCCAAAACCACCACGGCCAAGCCGATCACCAGTGTTATAAGTCCAAAAGCAGCCGCTAATGCTGTTCAACCTAAAGGAGAAATTCGGTGCTTCAACTGCTCACAATTCGGACATTATCAAAGTGCCTGTCCGAAACCATTGCGGCCACCAGGATCCTGCTTTACATGCCACCAAATGGGGCACTTTCACAAGGATTGTCCAAAACTGAAGCAGAGATCACAAACAGTTGCTACAATATCATGGAACTCGGCAGATGTGCCTTCCAATATCGAGAACGACGAGGATACTGCTGAAGCAATACGTGTTATACAAAAGGTAAGGGTGGCATTTTTAATTTGTAATCAAAACAGATGCACTGATTTTTTTAACGTTTTGTCTTTGATTGATTCTGGTAGTCCGATCAGCATAGTTCAGCGTTCAATTGTCCCGACGATTATTGAACTAGCAAGCGTTTCAGTGCCAACCAGATTCCACGGCCTTGGTGAGCACAAAATTCACAGTTTCGGTAGAGTTACATGCTTAGTAAAATTTCGCAAATCAACTAAAATATTTTCTTTTATGGTAGTCCCAAATGAAACGATGACAACACCGCTGATTCTCGGACGAGACTTCATGAATAAATTTAATGTACATTTATTTCAAACAAGAAACATTAAAGTACCAATTGAACTAAATAATTCTAGAAATATGTGTCAAAGTGCATCTGAGTTGAATTTTAGTAACTTAGGAAAGGATAACCCTAGTAAACGAATATTCCCTTTACGCGATACGGGTAAAATATCTAAAAAGGTGGCTGAGGAAACTGACAATGAAAGAATAGACCGTGTATCCCCGAGTATGTGTGCATCGCCGATCGATTGCGCCGATGATTATTTTGAAGAAATGTGTACTATTAACTTAGATAGGTCGCGGTATGAGACTGACATATGTCCCCGATTAAATAAGCAGCAAGCTAGAATTCTCGAAGCAGTTCTTGTCGATAGTTATTTACAACCAGTGAGCGTTACACGAAGTTCGTTTGAGTATAAAATGAAAATCCGTTTAACGGATGACACTCCATTCCATTGCATAGCACGTTCCCTGTCTTTTCATAATCGAACTGAGGTCAAAAGAATTACTGATGATCATTCCATTGCATAGCACGTTCCCTGTCTTTTCATAATCGAACTGAGGTCAAAAGAATTACTGATGATCTAATGTCCAGGCAAATTATCCGTCCTAGCCAATCACCTTACGCTTCACCTATTGTCCTAGTGAAAAAGAAAAACGGGGAAACACGGATGTGTATTGACTACCGAGCGTTAAATAAGAAAAAAATTCGTGACAACTTTCCGCTACCCTTAATTGAGGATTGCATACAGTATACCTCAGGTAAGCGTTGGTTCACGTTAATCGATTTAAAAGACGGATTTTATCAGTGCAGAATGGACGATGATTCAATAGCGTTGACTTCCTTCGTCACCCCTCATGGTCAATTTGAGTTCTTGAGGATGCCCTTTGGGTTGAAGAATGCGCCGGCAAATTTTCAGCGATTTGTTTACAACATTTTTCGTGACTTAATTGATGCAAATAAGATTATCATTTACATTGATGATATTTTGATTGCCTCACTCGATTTTGAATCTCACGTGGAGGTGGTCAAAGAGGTCTTGGGTAGGATTTATGAAAAGGGGCTTGAAATAAAATTAGCCAAATGCAAGTTCGGTTATGATGAGATTGAATACCTTGGGTACTTAGTGAATGTATCCGGGATTCGACCGACAGACGCACATATTTGCGCTATTAAAAATTATCCAGTCCCAACGAGTCCACGGGAAGTACATTCATGTATCGGTCTTTTCTCATACTTTCGAAGGTTTGTGCCATCCTTCTCAAGGATAGCCAAACCGTTGCTGAACCTTTTACGTAAAGATAGCCCATTTGTCTTTTCCAAAGAATGTATGAGCGCCTTCTGTGAACTGCGAGATCGACTTATAGCGGCGCCGGTTCTAGCAGTCTATAGTCCGAATCGTGAGACAGAACTGCACTGTGATGCCAGCCGTCTTGGCTTTGGCTCAGTGTTATTGCAGCGTCAGGATGATGGAAAATTTCATCCCGTTTCATATTTTTCGAAATCCACGTCCGCTGCAGAGTCGAAGTATCACAGCTTCGAACTAGAAACGCTCGCTATTATTTATTCACTTCGCCGTTTCCGAGTGTACCTAGAAGGCATTCCATTTAAAGTCATCACCGATTGCGATTCCCTCACGATGACTTTAAATAAAAAACATGTGAATATGCGAATAGCTCGGTGGGCCTTAGAGCTGGAAAATTACAATTATTCAATCCGGCATCGAAGTGGTAGTTCTATGTGTCATGTTGATGCCTTGAGCAGATGCTTTCAAAGATCACTCTGTAACGATGATATAAGAGGCCCTTTAGAGATACCCGACAAATGCCAACTACTCGCCGCTGTCAGTGATGATGACTTGGATTTCCAAATACAAGTAACACAAAGCCGTGATGAAAAGATAATAGGGATACGCAACAAATTGGAAACAGAAGCAGTGAGAGGATTTGAATTACATGACGGTTTAGTTTTTAAAGATGATTCGGGCCAATTACTTCTTTGTGTTCCAAGTGAAATGGAAGAAAATGTGATTCGAATGGTTCACGAAAGAATTGGTCATCAGGGTATTGATAAATGCTGCCAGAAGATTCGGAAGAATTACTGGTTCGCAAAAATGAGGCCCAAAGTCAGTCGTTTCATACAAAACTGCATCAAGTGTATAATGTATTCCGCTCCGACTCGTTCCAATGAACGTTGCCTGTACAATATACCGAAAGAACCGATTCCCTTCGATACTATTCATATCGACCACTTCGGTCCACTGCCGTCAATTGCCTCTAAGCGTAAACACATATTAGTAGTTATTGACGCATTTACGAAGTTTGTTAGGCTATATCCAGTCAATTCGACCAGCACAAAAGAAGTGTGTTGCGCACTGGAAAAGTATTTTAATTACTACAGTCGCCCAAGGCGTATAATCTCTGACCGCGGTACCTGTTTCACATCACGCGAGTTCGAGAATTTCCTTCGAGTGCACAACGTAGAACACGTTAAGGTTGCAGTAGCCTCGCCACAGGCCAATGGGCAGGCCGAACGCGTCAATCGTACACTGAGGGCAATGTTAAGTAAGCTGTCCGAACCCGTACAGCACGCGGACTGGTCAATAAAGTTGTCTCAGGTCGAATACGCCTTTAATAATACTATCCATAGCACTACGAAACAAACACCTAGCCAGCTATTGTTTGGCGTTGATCAGCGAGGTGTTGTCGTCGATGAATTAACGGAATACTTAGAGCAGAAGTTTAGCAGTTCAGCGCAGCGTGATCTGGATAGTTTGAGACTTAACGCATCAACGGCTATCGAGAAAGCACAACAGTATAGTTCGCAATATTTCGTGAAGCACAGTCGGCCGGCGAAAACATATTCGGTTGGGGATTTTGTTGTAATTAGACATGTTGATACAACGGCCGGGGCAAACAAAAAGTTTTTGCAGAAATATCGGGGTCCTTATGTAATCCATAAGGTACTGCCAAATGATCGTTATGTGGTAAGGGATGTCGAGAATTGTCAGTTAAGTCAGCTACCGTATGACGGAGTCGTTGAAGCCATAAAAATTCGCAAGTGGCTGACACCAAGGGAATCTTCAGATACTAGTGTCCTAAATGACCGCTAGCCACCGGAAGCCTAGATTATGGAAACGTCAGAGGAGTAAATTACTTGCTTGTTGCTTTACCTTAATGTGTTGATTGAGGCCAATCAAGTGTCAGATTGCCCGAGTTGTAATAATAAATTCAAACAACGCCCTCTGAAGTTTCCCCCTAATATTAATATTTAAATGCGGTAGTTTGGTATGACTGTCAAAGAGGAAAAGAAAAGGAAGATGACCATTTCCGTGAGGGACCGGCCATCTTGTTTTTTTTTTCTGTTCGCTCTGCCTTCGGCATCAAGAAAAGTTCTCTGTCCATTTTTTTTTCTTTGAGCAAATAAAAATCAAAAGTATTCGGTTACATACCAAATAATTCTTGTAATCAAATATATTGCCTCATTGTACAATTGTACATCTACCTTTCGTTTCCGTTCTCACGACGGAAAACTGCAAGCTAACGAAAAAAAAACAATATAAAAGCCTCTGAAAATGTAATCAGTTTGTTCAGTCTTGTATAATAAAGTTGATACGGCGAAGCTCTGCCAGTTTGAAAATTGTTTTTTTCATTTATTTTGGAACGGTCAACTTAAGTGGCGCAGTCGTGCGGATTTCTTTTCGAATTATAGCTTCTACACAACGGTTTATTGTGTGAAAAGTATCAACATAAATGGTAGTAAAGTACACAACGGTTTATTGTGGAATTTCTATTATATCATATACAGTTAATTGCGAACAGTCATTTTAAAAGCAAAACCTGCACAAACGGGAAAGTTATTATAAAAATAAAAGTGACTTGTGAACAATTATATGAAACTATAATCACAACGGCTTATTGTGACATCGAAAAGGAATTCAAGAACCTACACAACGGATTATTGTGACATCGAAGAGGAATTCAGGAACCTACACAACGGATTATTGTGACATCGAAGAGGAATTCAGGAACCTACACAACGGATTATTGTGACATCGAAGAGGAATTCAGGAACCTACACAACGGATTTTTGTGACACTGAAAGGAATTCAACAACAAACAAGCAGAGCTTATAAAAATCATTTACAAAGACAAAGGACCAACACATAAGACAATGTTCTGTTGGATAATTTTCATGTGAGTTCTTGATTGATTAATCTTGTTCATAATAGTGTATCAATACATTCCACTTCCCAAATTTTCATTATAAACATTAAGAGATAAATAGAATAAATAATATAAATAGTATAAATACAGCAATAAAGTAGGAATAAATAAAGTAGATATTAACAATAACCTTCTTATATATTATAAAGCTCCAACTGTAAATGCCTAAAGATAATAAGCATACTCGTGTATCAAGTCTTGGTCCATACGAATTGAAATCTATCTCTGCAGAAGAAATAGATACTTTTGAGATTGAAAATCTTCCAAATTTTTCTGCTATTACAATGACTACCACCATTAATACTATACCCACTAATAACATTAACACTATTCCACCAGTTCCCAATACTTCTTTGGCTACCTTAGACTTAAACAGTATTTTTAACAACCTCCGCATACCGGATGCTATCAAAGACTTGCCTTGCTATGACGGAAACCCAAGGTCATTATATGACTTCATAAAAAACGTCGAAGAAATATTGCGGTTAATGCCTCAATTAAACGGTACATCGTATGCAACCATTATTCTCAGAGCAATACGAAATAAAATTGTGGGCGATGCCAACGATGTTTTAAACATGTACGGCACATCAACCAGTTGGGAAAGTATAAAGTCAAATCTAATTCTACATTATGCAGACAAAAGGAACGAAACATCCTTGATAAGAGACCTCCACGGTCTTAAACAAACAAATGAGACAATTGAACAATTTTATGCGAAAATAATAGAGATTCTTTCAAATATGGTTAATCATATACAGATTCATGAAAACTCAACACCCGTAATTTCTGCAAAACAATCTCTTTATACTGCCATGTGTCTGAATACCTTTCTGATTTGGCTTAAAGAACCATTAGGCTCAACAATTCGAGCCATGAAACCGGGAACTCTGACATAAGCCCTTGCTAACTGCATTCAAGAGCAGAATACGTACTACATGAAAAATTCTAGCCCAACCCCTATGAAATTACCCATTCAAAACACGAATACTCCAAATTTTTCTTAAATTAAATCCCTAGCAAATTTCCAACCCTACGGTTCAGGTCCACCAAATCGCAACACTCAGTATAGACCACTTTCATTACCACCGAACTCTCAGCCCTATTTTCCTAGGCCCTTTAATTCAAGTCAACCAAATCAAAATTTTTCCCTTCAGTATAGACCATCTGTACCACCACAATACAAACCACTTCAACAGACAGTTCAGAGATTGCTGTTTCCACAATTACAACAAAACAATAGATCTTTTACTTCTCCAAATAACACGTTTACATCCGGACCATATTATAATAATCCACAACCTCGACCGACACCAATGGAAGTCGCAAGCGGCCATGCTCGAACACTTCCAACGCCAATACAGAATCACCCTTATCAAAGGAATTTCGTTCAGCAAAATCCCTCACCAAGGTACTCGATAAGAGAAGTACACAATCTAGATTACGACGCCGAGACAAGCGAAGAACTATGAACAAAACTTAGATTACTATGTTCAACAAGAAAATAACTACCAATATAACAACGATACAATAAATCAAGAAACTGTTCAGGAAGGTCAAAATGAAATCGATGATTCGAATTTTCATTCAGAAGCCTCGGAAAACAGTACGGGTTCTTAGAACTAAATAATCATGGGAATAACCAACTACCATATATCAAAAAATCTCAAATTTTTGATAGACACAGGTGCTTGTGCTAACTTCATTAACCCCGAGTTAACAGATCCTCGACACCATGAAAAAATAAAAGGTGTTGCAATCAAAACAGTTTTAAACACACATACACTTAACACAAAAGTTACTTACAATGCATTTCCCGAATTCAATACCAATGAACCTATAACATTTTTTCTTTTTAAATTTCACAATTACTTTGACGGATTGATAGGCCTTGAAACCCTTAAAAAATAGATCTACCCAACAAAATATTAATAACAAAACGTGCTTCCCTTCCCTTATTGCTTAAACAAAAGTTGACCTCTAAAATATATACCATTCCGGCAAAATGTAGAATTATAGCAAAATTGCCCGTTGACTTCAAAGACGGTGATATTTACATAAAACCAACCAAAATTAACAATCATTTAGAAATACCTGAAAGAATTTACAATTCAAAAGATTGGTATTACAACCTTGAAGTAAACAATACCTCAAACGCAGAACAATCCTTTTTTATAGAACAACCCATTCCAGTAGAAAATGTTCAAAGTAGTTTCATAGAATTCAATCATATCAACATCTGTCCATATGATGAGACAAATAGAAGTATACCACCCGAAATGGATATAACAAAATTAATTCGAACTGAACATCTTAACTCCGAAGAACAGAAATCTATTTTTAAGTTATGTAGGAAATACGATGACATTTTCTTCATTGAAGGTGAGAAACTTTCCTTTTCAAATACAATCAAACATCGCATTCAAACTACAGACGATATTCCGATTTACACAAAATCGTATCGTTACCCCGAAATACATAAACAAGAAATAAGTTCACAAATTGGAAAACTCCTAGAACAAGGAATAATAAGACCTAGCTTTTCTCCATGGAGTAGTCCGATCTGGATTGTTCCAAAGAAACGTGACGCATCCGGCACACAAAAGTGGCGACTTGTAGTAGACTACCGGAAAGTGAACGATAAAACAATTGGGGATCGCTACCCATTACCAAATATAACGGAAGTGTTAGATAAACTGGGAAAATCGATGTATTTCTCCACACTGGACTTGGCGTCCGGATTTCATCAGATAGAAGTAGACCCAAAAGATGTAGAAAAAACGGCCTTTACGGTCGACCATGGACATTATGAGTATATCCGAATGCCCTTCGGGCTCAAAAACGCCCCATCGACCTTCCAGAGACTAATGGATAATATCTTACGTGACCTTATAGGCAAAGTGCGCCTAGTGTACATGGATGATATTATAGTCTTTTCGACCTCATTACAAGAGCACACCGAAAATTTAGAAAAAGTATTTTCCAAGTTGCGACTAGCCATCTAAAAATTCAATTGGATAAATCGGAATTTTTACGCAAGGAAGTAGAATTCCTCGGCCATCTAGTGACCTCTGAAGGGGTTAAGCCTAACCCGAATAAAAGATATGCGATAAAAAACTACCCAATTCCAACAACTCAAAAAGAAATAAAATCCTTCTTAGGATTACTTGGTTACTACCGCAAATTCATAAAGGATTTTGCTAACTTGACCAAACCCTTAACGGAATGCTTAAAAAAAGGAAAAAACATAGTTCTTAACGAACGGTATGTACAATGCTTCAATCATTGCAAAGATATACTGAGCAATGATCCCTTACTACAATATCCTGATTTCACAAAGGAATTTAACCTAACAACCGATGCGAGTAATGTCGCTATTGGTGCAGTACTTAGTCAAGGACCAATAGGTTCGGACAAACCAGTGTGCTATGCTTCTAGAACTCTTTCCCAAACGGAACAAAATTACAGTACCATAGAAAAAGAACTTTTGGCCATTGTATGGTCGACCAAATATTTTAGACCTTACCTTTTTGGTCGTAAGTTCAAAATCGTAACCGACCACAAGCCTCTTAACTGGCTTTTCTCCTTAAAGGAGCCCAATACCAAACTAGTAAGGTGGCGTTTGAAATTGGAAGAATTCGAGTACGAAATTTTGTATAAGAAAGGCACAGCAAATACAAATGCTGATGCGTTGAGTCGCATAGAGATTCACCTTAACGAATCCATTAGCTCAAATTCCATTTCACAAGCTTCAAATACATCAGTACAAAACAATGCCAGTTTGTCACAACATAATTCTAATACATCAACCGTTCACTCTGCTTCTGAAAATTAAAACGATGGGATATATATCTCTGAAAGACCACTGAATGAATTCTCTGAGCAACTTGTTTTAACTAAAACAAATTGTGCAGTAAAACCAAATATGATTTACAATGTTCTTTTCGATACCAAACGTAGACGCATTTTTAGACAACCCGATCTGGATAAGGAGCCTGTCATAGCTTCTATTTTAAAAGAATACCTCAACCTCAAGAAACTTACCGCTATATTTAGAGGAAGTGTACCGATTATGGAATACGCTCCTAATATGGAATAGTGCAATATCTCAGAACCAAAGTAACGTAGGCGTATTTAAATTTCACGAATAGCTTTTCCTTTAGGCGCATATTAACTGTCAAAACCCTTGTGCATGGCGATAACAGCAGACGTGAGTAGTCGTAAAAACAAGTGTATTTGACAAGTGCGTAGTATATCTTCAAAAGTTTTTTTTTCGTGTATTTCAAGTTTAATTTAATTTTATTCAATCATTATTTTACTCATTATTAGAAAAAACATTAAGCTTTTAAACTACTGTGAATATTTAAGTTAGCTGTGTAAAATAGTGAAGGTAATTTTAACTTTATCTGGTGCTACCTTGTTCCTAATATGGAATATCAGTGTGTTCCTAATATGGAATAGTATTCCATATTAAGAACACACTGGAAATAGTATTCCATATAGGGAACCAGCTAAAAATTTTGTTAAAATTTGTGTACTTAGGTAATCGTAAAATTTTCAGATGACGCCAAAACAGAATAAGCGCAAGGTCTGGGACAAATCGAGCATGCTGAAAGCTATCGCAGCCGTCAAGTCGAAAGAAATGGGCTTTAAGAAAGCAGCACAAATTTTTAATGTTCCTCGTACTACACTCTTCAGACTTTTTAGTACGCCTTCCAATGAAGGTATCAACGTACCACTTGGCAGAAAAACGGTTCTGAGTACAGGCTTAGAGAAGCAACTTGTCCAGTACGTCCTTTGAATGGAAAAACGGTATTACGGCTTAACACGACGGGACCTTAAACGATTGGCTTTTCAGTTGGCTTGCCGAAACAACTTGGAGCACCCGTTTAAAAATGAAATGGCTGGCCGTAAATGGCTAAATGGATTTCTAACCCGACATAAGGACATAATTTCTTTGCGTAAGCCAACAGGGACATCATTCGCTAGAATGATTGGTTTTAGCAAGGAGAATGTGTCGTCTTTTTTTGACTTACTCGAGAAAGAGTATGAAGAAAACTTCTTTTCGGCGAATAGGATTTACAATGTAGATGAATCTGGGCTGTCCGTTGTCCAGTCTAAACAACCCCAAATTATCGCAGCCAAAGGAAAAAAGCAGATTGGTGCACTGACATCAGCCGAAAGGGGGCGTCTTATAACAATATGTTTATGTATAAATGCAGCCGGAGACTTTGTTCCTCCAATGATAGTCTTCCCCAGAGCAAGATTGGATGTTAGGCTCATGAAGGGAGCTCCAGCAGGATCGATTGCCAAGTGTCATCCCTCTGGCTGGATACAGACAGATATTTTCTTTGAATGGTTTCAACACTTTTTGCAGTTTGCTAAGCCAACGAAAGAAAGTCCAGTCCTACTAATTTTAGACGGGCATTACAGCCATACGCGCAACATTGATCTCATAGATTCTGCGCGTGTAAACAATGTAACAATATTGTGTTTGCCACCCCATTCTACGCACAAAATGCAGCCTCTGGACAAAACGGTTATGGGGGCATTAAAAAGTTATTATAGTGAAGAAATCCGCCAGTGGCTGTTACAATCCGAAAGGCCTCTGAGCAACTATGATATTATGGAGCTATTTGGAAAAGCATACCTAAGAATTCAAACCGCTTCACTAGCCGTTAATGGATTTAAAGCTACTGGGATCTATCCTTTTAACCGGAACATTTTTACCGAAGCCGATTTCTTAGACGAAGAGCAGGTCATTGAGCAGGCCATTGAGCAGGAACATGTTCCACCGGTGGAAGATACACGCGCTAGTTCAAGCCTCCAAAGTCCTCAAATGTCCCAAAACTCTCTAAGCCTTTTTATAGGTCCGGAACTTATTTCACCTTTCCCCCCTCTTAAGAAAAAAACATCAAATAGGGGAAGGAAATCAGGTTTCTCATGTAAGATCACAGCATCACCATACAAAGCTGAACTGCAGATATCTAAAGCAACACAGAAGAAAAAGGACCAGGCTAAAAAAGGAGCAAATATATTCGACCAACCATCAACAAGCGGTCTGCAAATGAATAAAACGCAGAAAAAGTCTAAGAACAAACAGCAGCCAGATTCGTCTTTCTCATCAGAAGTTAATGACATTTCAGCAACATCAACTAATTTTGATCTATACCATCAACGAGTGGCCTTCAAACGAAGAAGACGGTGAAAAAGTCTAAGAAAATAATTCAGCAGCCAGATTCGTCTTCTTCATCAGACTGTGATGATGACATTTCGCTTCACTCAGATTCTTCAACTGACTTTCTCCCATCTATAATTATTCAAAGAGGTGATCCTGATGGCGAGGTAGAGTGCGGTTTTTGTTTTGGATTGTTTAGCGATGATAAAGGCGGTGAGGAGTGGATACAATGTATGGCCTGCCTTAAATGGTACCACGTAGTTTGCTCGGGCGCAGAGTCTACTAATTTTATTTGCGACTTTTGTACTACAAATTAAATTTTCTTAAAAATCAGTGATATTCCATATTAGGGTCACTAGTGGTCCATATTAGGATCACTTTTTTCAATGTGTTCATTTTGTGTTTTTTTTCGTTTTTGTTTATTTAATGAAGTGTTATACGTATTTAAGTTTTGTTTTTGTTTTTTTAATTAATAAATACTATTTTCAATCATTTCCATAAAAAATATTGAAAAAAAAATAATGTTTTAGTATTCAAGGACGAGTTCTTCCTTAGGTATTCCATAATCGGTACACTTCCTCTACTGATGATGATACGTTTAGATTAGTTCAACATGTTTTTTCAAAATTCTTTGCTAGTAATAAAATATTCAAATTAATAAGATGTACAGAAAAACTAAATGATATTACAGATCAGGATCAACAAGATGAAATCATAAATAAATATCACGAAGATAATAATCATCGTGGTATTAATGAAACTTATAATCACCTTCGCAGAACTTACTACTTTCCCAAGATGAGGGAAAAAATAATCAAAACTATCAACAACTGTGACAAATGTAAACTTCTCAAATACGACAGACATCCACCGAAGATACAATATGAACACTCAGAAAGTCCCAACAAGCCCCTTGACATTTTACACATTGATGTATATGAAGTGGTTAGCCTGGTCGAGTAAAAGGCGAAACCAACTATTTCTTTACGTTATAATATTTTATTTCTTAGCAAACAAATTATAATTTTACAAATTACGGGAAAGCGCGAGGCGATGCGGATGGCTGCCGATCGAAGAATGTGTTTGGCGGTTGTCGACTGCTACACTTGTTGTGGCTGCCGGTTGAAGACTGTGTTTTGTGGTTGACGACTGTGTTTGGTGGTTGACGACTGCTACAACTGTTGTTACCGTTTACGGTGTCGCTCGCGCGATGTGCTTTTGTGCAGTTTTCTTTTTATGTGTGTTCACCACATATCTCCCCTTCTTGAAAGAAATGACATTTAAATATGTCTTGAGAAGAGAGAAAAAAAAATTAAGCGTAAGTAATAGAAAGAACGAAAGTTATGGAGGCAGATTGAATCGGACTGTTCTGTGGCTCCTGGGTGCGGAGGTTGACGGGACTTCTGTTTCATTGCGCTGCGTTCGATCCCCTTCTTCAAGTTGGGCATCTTCGTGAAGCAAGAATGCAGGTTTGAGCCTATCAATTGAAATCGGTGTATTTCTTCCTCTGACGAGAACGACAAAGTATTTTTCAAATTTTTCTAGCACTTTATATGGTCCATCATATGGTGTAGCGAAAGAGTGGCGTATATGATCGTGGCGAACGAAGACATGTGAGGTGTTTCGGAGGTTTTTGAAAACAAATGTTGAGCGCTGTCCATGACGAGACGTTTCTTGTGGAGCTAGGTTCTTAAAATGCGTCTGAAGGATTTGCACTAAGCCTGGAGCTGATGTGTTTCGGGTCGATGGGCGCAGGAATTCTCCTGGCAAACGGATCGGTTCGCCGAGGACCAGTTCGGCGGGCGTTGCTTGAAGGTCCTCTTTGAATGCGGCTCGGAGTCCAAGAAGTACGATGGGAAGAGCTGAAGTCCAAGTATCGCCATTGCATAGCAGTGCTGCTTTGAATTGTCGGTGAAAACGCTCGACCAATCCATTTGACTGCGGGTGATAGGGCGTCGTTCGAAGATGCTTACAGCCAAGAAGTTTAGTCAGGCATCTAAACAAGTCAGATTCGAACTGTCTGCCCAGGTCCGACGTAATGCGCAGTGGAACACCAAAGCGTGCGATCCAGGATAATAGCAGAGCCTCTGCTACAGATTCTGCGGTTCCATTTGACAGTGGGATGGCTTCAGGGAAGCGCGTAAATCGATCGATGATCGTCAGGCATTGATTAAATCCTTTGGATGGTATGAGGCTGACGAGGTCAATATGGATGTGCTCGAAGCGCTTCGTAGGTGGTTGAAAGCTGGCGATTGGCGAGATTGTATGTCGTGTAGTTTTGTTCGCTTGGCACGGTATGCAGCACTTGACCCACTTTGAACAGTCTTTGTTCATAGAAGGCCAAAAAAAACGCTGGGCGATGAGTTTCCTTGAGGCGCGTTGTCCAGGGTGTGCCAAAGAATGCAAGGAATTGAATATTCTTTTGCGGAGGGGACGAGGTACGTAAGGTCGTGCTGTGCCGGTGGAAATGTCGATATATATTTCGGCTTCGGAGTTGTCGAGTTTTATACGGCAGAGTTGAACGCTGGCGGATGGATTGTTGAGAACGTCTTGAAGTTCAGTGTCGTCAGCTTGTGCTTGCGCTATCTCGCTCGGTGATACTGCTGGCTCGATAGCATCGACACGTGACAGCGTATCTGCGACAGTGTTCTCCGAGCCGGAAACATGCCTAATGTCGGTGGTGAATTGACCGATGTAGTCCAATCTTCTGAATTGCCAAGGTGAAGCTCGCTCTGGTCGTTGTTTGAACGCGTGCACAAGTGGCTTGTGGTCACTGTAAATAACAACATGTCTTCCTTCGAAAATGTGTCGGAAATGACGCACAGCTTCGTAGATTGCGTTGAGTTCTCTGTCATAGGTCGAGTGCTTCTGAGTGGAGGGCGACAGTTTCTGGCTGAAAAAGGCTAAGGGTTGCCAAGAACCGTGACATCGTTGCTGAAGTACCGCTCCAATGGCCTGCTCCGAAGCGTCTGTAAAAATGGACCACTCTGCGTTGACGTCTGGGTGAGCGAGCAGAGCAACCGATGCTAGGGCGTTTTTGCTGTCCGTAAACGACTTTTCCAACGCTGGTGACCAATCAACGGGTTTTGAATTTTTGATGTCTGGACCTTTAAGTTGGTCGTTGAGTGGCCCGAGGATCTCAGCTGCGTTTTTGATAAACTTCCTGTAAAAATTGATGGTGCCAATGAACGCACGAAGTTTCTTCACGTTGGGGGGCGCGGGAAATTCTAAGATAGCTTTCACTTTCTCGGGGAGTGGGAATATCCCTTTGGCCGAAACGAGGTGTCCCAAAAATGTCACTTCACTTTTTCCGAAATTAGATTTGGCCACGTTAATCACAAGACCAGCATCCCGAAGTCGTTGAAATACAGCTCGGAGATGCTCGAGATGCTCGCGCCTGTTTTTCGATGCGATGAGCAGGTCATCGATGTATGGGAAAACAAAGGGAAGATCCCGCGTCACCTCATCGATGAACCTTTGAAATGTCTGCGCAGCGTTGCGCAGGCCGAATGTCATAAAAGGAAATTCGAATAAGCCGAATGGCGTGATGATGGCCGTTTTTTCGATGTCCGATGGGGCGACGGGGATCTGGTTGAATGCCCGTACAAGGTCGATGGTAGAAAATAATTCCTTCCCTTCTAGGTCTGCTGTAAAATCCTGTAGGCAGCGGATGGGGTACGCATCTGGAATCGTTCGGGCGTTGAGGGGTCTGTAGTCGCCACAGGGACGCCATTCTCCGGACTTCTTTTTGGCTAAGTGCAGAGGTGAGGACCACGAGCTGTCAGAACGACGTGCCGTGCCAAGTTGAATCATTTTGGCGAATTCAGATTTGGCAATGCTGAGGCGATCTGGAGCAAGGCGACGTGCCTTACTGGAGATGGGAGGCCCGTCTTCTGTTTTGATGTGATGAACGGTGCAATATTGTTCCTTTCTCCTGGCTGAACCTGGTTGTGTGATGGCAGGGAATGAATGGAGAAGTTCTGCATATGGCTGTTCGATGTAAGCGTGAATTGTGGCTACAGATGAGGACTGGACGTTTGAAAGCACGCCCGCCGTTGGCAATCCGGTGTGCTTGTCGATGATTTGCTGTTGCTTCACATCCACGAGCAATCCGTAGTGGCATAAAAAGTCGGCGCCAATTATAGCGCGGCTGACGTCAGCAACAATGAACTGCCATGTGAAGTTTTTTTGCAGTCCAAGGTCCAGGTCGAGTTTGATCGTTCCGTATGTGTTGATCAGCGAGCCGTTGGCCGCGAATAACTGGTAGGTTGACAATGGAAGCGGTGGCTGTGTCTGCTGGAGCGGGTAGATCGAAACTTCGGATCCTGTATCGATCAAAAACTGTTGCTGAGATTTTCTGTCGGTGAGAAAGAGACGGCGGTGCGAGGGGTGAGGATCGTGTACCGCCATTAATGACCCTCGGCCCAGTTTTCCTGAAATTGACAACCGGGGCGACATGTGCGCGCCTCGGCACCATATTTAATGTGGTACCAGCATATATTTGATGGTTTAGGTACTTGCCTGGGTTTGGATTTGTTTCTGGAACTGTGCTGCTGCTGTTGTTTTGTTCGTCCGCGTTCTGGGAATGATGCAGAAAGTGCTGCTACTTCGGCGGTCAGTTTGGCGATTTGTCGATGAAGGTCATCTGTTGCTGCTACCGTTGCTGGCGCAAAAACCTCGTGCAGTTTATCGGCAATATCACCCAGGTCTGTGACATCCACGGATTTCTGGGCGACTAAGCAGGCTTGCGTTTGTGATGGGAGGTGTGAAAGCCAACGCGCTTTTAACACCTCTTCGTCGATGTCAGGTACCAAACTCTTTAGGTGTCGAAGGTGCTGGGACGGTGTGCGATCTCCCAAATTCTCTTTATCCAAGAGCTGAATGATTTTCGCTTCTTTGGATTTCGAGAAACGGGAAATCAGTGTGCATTTCAGAGTTTGGTATGGGGTGTCTTCTGGTGGGTTAATGATGATGTCTTCCACCTCTGCAGCGGAGCGCGTGTCGATTAGTGGTATAGTGCGGTAGAATTTATCACGTTGTTCGATGATGCCACAATTAGTAAATTGTGCCTCGAGCTGGGCAAACCATAGCGCTGGTCTTTCGGGGCTGAAAGGGGGCGCTTTGATGTCAAACGGTAAACGGCGAGTGGCTTGGTCGGCGTTGACACGTGGGTTGCTTGAACCAGCTGCGGCATGTGGCGTGGTATCGCCTTGTGCAATCGTTGAGTCGGGCATCGGAACAGTTATTTTGTAAACGCGTGAGAAAAAAAAAAACTACTTTTCACACAATACGGGGTCACCAATGAAGTGGTTAGCCTGGTCGAGTAAAAGGCGAAACCAACTATTTCTTTACGTTATAATATTTTATTTCTTAGCAAACAAATTATAATTTTACAAATTACGGGAAAGCGCGAGGCGATGCGGATGGCTGCCGATCGAAGAATGTGTTTGGCGGTTGTCGACTGCTACACTTGTTGTGGCTGCCGGTTGAAGACTGTGTTTTGTGGTTGACGACTGTGTTTGGTGGTTGACGACTGCTACAACTGTTGTTACCGTTTACGGTGTCGCTCGCGCGATGTGCTTTTGTGCAGTTTTCTTTTTATGTGTGTTCACCACATATACAGCATTCATGGCATACAAATACTAACGATTATAGATAAATTTTCGAAGTTCGCTTCCGCTCATATCCTTACTGCACGTAACAGCATAAATATAATAAGTTCATTAAAACAATTCTTTTCTCAGCATGGTACACCGAAAAAGATCATATGTGACTCAGCTGCTGAGTTCACATCAAACCTTTTTAAAGATTTTTGTAGACAATATGAAATACATTTGCACATTACGTCGCCTCAAAATTCTACAGGTAACTCTCCTGTAGAAAGATTTCATTCAACGCTGACTGAAATATATCGCATCATCTATGATAAAAATAACAAACAAATTCCGAACGATATACTACATGAAACATTAATAACTTACAACAACTCCATACACTCCGTAACAAATTTAACGCCGTTTGAATTAATAACAGGAAGAACACACAAATTTAGGAAACTCACACCCTCTGATTCAGAACACGATTACATTAATAAACTAAAATCTTATCAAAATTATCTGTATAAAGAAGTAAGAGAGAAAATCGAGAGTCATAATAAATCAGTCATAGACAAACTTAACATAAATCGAGAAATACCCCCTACATTCTGTGAAAATGATATAGTCTTTGAACGCAACAACAGGAGAAATAGAATGACCCCTAGAGCAAAAAAATTAACAGTAGTCAGAAATAATAAAGTAACAGTACTAACAAAGAAAGATAGGAAAGCCCATAAAAACAAATTAATTAAAAAACGAAATTTTAAGGCTAACACCAGTCATGAGCCAACGGTTGGACATACAGGATCTGTCGAGGAGCCAGGGCCTTCTCCCAATGAAATTAGGCCCGAGTCGAATAATTGACTCACATACTAAATTTATTCACATAGTAAATTTAACTGCTTATGAGGAAAAAATAGAGAATATTAAGACATCTGTAGAACTTATTAATAAAAATGGAAATGTAGGAACCATGAAAGACGTCACCAATCTAAAATTTCAAGAATTAAGACATAAGCTACGATCCTTACTTCCCCGATACCGTAACAAGAGAGGACTTATAAATGGACTAGGGTCCGTAATAAAAGCAATAACGGAAAACATGGACAATAATGACGCCGAACAGATTAACAAAAACCTCAAAATTAACGAACATGACATGAACAATGAACTGACAAAACAAGTTCAAATCAATGGCAAAATGATCCAGAGATTTGCAAACATTACCACTCACATAAATACAGAACAGAAAAACCTGGAAGATTATTTAAACAAATATCAGTTAACCATATCCCAAAAGATTCGATCTGAAGAGGAAAAATTTCAGTATATGCAGTATATATACCAGATTAACTATAACATTGAAATTCTGACAAACCATTTGCAGGAAATAATAGAATCAATAAATCTCGCAAAAATCAACATTATTTCCAAACATATTTTAAATCCGAATGAGCTTGACTTGATACACGAGCATATAAATGCACAGAACATAGCATTTTCCTCAGATGAACAACTTTATGAATTCTTAACTTTAGAAGCTTATTATAACCATACAAATATAATTTTCAATATAAAGCTACCTATCCTGATACAAGAATCCTTTAACCTATATCACCTTGTAAAACTTCCTGTGAATCAAACCTTAACCATTAACTTTACTCAATCTTATGCCATTATAAACGATTTTTACATTCAATATATGAACGAACCATGCTCAATTGTCGAACAAACATATTATTGCCAAAGAGGAGATCTAAATAACTTAACATCAGACAGTTGTATTCCAAACATCATCAAACATGAAGAAGCCACCTGCGAAGTTGTCAAAAAACCAATCGGAAGCAGTATAACCCAACCAGAGGAAGGCTACCTACTCCTAATCAACTCCCCCAGTATAGAGATGACCTCAACATGTGGAATAAATAAAAGGTTCATCTCCGGGACTCTTCTCTTGCACTACGAAGAATGCGAAGTTAAACTAAATAACGTAACCTATAAAAATAAATCAACCTTGTTTTGGGATAGGATCCAAATAATTCCATCAATTTTTAACAAAATTAATAAACCTCTCAATTTCATAGATAAGCTAAACAACAGTATCCTAGAATCAACGGATATAGACAACACCGAAATCATTACGCTAACAGATGGTCTAGCAAATCATCGGCCTACAACAACAATAACAACTTACATTATCATCAGCATCCTCATAGCAAATTTAATACTTTGGCTGACCTGCACTTTAAAGAATTATCATTATCGCTGCAAGGGTACAGAGGAACAAGAAAGTCGGGCGAACCAGGAAGCTCCGGATCACCAACAAGACGTCACACTATCATGGCCGTCGCTTCACTCTTAGGTGGGAGGAGTTATGTGCACAACATCAACCAACACTCAGATGCACCATAGCACATCTTGCTTGGCATGCATTTTTATTCAGTCATAAATTTCATATCAAATAATTCTTGTAATCAAATATATTGCCTCATGTTGCAATACAATATCTTCTTAACAAATTGTACATCTACCTTTCGTTTCCGTTCTCACGACGGAAAACTGCAAGCTAACAATATAAAAGCCTCTGAAAATGTAATCAGTTTGTTCAGTCTTGTATAGTAAAGTTGATACGGCGAAGCTCTGCCAGTTTGAAAATTGTTTTTTTTCATTTATTTTGGAACGGTCAACTTAAGTCGCGCAACAAATATATATCTCTTGTACTCATTTATTATCGAAGCGTTTTTAATTTACCACGTTTTTTTCTGAAAATCCAACCATATTGCCGCTGGCACACAAACATTTTTGGTCCTTCGAGCCGGATACGCGTTTGCGTAGCTGTACCATTTTTTTCTCGCTGCCACGCGGTTGAACAACAATCCACGAGACTCCCACATCGCTGGAGTACCACAACTATCATCGAGACTCCCACATCGCTGGAGTACCACAACTATCATCGAGACTCCCACATCGCTGGAGTACCACACTATTATCGAGACTCCCACATCGCTGGAGTACCACACTACCACCAAGAGACTCCCACATCGCTGGAGTACCACACACACTATCATCGAGACTCCCACATCGCTGGAGTACCACACTACCACCACGAGACTCCCACATCGCTGGAGTACCACAACAACTATCATCGAGACTCCCACATCGCTCGAGTATCACACCAACTATCATCGTCCTCATACTGTCGGTGGAGCTCCACAGTATCCTCATCACAATCATCATCAACCACAAAATAGCCGAAGAACCAAGGTACGTACAATCATTTACTATTCGTGCATAGATTTCAATATATAAGCGATATATAAGTATATATTCATATGTGTGTGCCCAGGGTATCGCGTTGCGGTTGTAACACTTAGTCGTTCTTAAGCGGTACCGTTCGGGTGGTACGATCTATTTTGCAGGTTACATATCCCACACGGAACCCGAGCCTCTCCATTTTTTCACCTTAATAATTATTTGAGTTTCTTTATTTTCTTTCCCACAATTGCAAAGGTCAAAATACACGCGCGAGTAAAGGAATGCAAACCGGCGAATTGTGCAACGGGATCAGATATCCGTCGCCACGCGCAAAATCATTTTAGTTGAATCAGCAAAGTAGAAGTAGAAATAAGAAATTGACAAAGTGTATTTTTTAGTTAGTAAGTTACCGCTGAATAAACCAGTCGATTCCGATCGTAGAAAAATAAAAAGTTTGTTTTTTTTTTAATCATCTGATACTAAAGAATATAAGTGGCGCAGTCGGTAGGATCCTTATAAACGGTAGGGATCCAAAGAGAACGGATTTAACGCGAGCAAAATAATAGTGATAGTGTAACTACAAATCAGTTCACACTGAACGAATAACACAACTCGGTTAAGTGCAACATTGGAACTACAAATCAGTTCAATCACAATAACTCTGTTAAAAGTGACAGTGAAACTAAGAATCAGTTTAAGCTGCACAAGTAACTAAGATCAACGAGTACCAACATTTTAATTGGTCTCTTACAAGTCACACTAAGCTAGAATTGGACAAAGTGAAGTGTACCAAGTGAAAAACAAACATCTGTGTAGCTTACTAACTCAAAAGTTAAAATTCCACGAAAAAGTAAAATCTATCTGTGGGATAATATCATCAATAAAGAGATGGATCGCGAAATTGTCGATAGATTAGTCCAGGCGATGGAAGCCTTGGTAACGAGAAACAATCCAGAACCAACCAGCCGAGCAGTACACTTGATGAAAGAAATTGCATTCATCAAAGAATTTGACGGACAAAGGGATCAGTTAACACAGTTCATTACTGTAGTGCAGACTCGATTAGATGCAGAAACCAACGAGGTAAAGAAGAACGAATTGTGGCAGGCGATCTACAACGCAAAAATCACAGGGACAGCGAAGGAACTGCTAATCAACAATCAACCAAACAACTGGGAAGAAGCAAAGCAACTTTTCCGGCAGCACTTCAGACCAGCGTGTAATTATAAGGATATATCTCATAATATCACCTCACTCAAAGTAAGTTCCATTTCTGATTTAAATTATAAAATAGAAAATATTATAAAAGATATAAACAGTTTTGCAACATATGAAAGTAATCAATCAGAATGTGCGAAAACATTTTATACGATTTTAATTGACAGAATAAAACAAATAGTGTCGGGTAATCTATCTAGAGATATTAGGAATAAATATGATTTACACGTAATAAAAGACATACTATATACTTATGTGGGTTACGATCATGGCAATTTGGACAAGGAACTTTTACATGACAAGCGACAGACACATAAAATAAACCACAACCCAGGGCAACAAAGACACAATTCAGGGCAACTTAGACATAGCAATCATTCAGGACAAGTTAGACACAACAATTTCCACCCCAATCATCCAGGGTACAACAATCATTCAGGCCAATTCCGTAATAACTTAAATCAACACAGACCAGGGCAAAATCGTTATAACATGCAAGCCTTCAATGCTTCAGGGCAGATCCGAAATGCACATCACCAAGTAGAACCCATGGAAATAGGGCAAATTAACTATAATAATCAGGATAATATTCAGCAAGAAGAAATTCACAATATAGAGTCCACGTTTTTTCTGAACTAGGCCTCGGAGATAAAATATTCTTAGATTTAACCATTGACGAAATTAAATATAAAGCGCTCATCGATACGGGTTCAACCATGAGCATTATAAATTCCAACTCAGTAGATTGTTCAAAATTTAGAATCTTCGAAAAAGTTAAAATAAAATTGCAAACCATTAACAATATCACAACAGAAACAGTAGACAGAATTATTACTTGCATGCCCAAAGAATTTAACTATGACTCAAAAGGGGCAGTCAAGTGGTATAAAAGAGATTTAGGTAAAAAACCATATGACATTCTGATAGGCATGGACATTTTGAAGAAAATTGTCAAAACGCTCGATTTTGATAATAAAAGCATAATTCTTAAAAACGGCACTAAGTTATCACTATACTCCTATGTTGAAACCACTCTCGATTGTTTCGAACTGAATTCAAGTGAAAAAAAAGTGGACTTGGACCATCTTAATGAAGAGGAAAGGAACGCAATCCAAAATCTCTTAAATCAGTATAAAAATTTAATATACCATGAAGGTGATCAGCTAACTAATACGAACACTATAACACACGAAATTCGAACAACGACAGACCAACAAATCAATGCTAAGCTTTATCGGCTTCCCCCACAACATGAAGAGGAAGTACGACGGCAAATAACAGAAATGGAGGAGCAAGGCATAATCAGGAAATCCAACAGTAGATATGCTTCGCCAATTGTGGTGGTGAAAAAGAAAATGGATAATTCGGGAAAACAAAAGTTTCGCCTTTGCGTGGATTACCGGAAACTCAACGAGATAACAATCGACGACAAATACCCGTTACCTAATATTGAGGGTATACTAGATAAACTGGGGAGAGCACAGTATTTCTCGTCCCTAGATCTCGCGAAGGGGTACCACCAAATCAAGGTAAACCCAAATGACATCCCAAAAACTGCATTTGTCACACCTTGTGGTCTGTATGAATACATACGAATGCCCTCGGGCTGAAGAATGCACCCGCGACATTCCAACGCTTAATGAATGACATACTCAGGGACTATATAAATAAAATATGTGTCGTCTATCTTGATGACATCTTGATATTTTCAACAAGTTTAAGAGAACACATTAACTCTCTAAAAATAATACTTAATAAATTAGCTGAACATAATTTAAAAGTACAATTCGATAAATGTTCTTTCATGAGAAGAAATACGGCATTTTTAGGTCATATCCTGACAGCCGAAGGAATGAAACCTAACCCGATGAAGATAAAATGCATTAAAGATTACCCTTTACCCAAGAATGAGAAACAGCTGAAAGGTTTCTTAGGAGCCACGGGGTATTACCGAAAATTCGTGAAGGATTATGCCAAGATAGCTAATCCAATGATCAAATATTTAAAAAAAGATAAGAAAATAAATACCAATGATCCAGAGTATATTCAGGCCTTTGAAGCATTAAAATTAAACATAATTAAACACCCAATCTTAAAATTCCCCGATTTCACTAAAAATTTTACAGTTTTTACCGACGCAAGCAATTACGCAATCGGAGCGGTACTAACACAAGAAGGGCAACCTGTGTGTTACGCTTCGAGATCCCTCAACGATCACGAAAAGAACTACTCTGTTACTGACAAAGAGTTCTTGGCGATTGTATGGGCGGTAACGTACTTTAGACCGTACCTGTGGGGAAAACGATTCCAAATTATTACTGATCATTTACCGATAAAATATTTGAATAAAAAGTTTTCAGGAAAAGAATTTAGTCAGCGAACACAGAGATGGCTACTCAAGTTGCAAGAGTACCAATTCGATATAGAATACCTGAAAGGCAAACAGAACAAGGTAGCGGATTTCTTAAGCAGGATTCCTGAGAATAGCAAAGAAAAAGAAGCCAGCGACAACCAGTCAGTTAACAATTTGTCAGACAATGCAACAACCCATTCACAGGAAGAGCAACAACTTGACCATATTCAAATTAAAGAAACCATCGTAAACCAGTACAAGACACAACTCATATTGACCAACGATGCTGACAAAGAAATAGAGATACTACACAACAGACGTATAATATTCATCGACATGACTAAGGAAAAAGATTATTGGACGGACGTACTTAAAAGATACATTAAACCAGGTCTCATTGGAATTTATACTGAGCTCTCATATCACGAGTTTAACAAAATTCAGCAACTATTGATAGAACTTTTCGGACATGATAGGCAAATTAAATTTATAAAAGCAACGTTAAGAGCAAGAGAAATCGGAACATTAGAAGAAGCACACAAACAAATCTCCCTGTACCATACCCAAGAAAGTGCCCATAGTGGAATTATAGAAACTTACCACAGTTTGAAAAATAAAATATACTACCCTCACCTAATTAAAGAAATTACTAGGATAATTAATAACTGCAAGATATGCTTAGAGACAAAATATGAACGAAAGCCAATCAAACTCAAATACGAAATTAGTCAAACACCAAGTAGGCCCAACGAAGTTATTCATATGGACATATATTACTTCAGGAAACACCCATTCTTAACACTTATCGATAAATTAACAAAGAAAGCATATGCTTACTTTCTGCCAAACCGAAACTGGATGAAAAAAATAGAAACATTAGAGGAGCATTTCTCCAAATTTGGTAAACCATTGAAAATCATAACGGATAATGAGTTTAAATCAGAGCACTTAAAAGAATTTCTAAGGGAACAGGTAGTTGATCTCCATTTCACAAAACCCAATACTCACACAGGCAATAGCGATGTAGAAAGGTTCCATTCTACTTTGCAGGAAATATTAGTAGCCATGAGAAAGATAGACCTAACACTTATTCAAAAAGTACACAGAGCAGTTAAGATTTATAACAATAGATACCATTCCACTCTTAAAATGACACCCGAAGAAGCTATGTTCGCGGATCTTGCAAGTCTAGTTAAAAACATACAAACACAAAAAGAAAAACGAACCCAAAAACTAAATCAGAATAGGGAAAATTACGTAGAAAATAGGAAAATAATACCAGTAAAAAACTATAGAAGAAATAGACACAAAAATGAACCTAGGTATAGAATTAAAGAAATGAATAGAGAGCATCCTATAAATATTAAACGACCTCGCTTATTTGCAGATGACATTAGTGTATCTAACACTGACGCTACTCATACGACCAATAACAGCAACATTAACGGTACAGAAACTAGAAACTACTAATGGTTACTACATTTTTAACACAGGAAAGACGGAGTTAATAGAAGACTTTAGGACGATATTACATATAATAAATACTAGAGACATAAGACGTACTATAGAGTTAATAGAAGGAAATATACAAAGATTACAAATAGGAAATGACCCTATCATAAGGAAAGAACTAAGAACACTCGATGCAAAAATAAGAACACTAGAATCAAATAAACAAATCAGACAAAAACGGGGACTTGTAAACGTAGTAGGTAAAGCACAAAATTGGTTGTTTGGAACCATGGACAATGACGACAGAAAGGAGATAGCGGACCAACTTCAAATAGCTGAAGAGAACAGTGGAAATGCAATTAAAAGTTTAAATAATCAAATTGAAATAAACTCGCATTTGAATGAAAGTATCACCTTGTTGAAGCAAACCATAGAAGCAGACAGGGAAGAACTTAATAGGGCTTATTCAGAAATGACCATCAATGAAAAACGAGTTATCATCCAACAAATAAAATTAGATCAGTTAGTGAAACTCCGTATGTTAGAAGAGAAAATAAACCAGATTCTAGACAACATAGCATCAGCTAAGCATGAAATAGTTCATCCTAGCATGTTAACGACAACAGAAATTGACGCGACAAAACTCGACTTTTACAAACTTAAATACATTAGAACAGGACTATTAAAATATAATGACGATACACTAATTATTGCTATTAAAGTACCAGACACATATAAAATAATAGACCTTAAACTATTAATGCCTATTCCCACAAAAGATAACCTTGAAGCCATACTTGAAAATCAATATTTTATAGAAATCAACCAAGCCAAATTTCAGTACAACAATAAAGACATATTGTACAAACAAGATCTGAAAAAAGTAGATAACTGTTTAACTAATAATAATTGTAAATTAAGGAAAAACAATGTATTAGAAATAAGTCAAGTAGATGATAGTACCATAATATGTAAGAATATGAATGGACAAGAATTAGAAAATTATTGTGACGATAGAAGAATAAAACTTCTTGGAAATTATTTCATACATTTTAACAATTGTACAATAAGACTTTTAAATAAAACATTTAGCAATACGAACATTGAATTTAAAGATACATTTTTCTATGAAGAAGAAAGAAGTTATAATTTTACAAAACAGTTAAGTTTCGAAGACATAGCCATTCAAAATTTTGTAAACTTGGAACATATTAAACTTCTTAAATTTCATAAAAATATTAACTACGCTGCTAATTCAACTATTCTGATAATCATAGTCGTAATAGTCGTTTCAATAGTAATTCTAATGAGAAAAAATAAGAAGCTAAAACTTTCAGTTAAAAATTACAATAACGAAATTCCTAAACAAAATAAGATTCAGGAGAATCCTCATTTTAACGGGGGAGAGGTTACATATCCCACACGGAACCCGAGCCTCTCCATTTTTTCACCTTAATAATTATTTGAGTTTCTTTATTTTCTTTCCCACAATTGCAAAGGTCAAAATACACGCGCGAGTAAAGGAATGCAAACCGGCGAATTGTGCAACGGGATCAGATATCCGTCGCCACGCGCAAAATCATTTTAGTTGAATCAGCAAAGTAGAAGTAGAAATAAGAAATTGACAAAGTGTATTTTTTAGTTAGTAAGTTACCGCTGAATAAACCAGTCGATTCCGATCGTAGAAAAATAAAAAGTTTGTTTTTTTTTTAATCATCTGATACTAAAGAATATAAGTTGCATAGCGCGTGTTGTGAAATACCGTTCAGTGGTATACCGTTTTACAGTATATAGCGATATACTGTTGTTCGTGTTCAACTCATCGTTGTGTGGTGGAATTTTCTTTGCAGCCATTACACAATCAGTTCATTTGTTCAGCTAAGCAATATAGTTTTTTTTGTCGTTTTACCTTTTCTTATCGTTTTTTGCGATTCGTTTTTATAACGCTTTTATCACTTTTTGCTTTTCACATTCGCAATGTCCCACCTTGAGGAATTTATTGCTTCCACCGATCAGTTAGTGGAATTTGTCGCGGCTTTTAAAGAAAAAGCGGTATCCGATTTTTCCATCTCTCTCTTGAAGGCTTATAAAAGCGAGCTCTCGGATTTATGGTCCGACATCAACACTAACTACCGTCAGCTTATCGCAAGTGTGGGCACAAATACCGACGATCAGGATGAGCAGGATGTTCTGGAAGCGGCAAAGGCTAAGCTTCGGTCATCTTCTGATACATACATCTCGTGCCTGGGTAACATTATTTCTTCAATGGAGGATTTGGAAGCAGATCAACCCAAAGTTCCAATCCCAGCAAAGCACATTGCTACCGAGCTAACAAACTCAAATATGGCTTCTTTTTCCGCCGAATCGGGCAGTCATATTAAAGTCCCTCCGTGTGACTCAGAAGTGTTTCACGGCACTTACTTGGACTGGCCATCCTTTCGAAACATGTTCTCTGCGATCTATATAAACAATTCACGATTAAGCCCGGTTCAAAAACTTTTTCATTTGCGCGCCAAAACCAAAGGTGACGCGAATAACATCGTAAATAAATTTCCATTAACTAATGCTAACTTCGAACTTGCTTGGCAAGCGTTAAAAAACCAGTTTGAGAATAAACGGATCATCATCAATAGACAGATCAAGGTGCTTTTCCAACTTCCTCAAGTCAAAGCGGATTCGGGTCGAGCAATTCGACAATTACAAAGCGACATCAATGATGCTCTAACTGCTCTTGCGAACGAGGGTATCGACATCAGTACATGGGATTCCATACTAGTTCATTTATGTTCAGCACGCCTTCCTGAAACCACACTGACTTTGTGGGAACAAGGGTTGCGCAATCCTATGGAAATTCCGTCGTGGGCGGACATGAATAAGTTTTTGACCAATCGTTACCGAGCCCTAGAAGCTATTGATGATATAAAAGGGAAAGCCAGTGGCCCACAACAGGTCAAATCCCAATCCAGTTCAAAATCATTTCATCTTGCTAAATCCCAATCTACCATTTCATGCAGTATGTGTAAGAAGGGACATGCATTAAGGGTGTGTCCCGATTTTATCAAATTAAATGTGCCTGATCGGATATCTATGGTAAAAAGATTTGATCATTGCCCGACTCAACCGGTCCAGGCCCAAATAACGGGACTCGCGTCAACTGTTACCGCCTCCTCATCCAAAGTATGCACCTTCACTTTATGTGCCCAACGAACGCCGGAGTTCAGTATAGAAGCCAAAGCGCTACTTCTGAAACGTGTAACAGGGGAACTTCCTTCTAGTACATTCGACTTGAAAGACCTTAGGGGCAGCATCGACTTTCCGTTGGCCGATCCCTATTTCGATCGGTCATCCAAAATCGATTTATTGATCGGTGCTGACCTCTATCCATCAATTATACTCGCAGGTCTCAAATCCAACTTTTATTCGTCGTTAATGGCTCAAAATACCGTCTTCGGATGGGTACTCTTAGGGCCACTCCCATCGGAGCGGACTTCTTTCTCCACATTCGTTTCACAGATGAATGAAGTCTCACTTGACAAGCAGATCGAACAATTCTGGCAACTTGAGGAGATACCCGTTGTTCGTCATTTGTCCGCCGCCGATCAATTTTGTGAAGACTTATTCAGCCAGACGACATATCGTGACTCCGACGGGCGTTACGTGGTCCGTCTTCCCTTCAAACCAGAGTTTGCCTCTGATGCTGAGTGGGGTTTCTCCCGCGATATCGCTCTCAAGCAATTCTTGAGAACCGAGCGAACTCTCAACAAGAATCTCGAGCTTCAAGAGCAATACCAGTCGGTGCTCAACGAATATCTCACGTTACAACATATGAAATTCGCCTCCTCGGTTGAGGTAGTTTCCAACCAAAAGGTTGGATGCTACTATTTACTTACCCCACCATGCTGTCCTAAAGCCTCAAAGTACGAGCACAAAGGTCAGAGTGGTTTTTAACGCATCCAGCCCCACTAGCAAGGGACGTAGTCTCAATGACGTCTTATATCCAGGTCCTGCGTTGCAGGTCGATATCGTTTTTTTACTTTTACAATGGCGCCTATTTAAATACGTTTTCAATTCGGACATTGAGAAAATGTACCGACAAATCAGAATTCACACCGATCAAACTCCCTTCCAACGTATTCTATTTCGCGAGTCTGCTCAGGATCCCATTCGGGATTTTGAACTTCAGACGGTCACTTTCGAAGTGACTTGTGCCCCCTACTTAGCTATGCGTTCGCTACATCAGCTGGCTCAGGACATAGACTCTGTATATCCCAAAGCTTCGAAAATCCTTACAAAGGAAATCTATGTGGACGATGTGTTCTCTGGTGCTCATGACATTCAAACGGCCCAAGAAGCTCAAAATGAACTCTCGCCTCTGCAGGTTTTGTGCTACGGAAGTGGACATCAAACACGCCTGGGTTATTGAAATCTATTCCCATCGAAAATCGACTCGATGAAGAATTTTTGGAGTTCGAGCAGAGTAGTACGCTGGGTATTCATTGGAATGCAAAATCCGACATCTTCTTCTTCACCCTCAAAAGCGACTCCTTCGCAGGGCCCACTACCAAAAGAGCTGTCCTGTCGGCCATTGCAAAGTTTTATGACCCCGCCGGCTGGCTGGCCCCCATAATCATCTCTGCAAAGGTGATTATTCAACAGATTTGGAAGGATGGTACTGGCTGGGATGAGGAGCTTAGCCTTGGTACTAAGCAAGCGTGGACACAGTTCAGCTCTCACTTCCCTGATATCCAATCACTTAGCATTCCACGGTGGATTAACTTTGTTCCTTGGGCTAATATTCAACTTCATGGGTTTTGTGACTCTTCAGAAAAGGCATATGCCGCCGCCATATATGTGCGCACCTCACTTAAGAGCTCGTCCTGTTCCTCTCAGTTGTTGTGGTCCAAGACGAAAGTTGCCCCCGTCAGCTTCACCACGCTACCTCGACTCGAGTTACAAGGTGCTGTTTTACTGTGCATTCGACACTCAAAAATATTGAGATAAACCCAACCGGAGTTTTTCTTTGGACGGACTCTACAATCGTTCTTGCCTGGCTCAAACGACCACCGTGTGCATGGAAAACCTACGTGGCCAACAGAGTCGCGGAAGTGTCTGCTGGAGTGTCATGGCGTCATGTCATCTCTGCCGATAACCCCGCTGATATCGCGACTAGAGGAACCAGTCCCTTACTGCTAAAAGAGAATTCGTTATGGTGGCAAGGCCCTTCGTGGCTTCTGCAACCTCAGTCGCAACGGCCTGAATCTCCCTCTGCCTCCATAGATGAGGCCATACTAGAAGTCCGACCGCAGTGTTCACTTGTATCCTGTCCAACTCCGACATACGAGAATATCCTCAGACGTTTTTTTTCATGGCATAAAGCTCTCCGCATCATCAGCTATATCTTCCGCTTCTTCCACTCCTGTCGAAACCGAAATGGAAGTCCGTCTCCGGCGGACTTACACCTTTCACATGAAGAAATAAACTTCACTAAATTTCGTTTAATACGTCTTACCCAACAACATCATTTTGTACCCAAGTACGAACGCCTTCGCCAGGGCCTTACGATTTCATCCAAAAGCTCAATTTTGACGCTTAACCCCTTCCTCGATTCTCAGAGTATTCTGCGAAGCAATGGCAGACTGATCTCATCGACCCTAACTTATAATGAGCGTCACCCAATTCTACTTCCCTACAACGCATGTCTCACTGAACTTTTTATCGCACATGTACATCAACTATCCATTCATGGCGAGGTACAACTTATGGTTCGTAATGTTCGAGCTGAATTTTGGGTTCCGAGGCTAAAAAACCTCGTCAAAAAATGCATCACTCGTTGTAAGACATGCGTGATCATGAAACGTAAGACCATATCTCAAATCATGGGCGCTCTGCCCCCAGAAAGAACTGAGTTCACCTTACCGTTTACCAATACCGGTATAGACTTTGCCGGTCCATTCTCGCTCAAATCGTTTCATGGACGTGGTTGTCGAATCGAAAAAGGGTATGCGTGTATTTATTATTTCTTTTTAATTAAATGACACTTTATTCCCCCGGGGGCTCCTCACATGGGTGGTCTATGGGAGGCCGGGGTGAAAAGTTTCAAACAACACTTCCGCAAGGTAACTCTTCCGCACAATTTTACTTTTGAGGAATTTCAAACTTTGTTATCTCGAATTGAGGCGAGTTTGAATTCCCGCCCGATCTCCCCCATGTCTGAAAATCCTTCCGACCTCGTCTCATTGACTCCTGCTCATTTTCTGAGAGGTGGTCCTCTACTCACCCCAGCTGAACCTCCGCTTTCCTCTACTCCGCTCAACCTGATCAATCGGTGGCAAAAACTAAAGGTACTCCATCATCAATTTAGCAATCGATGGAAAGAAGAGTATTTAAAGGAGCTTAATAAGCGTTTCAAATGGAAATATCCACAAAGGGATGTACAAATCGATGATCTCGTAGTCATTCGTCATGAACAGCTCCCCCCTAATGTCTGGAAACTAGGGAGAGTCGTTAAATTATACCAAGGTCCGGATAACCGAGTCCGGGTTGCTGATGTGAAAACCCAAAATGAATTCCTTACTCGTCCAGTGGTCAAACTCTGTATATTGCCCACCGCACAAGGATGAGTTCTTTCTGAAAAAAAAACCCCAACATTTTTCTTATAAGGGTACGTCATCGACGAGGCGTACCAAGAGCACACAACATATTTCTTTGCATTTAATTGAATTTTATCTCCTATCACTATATCACTATGCACCAGTCACAAATGATTGTACGTATCTTTATGCTTACATTTTTATCAATACATCTTGAAATTGTAATACTTTGTAATCAATGTAATAGCTATACTTGAAATTTGTAAAAAAAATTTGCGCTTGTATAAAGTCTGATTATTTCGCAGCACTTGCTGCAAGGCGGCCGGCAATGTTTAAATCAAAATATGGCTGAACACACCCACCAACATTCCAGCCGACTCTCTTTGCCTTCCCCTGGGCTTGGAAGTAATGCTGGCTGTTGAGAGTGGGTGTGCTCTACGTCTCATATATATAGCCTGTAGCTTTTTTAATCATTGTTCTTTTTTACTTCGGTTCGACTTTGCTTCTGGTTCTTGCGCGCAAGAAATATATATCTCTTGTACTCATTTATTATCGAAGCGTTTTTAATTTACCACGTTTTTTTCTGAAAATCCAACCATATTGCCGCTGGCACACAAACAAAGTGTTTAAGTGTATTGGAAGTAAAAGTGGAAGAGTAACAGAACTTTCATTATCACATATACGATATACTAGATAACTACCGAATTAGTGTAGACGATGCTGAGGAACATTACTTAGTGTATTATGAGAATAGAACTTATCGTAGACGATTATTTTTGCACGTATTAGAAGAAGAATGTGAAAATAATGAACAACTACCATCAGTAGAAGAAACTATTAAGAAACTTAGGGACTATGAGATTGAAACTAGTAGGATGCACAAGCAAAACGATAAACATATGGATAAATTAGGAGATGAAATTAGTAGAAATGGGAATTTAAATACAACAGGAACAATTCCGAAAAAGAAAACACTTAATATTGACGATAATATTAAATCATTATCAATTGATGATACGCGTCGCGTAACTGTAAATAAGCACGAAAGGGAAATTATGGAAACTAGTGCACCACAAATGAGCTTAGACTTGCTTTGCAAATTAATAACGCCGTTTGATAGTGATCCAAATAAACTCCATCATTTTGTAGCAAATATTGACAGCGCCATGTCCTTAGCAACGGCTGGACAAAAGTATTGTCTTTTACCGTTCATAAAAAGTAAGATATAAACATCCTCTGCGAACGTCGCGAATTATGCTGACGCGAAAGATAAGCATGGGACCATGGGACCCTTCGTGTGCATAGCAGCGATTTTCGATAGTCAGTTGGAATTAAAAACTCAAACAATAAAGTTAAAATTTAAAACCGGAAATTTGTTGGTGTTTAACACCATAAGATAAAAAAATTATTCTCAGATCCAGGTGAGAGTTTTAAAAATACATATTAAGACAAGGTGAAAATAAATCATGGATCAAATGACTAGATCCATTACCGAGTTAACGGGTGCTGTAAACACCATATTAGCTCAACTAAGGGGGACTGAGGGTCGAATTAAGTCCCTCGAGGACAATCGTGCAGAAATTGTTGAGGTAGTACCTCCTGAAGTTGCCAGAACCGTTGCACTCAACTCCTCATTCGATCCATTCCGCTACAGGATCGAACACAATAACCGTCCAAATTAATCAAACATTTAAACCCGAAACAAGACCGGCCATGCCACCCAAGAGGTTTCTGCTCCACTACTTAAACAGGTCCGGAGGGCGACCGCACTAATCCCGTCCGCGTGGCAATGATCCTCCACCAAGGCTTTCGCCACAGGGCGGAAGATACATAAAGCCCACATCAAAAATGTATAATCTATTGCACTTCAGGAATTAGAAAAAAAAAAAAAAAACGGGGATGGCACGCCACAAGGCACCTTATCAATTCATCTTATCTAAGAAAAGCAAAAAATCACATCAGTTAATAAGAACCCATGCACGAAAAATGCACCTTATCAAACATTATAAGAACACATTTAAGAACCTAGCACGTAGAGTTATTCTAACAGTTAAATGCATGTAATTAAGTTGTAACGTGTAACAACCTCCTAACAACATCAACATCATCATCGTGCTTATCACCATTTTATAATTACATAATTATTTCAAACGAATTGTAAAATGTTAACTTTTAATATTTTGTCTCTTAAATTTGTCTTTTATTAAATTTCAATATGGTAACATTCTGCAAACAAAAGCTAATTATTAATTATAAACATAAATTTCAATATGGCAACACCATACACAAAAAGCTAATAATTATGTATTGTAAACAACTATTGCAAACATAAATTTTAAAATGGCAACACCCTACAAATAAAAGCTAATTATGTATTTTAATCTATTGTAAACAAATAACATGCATTACGAAAGCTCTTCTCCTAACAAGTATAAAAAGGGCATGCAAGTCAAGATACCCCATTGACAAAGGCAACACATACAAAACAGATTACATCAGCAATAGCATCCGTACTGTAGGATAGAGCTTCACTCTGTGGCATTGCAAACACTTAGATCAGCATAATTGGTCAGTGTCAAATATCTATGATATTTTTCCTTATCTTTTGCCTCCTTCTGAAGAATTGAACATTTTGCCAACGCTAACACAAATTTATCTATAAATACTAGGATAAATTATTCCTCACATCAGTTCTGTTTTACCCTTTGACAAACTCTCATCGTTGACTTTCCCCCACCAGTGGCAAGGGGTCAATTAGAGAGCAAATAAATACTTTTAAAAAAACTCGAATGTGTAACCAATAAAATTAATTTGCACGCCTAGAACAATTGCCAATTTTGTCTGCTCGCTTGTTGACGAAGGTTCTCTACCGTCTCAACTTAAAAAGCAAACGTAATTCGCTGCGCTTCTCGCATACGCCTATTTTGCTATTAATTTCATTTTGCTCGCATTGCCTTTATGCGTTACTACAGTCCCACGGACCGCATATCGTTGAAGAGATTGGGAGCAGGGCGATCGTAATTAGTCTAGCCAACTGTAATTGACTACAATAAAACAAATTTTTGTTATTATTTTCTGAAAATATTTTACTGCAGATTTTATTGTTTTTCTTTTAAACGAAATAAAGTTGGTGGTGTAGCGGTGTAGAGAAAAATAAAGAGAGACGAAAGAATAACTTAAAGAGTAACCCCATCGCTCTTACAAGAAAAGGCTGGCTGCCGGGAATAGATTCATATATTCATTCTGTTGCTGACGGTGAATAAAGCGAGACGTGAAAACAAATCGGTATTTCGTGTTTTAATTTGATTCTTTTACAGTATCCGGTCAACCTACAACAGTGGTTTGCCTATTCAACCGTTACTGTATTCTACGGACAGCATAACCGTGGTAGAGAAATCCCCAACTCGCGATCTACCTTTGCCCTCCGCTGCTGTAAGAAATCGAGAGCAACCACTTCCTCCGCTCCTGCCGAGCTCACTTCTCACGTTACACTGGCTCACCAACTAGAGGCCGAATTTTTTACGGAAAATACTCCCACAACGGAAGGCAACGATTTGCGTAGAAACACGTGTTTTTCGGCACAAGCAATCCCCATTCGCTCTCCTGAAGGCACAATGGCACAGTTCACGCAAGACCAATTGAAAGAATTTATTACAGCTGTTCAAAGCTCGTCTATAACCAAAGGCAGCTGCAGCAATTGCACTGCGAGGTTTAATGGTGACCGCGATCCGACCATAGTCGAACGGTTCATCACAACAATAAGCGTGTATAAAGACATCGAACGCATAAGTGACGTCGATGCGATAAAAGGATTCCCTCTTCTCCTGGAAGACAGCGCTGTAATGTTAATTGGTTGCAAGGTGTGATGATAGGCGCAAAAACATGGCAATATGTTCTTGCCTTACTGCGTAATGCATAGGCACCAACAATGCCTGCTTACCGCATTTACATGGAAGTTTTCGGCCAGAAGCAGAAACCGCAGGAACCAACTGACGATTTCATCTGCACTAAAAAGGCTTTACTATCGAAGCTACCTAGCCAGGCTCCAGAAGAAAAAAATTATGATTGATTTGGTGTACGGTCTACTGAATATAAACATACGCGACGGAGTTCCTAGAGAAAGCGTTAACACCTTTGAACAGCTACTCACTAAATAAAGAGCGGTAGAAATTGCACGCCATGAAAAAGATGTGAAGGATCCGCCGAAAGCTAGGCACTGACACGTCATCATGGGCACCCATAGTGGTTCATTTAATGATTCAAAAACTGGATTACGAGTACGGATGTTATGCTAGCTACAGCGGTCATCAAAGCAACATCTCTAAATGGAAAACAGAATTTGCTGCACGAGTTACAAGCCCCACAAGTACATCGCCTTAACATCCGGCTATCAACATAATATAAATTAAGTTGCAGAACCCACAAGTACATTGACCTAACATCCGGCTATCAACATAACACAAATAATTGCCTTTTAGTTGATCAGCATAAAGCTGAATTCCAAGAAAATAATGTAATTGCCATAAAATAATTAATAATTAATAAAAGTTGAATTCCGAGAATAAATGTATTTGCAATAAATAAATAAATCAGCACGAAGCTGAATTCCAAGGAAAAAGTAAAACTTAAGTCAGCAATATTGTAAACAGAAGAAAATTTAATTTTATCAAGAAGTAATAAAGTTGTCCTCAGATTGAAAGGTTGTTTTTTTTTTTCAATCACCCCGTCTCCACAGACTTAACTCGCGCCCTAGTCGACACAGGGTCGCAGGTATCCTTTTTAACAGAGCATGCTGCTCAACTTCTATCACTCCCAAGGACAAAGACGTATGCCAAGGTATCTGGAGTGGGAGCAACGAATGCCGCAACATCCCTAGGAAAGGTACGAGTACAAATTAAACCAAAGTTTCCATCTTCATTCAAGACCGACGTTGAAGCACTGATCCTAACAAAGCTAACCAAACAACTTCCAAACGCACATGTCAGTAGCACAATACCATGGAAGAACTGTGTATTAGCAGACCAAACGTTCAATCAACCCGGACCAATTGACATGATCAAAGGAGCCGATGTATACAAGTTAACACGACAGGGTCATTTGCTGACGCAGCGGATCCCAGCATATAATAATCTTCGTCGCCGGACATTCAGACGAGAGCTCGCAACATGAGATCTTGCACAAGCTGCAAGATCGACATCGTTCGAGTGGCACGATGCCAGCGCATGGTGGCTTTCTGTGGGTTTTTATTAGCAAGTAAGTCTTAAGTCAGATTCAATCCGAGCTAGACACGCTGTAATATTAAAGTAAATAAAATTAAATATTGTTCTAACGAACAAAATAAAACTTACACATACATTATACGTGAAGGCATACGGAAAACAGCAAAGGGGATTCTTGCACAAAACACGGAATTAGGATGGATCATCTCTGGAAGAGTGCCAACACCTCAAAACAAAATAAAGGTGGTAGCAATGATCTCCAAACTGGACCTAACCAGGCTAGATAAACAATTGCGTACATTTTGGGAAATCGAGGAACCACAAACTGAGATAGGAGAAGTTGAAGACAACCATTACAATAAGACCCATAGGCGGAATAAGGATGGGACCTACACCGTAAGGATCCCATTGAAGGCAAACAAACAACCTCTGGGTAACTCAAATAGACAAGCTGCTGCAAGATTACTACAAATGGAGAAAAGGTTCAAAGTAGACCAAAAACTGGCAAAGGAATACAGAAAATTCATGCAGGAGTATATAACTTTGGGACACCTGAAACCAATTGAGGGTCCGCAACCGGAGGAAGAAACATACTACATGACTCACCAAGCAGTAATAAAGGCAGATAGTACAACTACAAAACTACGCGTGGTGTTTGACGCGTCATCCAAGACAGACAATGGCGTTAGCTCATTGGACCTCGTTTGCAAGCGGACCTGTCATCAATACTGCTTCGTTGGCGAAAATACGTCCGATGTAGAAAAAATGTACCAGCAAATAAAAATCGACCAGCGAGATCAAGAATATCAACGAGTACTATGGAGAGCATCCCCAGAGCAGACCATTCGAGAATTTGCACTATAACCATATCTTGCAATTGAAACGATGCACCAACTCGCCAAAGATGAAGCGAAGAACTATCCGAAGGCTGCCAGGATAATTCAAGAAGAATTTTATGTCGACGACATGATGTCCGGAGCGGATACTCTTCACGAGGCAAAAAAAACTACAACAGGAACTATGCCAGCTAATGGATTCGGGAGGGCTCGTGCTAAGAAAATGGACGAGCAACGGCGCGGATCTATTGAAGTCAATCAATAGTCAGCCAGCAAACGAGAAAAGGGCATCCTTGAGATAACCGACGACGAAACAATTAAGGCTCTAGGAATTTATTGGGCTCCAAGAACTGATTAATTTCAGATAAAAGTTATCGTCCAACCATCAAACATCAAGGTAACAAAGAGATAGCCGAAATATTTGATCCACTGGGATGGGTAACACTGGTTATAATCACTGCAAAAACAATACTACAGGAACTGTGGAAAGAAGAGCTGGCATGGGACGACCCAATTCCGGACAACCTCATGCAAAAATGGATCAAGTTCAGAGAAGCATTGCCCACACTACAAGAAATCACCTTACCGAGATGGATTTGCACAGACACGAAACAAGCAAAATTCGAACAATACGGGTTTTGCGACGCAAGTGAAAGAGCGTATGCAGCAGTTATCTACAGTAAGGTAACAACTTCCGACGGTGAAGTTGTTGCCCGTGTATGTTAACAGTCGCTACAGAATTGACCTGGGGTTTGTGCCTAAATAAACGTGATTCAACGATTGGCCTGGCCACGTTAAGGACACAGTGTTCTGACCGGGTACACCCGAAATCGCCCCTCACGTTAGTGATGTCCTGACGGCCTCTCCGAAACCGGGGACACCGAAATTTTGAAGAAGACCTACTTCCACCCCCAGCGAACGTGTGCCCAAGATTATTTTTGGTTTGCGTGATCATTAGCAGCAGCCTATTAACGACCCACGACGTGAAGACTCCGAAGACTTTCTCCGATATTTTTACCTTCCCCCGCCCCATTCCTTGTTTAGTTGTGTAGTCAGCAACCGTGCAGAAAAAAATCATTCTCTTGTAAAACCAAAAAAAAAAAAAAAAAATTTTAAAGAATAAAATAAAATGGATTGTACACCGATCCTTTCGTTCAGTTAATTCAATAATTTCTTTTCTCAGTTACCGCAAATTCTAGCCCTGCAGACATAATCCAAAAGTAGGAGATGCTGTGCACTCCATCGCCCTGCCGCTGATGTCCGTTTTTCCTGGTAATTACGGGGTAAGTTTTTCCTCTCGTGATTATTTGAAATTAAGTGAACGAAGTTGAGGTATCTTAAACGGTAATAAACAATTGTTTTTTTTTTTTTTTTTTGGTTTCACCAATGTAATGTATTTTAATAATACTATTTTATGTTTACAGGTTAGCCACAAGTTCAGATTCGTTCGTAGTTATAAGATTTCGGATATTTTATATAATGAAAACGTGACATTCTGCAGAGCGAACAGCAGATAGTGAATAACAACAACCACCAGTACAAAATCAACAATAAAATCTTCAGTGTCATTGGAGATATAGTAAGGAAGACGAACCTGATGATCGATCAGCTTTAGAATGGACTTAAAACTCCCAATACGAGTGAGCACGTTCAGGATTTCCTGAATAACGTCCTTATCATAAAGGAGGAGATCAACGAAGTTGTGCGCGCCTGTCAGATGGCCAAGGGCGGAACGATCAATACCAACCTACTCAACAAGGAGGAGATCAACAGAATCATCAGCGAAATCGGAACCCTACCATACGTGAACGAAATTCAGGCAGTGGAGTACGGATCTCCGTCAATTTACACCAATGGCTCACTCTTGCTTTACACACTCTCGATACCAAAAGTAAGGAATGAAGAATATAATATAATATCGATAGAACAGCGAGGAAGTGATCGAATTCATCAACAGCGACGCGATTTTTCTAACAAATTTCGTGGGACAACTGGTTTATCCAAATTCCTCAAGGCATCTGAATGGCACCTACGTTATCCACCTGAGACGATACAGCTTCAAAACAGGACATTCTTCTGTCTTAAAACCACGAATCTTCAACCCCTTCCTCCTGTCCTGACTAATATCACAGGCCGGAATCAAAAATTAGACCTAGAACATGTACGCGGTATAAGCATAAGGAACATAGCTCGCCTCAGCGACCTGACACAAAGAATTGCCGTTTCTCATATAACGGATCTTTCAATCATAATGGTAATCGCGGTCATCGCATGGATCCTGTGGCGAAGGATCAGCATGGACCCAATGATCCCACCTGTAATTATGCCTAGGGATAATCCGGAACCTGCGTATAGGGAAGAATTGCCTCGAGTTCCTTGAACCCGCCTAGCCCAGCTCTGGTCTTCGAACTCTGACGTCACCGGCTATCTACGGAACGTAGACCTTTGAAGGGGGAAGAGTTAACGAACTAATACGCCCGAGTTACGTATCATCCACCCGACCCTATAGACGTATTCCTAAAAAACATAAATGCCGATTACTAAGCATTTATGTTTTCTCATTTAACTAGGTCAGTTCCTAAGAATTGCAAGTATGCTGACTTAGTGTCTACAACGAGCACACGATCAATTCCAGGAATTTACCATTGACTAAAAAACTAAATAAATACAGGTGCAGAAAGGTGAATGAGACGCAGTTCGCTCCCGGAATTTGTGCGTTGTAGTTAGCCATAAGAGTTTTATTGTTGGTTGTAATTGAAGTCTCAAATAAATACTAAATAAACAAAAAAAAAAAAAAATATATTTTTTTAATTAACTGAGGCTGAAAGTTAATTTACTGGCGCAGTCGGTAGGATAATCCTAAAACGGGTTATCTAGTGATTTCGAACTAAAATCTACTGAAAAAAAAAAGTACGCGAATAAAATCGTTCAAGATTAGTGTACAGTGAACTAGCTAGCACATTGAAAATAAATAAGTACGCGAATAAAATCGTTTAAGATAAGTGTACAATGAACTAGCTAGCACATTGAAAATAAGCAAGTACGCAAATAAAAATCGTTCAAGATCAGTGTACTGTATTATTGCAACCAATACAAACCAAGTCCGCTTACGAACGCATTCGGTGGACATAAAAAGTGTTTTAGTGAAAAACAAAACATAAATTTAAAATTAAAAATAAAAAAAAAAAAATGGCAGAAAACAACCAATATGAAACACATGCCGATTTTCACCGGACACGGTGACATTACAATAAATTCGTTTATCCGAAACGTGGATTACTATTTGGCCGAGATTAACAACGAAGAAACGAGACGAAGATTTATCTTAGCGATCTACCACGAGAAAATCCAGGGAGATGCGAAGAACACGGTGATAAATGTGCCACAACCAGACAACTGGGATCTCATCAAAGCAACGCTGAAATTGCGCTACAAGCCGGATATCGAGCCTTTTCAACTATACCGAAGAATAAGCAGTCTTAAAGTAAATACCGTAAGTGAATTAGCCATAGAAATACAACAATTAAAGTATAAAGCTGACGAATTAATTATATATCACCAAGGCGATAAATTTATTGATCTGAGTAATATAAGTGGAATTTTAGTGAATATATGATGAAAATATATTAGAAAATATTCTATTAATAATGAGAAGACGTAGGTATGAAGATTCATGCATAAGACCAGAATTTACCAAGAATAGAGTATTGAATAAAGACAATAAAAGACTAATGCCGAATAATTTTAGACAGCCGAATAGGGATAGTAACAATCAGAAGTATCAGAATAACTTTAACAATAATCAGGTTCCAAATAATTACCACCCTAATAATATTAATACGAATAATAATCAGACTCATAATCGATCAGGACAAAATAGGAGATATTATCAGCAGTCAGGCAATAATAGGAATTCTGGGCAGTATCGCCAGCAACATTATAATAGGCAACCCGAACCCATGGATGTTTCAAATATCCAACAAAGGCAAGTTAATAGCGTAGAAAAACACGTCGAACAATCAGGAAACCTTAGTTCATACTCGGGCCAAAATCGCCACAATCAGAAATGGTTTTTTTTAATGGTTTTAAAAAAGTGAAAGTCGAACCAGTGCAGTTTTCTACAATTAATGGTAGGGGATCTTTTGATTTTGAAGTACATACTTCTGCCCCCGATGAGTTAAAAGCACCAGCAGGAGCTCTTATTCGTTGGAAAGTAAAGAGTTTACCCGAACGAAAATATCAGTTCATAATAGGCACAGATTTACTTAACAAATTAAATACGTTGATTGATTTGGAAGGAGGAATTATAAAACTTAACGGACAAGCCATCAAATTACAATATAGGCCAACGTTATTTGATGAAATTCGTACACTAGAATATGTAGACGATAATATTATTGAACATTTGAAATTAGACCACCTCAACTCTGAAGAATATCAGGAAATCGAAAAAATTATGAGAAAATTTAAATCGTTATTTTTCAAAGAAGGTGATACCCTCACCAGTACCCCCGAAATACTGCATGAAATAAAGACAACTACCGATCAGCAGATAAATGCAAAGTTATACCGTTATCCACCCAAGCACGAAGAGGAAGTCAGGAAACAAATACAGGAAATGACAGAGCAAGGTATTATACAGCAAAGCAATTCTAAATACTCAAGTCCTTTGATAGTTGTTCCCAAGAAAATGGACAACTCTGGTAACAAAAAGTACCGTATAGTCATAGATTATAGAAGGTTAAATGACGTGACGGTCGACGATAAGTTTCCACTACCTAATATCGACTCCATCCTAGATAAATTGGGAAAGGCCCAATATTTTTCAACGATAGACCTAGCGAAAGGCTATCATCAAATTTTAATTAAAAAGGAAGACAGACACACAACTGCTTTCGTTACCCCACACGGTCTCTATGAGTTCATAAGAATGCCGTTTGGTTTAAAGAACGCCCCGGCAACGTTCCAACGTCTTATAAATCATATATTAAGAGATTTCATAAACAAAACTTGCGTCGTATATCTGGATGATATACTTATTTTTAGCACGTCACTAAAAGAACATGTCAGAGCATTGAGAGACATTTTTCAAGTACTAGAATCTAAAAATCTGAAGATACAAATTAATAAATGTAGTTTTTTGAACAGAGAAACTGAATTTCTGGGTCATGTTATAACGGAAGAAGGTTTAAAACCAAACTCGAATAAAATTGATGCTATTAAAAATATAGACATTCCGAAAACTCCACGCGAAATTAAAAGTTTCTTAGGTCTTAGTGGTTACTATCGAAAATTTGTCAAAAACTACGCGAAAGTAGCCCAACCTATGACAAAATATCTAAAGAAAAATTGTAAGGTAAATATTAACGATCCGAACTATATTGAAGCTTTTGAGAAATTAAAGAAACTAATTACCAATCATCCTATATTACGGTTCCCAAATTTTGATAAAACTTTCACGTTAACAACCGATGCCTCGAATTATGCGATAGGCGCCGTTCTTTCACAAGAAGGTCACCCTGTCTGCTTTGCATCCAGAACGTTAAACAACCATGAATGCAATTATTCCGCGACGGATAAAGAATTTTTGGCCATAATGTGGTCAGTTAATTATTTCAGACCATATCTGTATGGAAATAAGTTTAAGATTCTGACGGATCATCAACCAATAAAATACCTTCACGCAAAATACCGAGGAAAATATATGTCACCAAGACATCAACGTTGGTTACTCAAATTAGGAGAATACCAATTCGAAATCGAATATTTAAAAGGAAAAGACAACAAAGTAGCGGATTTTCTAAGCCGAACAAAAATTAACGAGGACGTTAAAGCTAAGGAGGGAGAAGAATCAGACATCCCTAACATAGAACATTTTTCGCCAATTTCTAACAATAGTGAAACAGAATCAGATGTTATATTTAATATAGAAGACAATATTACGATGGCAACAATACACTCCGCAGATGAAGAATTACTTGATCATATAGCTATCAAAGAAGAAATTGTGAGCCAATATAAAACACAAATTATTCTAACAAATAATAAAACTCAAGAGATTGAAGTTGTAAACGGTAAAAGAATAATTTACATAGCAGAGTATGATATGACTAGATTGACAGATATATTTAGGAGATTCATAAAGAAGGGCATTACCGGAATATTTTCCGAACTTCCCGATCATCAATATAACACCATTCAAGAGAAGCTAATGGAGTTATATTCGAATGATCCACAAATAAAATTTATTAAGTGTTCATATAGAGCACAAGATTTAAAAACAGAAGTAGAGGCGGTTAAGCAAATATCTTTATACCATGTCAGGGAAAGTTTACATTCAGGTATCCAAGAGACGTTTAATCAGATTAAATACAAAATATATTACCCAAAGTTACTAGAGTTAATTCAAATAGTAATAAACCAGTGTGACATTTGTAAAACAGCAAAGTATGACCGTAATCCAATAAAACCAAAATTTAAGCTGACGGAAACACCAACAAATATAAATCAAATTATTCATATAGATACGTATGTCTTCAAGAAATTTAACTTTCTTACGGCAATCGACAAATTTTCCAAATTTGGTGCCGCATATTACTTAACGGATAGGAATCATGTTACATTAATTGAACAGTTAGAGGAACATTTTGCCAAAATAGGTAAACCGAAGAAGATTATAGCAGACAATGAATTTAAAGCGATTCAAATTAAGGAACTTTTAGAAAAATAAGAAATTAGATTACATTTAACTAAGCCAAATTCGCACACAGGAAATTCAGACGTAGAAAGATTTCATAATACGTTGGCAGAAAAATTAAGAATATTACTACTCCATGATAGTACTTTAACAATAAAGCAGGCAATGCAAAAAGCTGTTAGGAATTATAACGAGAGGTTTCATTCTACAATAAAAACTACTCCTCTGCAGGTACAAACAGGTAAAATTAGTCCAGAAATAGTTTACGAAAAGTTAAAATTGACCAAGCAAAATAGATTAATTAAACTTAATGCTAAAAGAGAAGATTATGAGGAAAGAAGAACAACAGGTTTTACAAAAAACTACAAGGCTATCAGACACAAACACCAACCAAAATATAGGAAGGCAAAGCTAGACAAAATTCACTTGACAAACGTTAAAAGACCACTTAAATTTTCAGCTAACGATCTGGATATTGATACTGATGACTGTAGTGAAGATTAACTGCCAAAATCTCCTCAACGTACAAACTATAAATGAACAGGAAGGATTTGTAAAACTAAAATTAGACGACGTGACAATTACAAACGAAACAGATATCATCGTACACATGATTAACCCAATGGAAATTGTAGAATTAGTCAAAAACATATCTTTAAATTTTGCAGCTTTAGAACGCGAACATAGAGTCTTATTGAACGAAGAAGTTGAAGGCATATTACATAAAATTAGAACATTAACGCCAATGAATAATAGGAAGAAAAGAGATTTAATTAATATAGTAGGCAGCGCACAAAAATGGATATTCGGGACAATGGACGATGAGGATAGACAAATTATTACTGAACACATAAACGAAATTCGACAAAACAATCGTAACGCTATCAATGCAGTAAATAAACAATTTAAGATAAATGAGTACTTTAATAACACTTTTCAAATATTAAAAGAAACTATTCTTAACGATAGAGAGACAATATTAAAGCAAGTCAGCTCTATACAAAAAGTAGAAAGAAAACTTATGGCAAAACAAATTTATTTCGATCAACTGTTTAAACTTATGTGGTTTTCGATTTGGCTTTCCAGATTTTGATCTGAGATTTCAGATTTCTGCTGCCAAATCGAACATAAAATCTTTAAATCTTTTTTGTTTACTTGTATTGGTTTTTCTGTCAAAATGACAATTTGACAAGCCAATTATAGAAACTCAATCTTTGGTAAGTCCGTATTTGTAGATTTTGTGCACAAAACAATACAATAATTTCGTTTACAGAAAAAGCTATAAGATTTACAAGATTTGAAAAGTAAAAATATTCATAAGATGGCAGATTTCTTTCGGGACTATCTTTATATAGTCGATGAAAATGGTGGTGTCATCATGGAAGATGATATGCTGTTGTTGGAGAACCTAACAAGTAACATTAAACATATTTTACAAAATTTTAAACCCATTATTATAATTATGTAATTAAAAAATTAATTTTCAGCTGGCAAAATTATTAAGGTGCAGTATTCGGCGGCCGCGGAGTACTACAATTTAAAGCACAATACTGTGTTTGGGACGACCAACAACTCATCAGGTAAGAACATATTCAATAGTGTTGCTTCCAATTTACGTACTCGCCTAGCCATTATCCAAGAATATAGTGGCGATCTCTTCTCGCAGCAGTGCTAGCAGAATATCTTTTGCCATTTGTAAGGAGTAGTTCCAGTAGGAGTTGATTCGCCTATTTTTCAAGATGATGTCAATGCATTAATTGATAGCTTTCTTTCGAATGTATCCCTGACTAATGTATGTTACTTTCAAACCATTGTGTGGGACTTCTGCACGCAAATAATCAAAAAAATTTGCACAGCATGTTTGGGCGCTGATTACGGGGACCGATGAGGCAGAGCAAATTTATCCTGTAGGTACACTGCTGACGAATATAAAGTGACCCTCTTTTCTCTTCACCATATATGGCAATACATCTATAGTCAGTGCATCTGCTCCAAGATAATTGATTAGCATGACCTTTACATCGACATTTATACCCGAAAACATAATATCCGATCGAACACAAATTCCTTCATTGTTTATCAATTATCACAATACCAATTTTAATGTGAATCTTAAAAATCATCGCCACAACTCCTGGTACCTATGCTTTTCAATTCGGACAAATCCAATTGCACATCAAATCGATTTTCGTTTTGCAAACTTTGTTAACGAGTCTTGCGGAAAACTTTTCGCTTGCATGAGAACGTACTTTCTCCGTAGTTTTTCGTTGTCAGTTTTGCATTTTTCGGTGTCATCCCTATAGGCTTGATTGAACATACTAACTGTTTTTCATCCTATATTAATTAATATTTGACAAATTCCTTAATTGCTTAGATATTGAGGATATCCCGCCTTATGAAATTGACCCTACTATCGAACATGAACCGGGGACATCGCAGTGGATATCTCTTGAAGAGAGTCTACATGATCCTGGTATCCCTACCTACCGTAATATTTAGCATACATTAAAATATTGTTATATATATAATATAATTATTACTATACCTTAGGTGAGAAAGACTCGAAATCCTTAAAATGGGGAATTGGAGAGACGAGATATATGTTGGAGTTATACTCGCGTTTCGTAAACAGTGTTGGACCACTCAAAAAGTTCAGGACAAAAAAACTAATGTGGGCCTACATTGCAATTGAACTTACAAGGAAGAGATATTGGTTACTCCATCAATATTCAACATGGAAACTCCTCGGAAACGACAACGCAAGACTGTTCAGGAACAGTTGTTTGAAAAGTATTTGAATCTGCAAACGGAAAAATTAAAAAGACAAGATGAAAATTTTAAGGCAAAAGAACTTATTAGGGTGGAACGAAATAGAGAAAAAAGCAAGCAACAACAGAAGAGACACGACGAGAAAATGGATATATTAAGAGCTATTTTGAAAGCTCAAGAAAACAACCGTTCGAAGAAGTAAATAAAAAGCAATTTGAACGTATTTCTGTTTTTCTTTATTATTTAAGTGTTTTCTTACAAATTACATTGACTCAGCTATCTCGTCTCGTTTTAGCTGCCCCAAATGTTTAAGAACCGATTCCGTTAAGCATTCATGTTCGGTATTATTATCAGTTGCTTGCCTCTCCGGTGGACTTGATTCTTCTAAGAATTCGATGTCCTCCCACAGATCACCTTCGGTTATACACAGATTATGTAAAACGCAACATCCCAAAACAAATTTACTCATTCTTTCGACAGTAAAAAAATCCAAACGAGTAAGCTGTCTGAATCTCTGTTTTAATAAACCAAAGCAATTTTCAATTTTTATCCTGGTCTGGCAGTGTTTTTTGTTGTACTTTTTTTGTCCTGTTGGGAGATTGCCATAATCTCGGTACGGGGTAAGCAAATACTCTCTAAGAGGATATGCAGCATCGCCTAGGATGTGATACTGACGCCCGCAAAGTGATGGCATTTCCTTCGAGATGAAAGAAAGTTTGTAAATGCGTGAGTCATGAGTTTTGCTGGGTGACCCAATAAAGACATCTAAAAACTTTTTGTCGGCATCACATATTCCTTGCAGCGTAATCGAAAGAAGTCCATGTCTGTTCACGTAAGTAGACCGAAGTTTTTTAGCAGGCTTTCGGATATAGATGTAGCAACCATCAATACAGCCTATCACGTTTTCAAATCTTGCTATCTGTACATGAAAAATTAAATATCATTGTTAGTCTAAAGAATATTAAGTGTATACAAATTATTTGTTTTGTAAATGACCTCGCAAAACACAAACAATTTGTAAAAATAGTTAATGTAAACAATGTACTCTTACTTCTGAGAATCCTTTGCACTTCTCAAGTTTCTCAGCAGAACTTGAGGGAAACCTTATGTTTTCTGTTGAAATTTCGAACAAAAACTCCAGGAAATTGGTGAGGTTCGTGTATGCTGATGATAAGGACATGTTGAACAAATTCGACACCTCCCTATAAGAGTCCTTGTTTCCGGCGAACCTTAAAATATATAACAACTTGAAGGTAGGTACATTCATAATTGAACATAATATTTACTTATTCACTTACCATAAGAATGCTAAACATTGGGCTTCCGCACTGATGGCCTGTCTTCCCCTTCCAATCGAATTCTTGAAATGAGTTGAGTTATTAAATTGTTCCACTAATTTAACTGCGGTCTTTTGCTTAACTCGAAAGTTACGTCGAAACTAGAAAGCATGTAGATGGTATCACTTTTCTTTGTAATTTGTTTGTTGTGGTACTAACAAAAACAAATTACATTTCAATTTCACGAAGACTTTTTGCATGGAACCAAAAAGTTGTTTATCTATTTTTCTAGCCAATTCGATGGCTTTTGTTAGTCCCGGGCACAAATATACTCACTTCATCTTCAGTGTAGTTACCAACGACATCTCGGATGAAATTCGGTACACGATGTTGACACGCCCTCGTAAACAATAAGTTTTGTAGCTCCACCACGTCTTCGCCATCTGATGATTCCTCAGACGAGGAAGACGACGAAGAGGATGAAGATGAAGAAAAAATTAACTCATTAATTCCTTCCATTTATTGGCCGATTTATTTTATTATATTTCAAGTAGGTACAAATTATTTTCCACCTTTGACAGACACCAGTTGTAAACACAGAAATAGCTGTCAGCCTTATGTCACACACATTGGTATTAGTGAAAGTATGTGTAAAATCTGAGAAAATATCGAGATTTCTCTAAAGAGAGTCAGATCAAAAAAAAGATTGATTTTTTTGGCAAATCGAACATGAAAAGCAATCTCAATCAAAAAAAAAATTGATTGTTTTGCCAAATCGAAAACGACATTAGATACATTAACTCTAGGGTAGAACACATTCAAGGGAATATAGTTTCAGCAAGGAATAATATATTGCATCTGTGGCAGTAAAAAAAAAATAAATAAATACTAAAGAGACCTAATATCTGAAAGTAAGAGAGACTGGCTGCCGGGAGAAATGGAAGAGATAGGTATTATTTGGGACAATAGTAGTTCAGTTGAATCCCGACTGCGTGACAATAAATACGTGCGAAATCAGTGGTTCCCCCGTTTTTTTAATTGTGTTTCTGGTTCAACGTTTTTTTTACAGATTAAAAAAATAAATACTCGCGGTTAAAAATCAGAAGTGGGATTTGCCCAAATAATAAAACGAGTCTGGTGAATTAAAAGTAATATCAAAAAAAGTGTCTCGCCATTCAGGCACGCGCATTGTACTTGGGCATAATACACAGAACAAGAAAAAATAATAAATAATAAAGAAAGTGCTTGAACAAAAAAAAAAGAGTGAAACAAAACAAATAATTGATAAAATAAAATATAAAAATGGCAGATATCGAAAAATTCAAAAAATTCACGGCGACGCAATTGAAATTATGGCTGGGGAAACTCAACAAAAAAAACGACCGGCAACAAAAGCGAATTGCTTTTACGGTTACTCTCTATCCCCGAAGAAGAACGAGGCGCGCCGTACGAACACACACAAGAAGACAACGACTCAGATAACTACGAAGACAGCATTAGTGTCACACCTGGCCGAGCAATGGATGAGATCGACGAAAACGACAGCTGCAGTGATGATGATGAAGGTGATGACGAAGGAGACAAAAATAACACTACTGATGAACAGCAACCTGGAAAGGGAAAAAGTGGCGAGAAAAGGAGCGACGGCAAAATGAATGACGATAAGAAAAAGAGAGTTACAAAAGTGAATGAGTGGCAGTTGACATTACTAAAGAGAGAATTAGAAGTGATTAAAAAAGAACTGGAAATAAAAGAAAAAGAAAATGAGTGGTTGAAGAAAGAAAATGAGTGGATGCAAAAAAGTCAGTCAATTGTACAAGAAGGTGACAAAAAAGATAAAGTGAACTATAATGAGATTAAAGAGTTGGTATGCCAGTTTGGTGGCATTGGTGATGCATACCAACATTTCGAAAAACAATTACAAAATGTACGTCAAACATATGAATTGAACGATGAGAATATGAGAATCCTCGTATCAATTCGTCTTAAAGAAAGAGCGTTACGGTGGTTTCACTCGAGGGACGACCTAACAACAGTGTCCTTTGAGAAACTATTAATTGAAATGAAGGATGTCTTTGATGATCGTCCAAGTAAATTGATGTTGAAGCGAACGTTTGAGGCCAGGAATTGGTCACCCACCGAGTCATTCCAGGACTACTATCAGGAGAAAATAATCCTGGGAAACCAACTTTCGATCGACGAGGAAGAGATGGTAGAATATTTGATCGAGGGCATCCCAAATGAAACATTGTCTTCAAATGCTCGTTTGCAATGCTTCTCAAACAGGCATCGGCTATTGGAAGCTTTTAAATCCGTGAAGCTCCCATCAACATCAGGAGCAGTACCGACAACATCTCGACAAAGTGCAGCTAACGACAGGAAGCAACCGATACGATGTTTTAATTGCAACTCTCTGGGACACATGTCCGGAGAATGCCACAAACCAAAGCGGGAACCAGGAGCCTGCCACGTGTGTGCTGAAATGGGTCACTTCGCCGCCAAGTGTCCGAAGAGGAAAACTCCACGACAGGTTAATCATGTAGACCAGGACGAACAGGAATTCGTAAGAGATTTAACATTTATATTTAAGAACGATCATATTAACATTAATGTATATTTAGGAGCCTTATTAGACACCGGCAGCCCAGTCAGTATGGTTCGAAGGAAGTACATTCCAAGACAATTTAAGATTAAAATGAATTTAAATAATTTAGGTTTCTTTGTTGGCATTAATAAAAGCCCGCTTTCCATAATTGGAAAAGTCAAATGTATAGTTGTTTTTAATGAAGAGAATGTCGAAGTCGAGTTATTTGTAGTTACAGATGATACCATGATGTACCCAGTTATTTTAGGACGTGATTTTATGTCAAAAGCAAACTTAGTAATGACAAAAAGAGAAGACGAAAATAATGAATTTGATGATGAGTGTAGGGAATTGATGAATATCGAGACAAACGATTGTGAATATAATGAGAATGATTGAAAACGAAACTGTACGCAAAAAGATAAAGAATTTGATCTGGTAAATAACGAAAGTATAACATTCAAAACAAAAAAAAGGTTTTCTAACATAATTAAGGAAGATTATTTGTACTGTATACGTCCCGAGTCGCCTGAAATTAAGTGCCAAATGAAATTAATCTTGAACAGTGAAAAGCCCTTCCACTGTCCCCCGCGTAGGATCTCATACTTCGAAAGAGAGCAGGTACAGGTCATATTGGACGAACTATTAGGGCAGGGAGTGATTCGGCCAAGTAGGTCAGAGTATGTTTCACCGGTCGTACTAGTGAGGAAAAAGACGGGTGAGATTAGATTGTGTATAGACTACAGAACCCTAAATAAAGTAACCCAGAAGGACAATTATCCAATCCCCTTAATCGACGATCTATTAGATGGATTGGCCAACAAAAAAATATTTACTTTGTTGGACCTGAAGAGTGCGTTCCATCACGTCGAAATGAGTGAGGAATCAGTAAAGTATACTGCTTTCGTCACCCCCTTAGGCCAGTTTGAATATCTCAAGATGCCTTTCGGGTTGAAAAATGCACCATCTGAGTTTCAGCGGTATATTAACAGGGTGTTTGAAGATTTGCTAAGGAAGGGAAAAGTTAGGATTTATATAGACGACATAATGATTGCTACTGAGTCAGAGGAAGAACATTTAGAAATAATGAGTGAGGTTTTCAGGAAATTAACTAGTAATAGATTGCAGCTGAGATTGGACAAGTGCCAGTTCATGGTGTCGCAGATAAGTTATCTCGGTTACTCAATTAATAAAGAAGGTATCAAGCCAGACCGCAAAGGAATTGAGTCCGTGCTCGCTTTCCCGACGCCGACGAATGTTAAAGCAGTCCACAGCTTTCTAGGATTGTGTTCCTATTTCAGGAGATTTATTAAAGATTTTTCGATTTTAGCCAAACCCCTTTATGATCTGATAAGGAAAGATGCTGTGTTTAAATTTAGTGAAAAGGAACTTGAGTGCTTTGACACTTTGAAGCAGAAGTTAACAGGATCACCTGTATTAGCTATTTATGATCCCAAGGACGACATCGAACTTCATTGCGATGCAAGTGCCCTGGGATATGGAGCTATTCTACTACAAAAAAAGGCTGATGGGAAACTACATCCAATCTTCTATTTTTCGAAAAGGACGACTGACCATGAGTCGAGGTACCATAGTTTTGAGCTTGAAACCCTGGCAATTGTTCATGCATTACGAAGGTTTAGAATTTACCTCCACGGCTTTAAATTTAAGATAGTCACAGACTGCAATTCATTAATTCTGACTCTAAATAAAAAGGAGATCAACCCACGAATAGCGAGGTGGGCACTCGAACTGCAGAACTTTAACTATACATTAGAGCATCGTAGTGGTCAAAAAATGCAGCACGTGGATGCCCTGAGTCGGGTTTCAAATGTGCTGATCCTTGAAGAAAACACCTTCGAACAGAATCTGTCAATTCAACAGAATAATGATGAAGCGATAAAAAAGATTAGGAAACAATTAGAAGAGACAGAGAATAGTTTTTATGAGATGCGAAATGGGTTGGTTTACAAAAAGATAAGACAACAGATTCTATTTTATGTGCCAAGAAGTATGGAGACAAATGTAATCCGTATGTACCATGATGATATGGGACATATGGGGCGTGATAAGGTACTTGACGGAATAATGAAGACTTATTGGTTCCCCAAGATGAGGGAAAAAGTGAAATCACATATTGGCAATTGTTTAAAGTGTATTGCTTTTTCGCCTAAATTCGGAAAACATGAAGGTTTCCTTCATAGTATACCAAAAGGGGACGTACCATTCGAGATGGTGCATGTTGATCATTTTGGCCCCGTGTCACTTAGAAATGGGAGAAAAAAATACGTATTTTTGATAATCGATGCATTTACTAAATATGTTCGGTTGTACGCCGTACGAACGACAAACACGAAAGAGGTGTTGGGTTGTTTAAGGAGTTACTTCAATTCATACAGTCGTCCGAAGATGCTCGTATCTGATCGTGGCAGCGCATTCACGTCGAAAGATTTTGAAGGTTTCCTAAAAGAAAACCACGTGACTCACGTGAAAATCGCAACCGGTTCTCCACAAGCGAACGGACAGGTAGAAAGGGTCAATAGGAGTTTAGCACCAATGATAGCCAAGCTCACAAGCGCTGGGACAATTTCAACTTTGGACGGAGTATTACCGATTATAGAATTCTCTTTGAACAATACGGTTCACAAAAGTACTGGGGTGACTCCAAGTCAATTATTGTTCGGTATACCGCAGAGGGGAATAGTAATAGACTTCTTAAAAGAATGCATTGATGAGAGTGTAGTACGGCAAGATGAGAGAAATTTAGTGAAAATGAGAGCAGAGGCACAGGGTAAGATAAAGAAAAGTCAGGATTGTAATGAGAGGATGAAGGATCGCAATAGGATAGATAAGAAATATCGTAAAGGAGATTACGTCATGATAAAAAACTTTATCACCACTCCCGGCGCATGTAGGAAGATAGCTCCGAAGTTCAAGGGCCCTTATGAAGTGGCGGAGGTTCTACCAAATGACAGGTACTTGCTTAGCGACGTTGAAGGATTTCAATTAACTCAGATCCCATACCGAGGAACATGGGAAGCGGCTAATATTAAACCATGGGTACAAAGTGAAACATCAAAGGTGAACGTAATCGGGACGATTACAAAGTTAGGATGGCCGAATTGTGGCAGTAAAAAAAAAATAAATAAATACTAAAGAGACCTAATATCTGAAAGTAAGAGAGACTGGCTGCCGGGAGAAATGGAAGAGATAGGTATTATTTGGGACAATAGTAGTTCAGTTGAATCCCGACTGCGTGACAATAAATACGTGCGAAATCAGTGGTTCCCCCGTTTTTTTAATTGTGTTTCTGGTTCAACGTTTTTTACAGATTAAAAAAATAAATACTCGCGGTTAAACATCCTAGTATTTTAACTAACGAACAAATTGAAACTTATAACCTAGATCTTTTTAAATTGAAACATATTAAATTAGGTGTCACCGAATATGATAAAAATACATTAATATTTGCAATTAAGATTCCTAAAAATTATGTCACACTACCTCTGAAAGTTTTAACACCAATACCGAACAGAGAATTTATGGAAGTAGACACAGACAGTGAATTTACTATAGAATATAAGAATAGAATATACAAATTTGAAGAAAATAAAGCATTAAATGAATTGATCGAAAATAAACATTGCACAGTCAGACAAAACTGTAAGCTCAGAATGATTAAACAAACCGAAATTATACCATTCGATGACGAAACTATACTTGTTAAGAATTTTGAATCAGATGTAAATCACACTTGTGATGATAGACAGCTTAAGATAAGCGGTAACGTTTTAATAACATTTACAAATTGTACATTATATTTAATGGACCACAAGTTTTCTAACATAAAACAATTACACAAGCAAAGATTTTACTACCCAAGCTATATTGACAATTACGAAGCAAATAAAACATTTAATTTTGAAAAAATTGTTTTTAATCAAATAGATAATATTAAAGAAATAAAAGAGATTGAATTTGAAAAGAACTTGTCATATCAAACAAACCTAGCATCTGTTGTAATAATATTAATTATGTTTGCTATATTATCCTTTTTATGTATACAAAAAAAAAAGAATACAGCTTAAATTTAATGCTAAAATTCAGGAGAATTATAATGTTAAGAAGTTACGTATCATCCACCCGACCCTATAGACGTATTCCTAAAAAACATAAATGCCAATTACTAAGCATTTATGTTTTCTCATTTAACTAGGTCAGTTCCTAAGAATTGCAAGTGTGCTGACTTAGTGTCTACAACGAGCACACGATCAATTCCAGGAATTTACCATTGACAAAAAAACTAAATAAATACAGGTGCAGAAAGGTGAATGAGACGTAGGTCGCTCCCGGAATTTGTGCGTTGTAGTTAGCCATAAGAGTTTTATTGTTGGTTGTAATTGAAGTCTCAAATAAATACTAAATAAACAAAAAAAAGAAAGAAAATATTTTTTTAATTAACTGAGGCTGAATGAAAATGTTATCGTTAACTATAGTGATTCTGTTGTGTTAGCAGAGGAAGAAGTACGAAATTATTTTGATGTAAATCAGTCAATGGACCATGTTGAAGACGAAAGTTCTGTAAATGAATTGCAAAATCTATTAAAAGAATGGAAACTGAGTCACATTTTTGAGAATTTGATAGGTACGTAAGTACATATATTTCATACAATTTGTTGAAATGTAATTGTAGTGTATTGACAACATTCCGCATAGCATGAATAATCATGCTCTCGGACACAATTACATAACGCGAGTTACATATATGCCAACGCCAGCACCTTTGCCAGCGGTTGATGACCAATACGAAACGTTTATCCGGTCAATTTCTGAGAATTGTATGTAGTCCAATAAAAATGTAACATTCGCAGAAAAATTGTAAAATCGCTGACACTATGTCTGCCGATTAAAATTGCGAATAGTATAACCCAAGTAACAATTTGACTTCGGTAAGTCGCTATCGAGGCTATTTACCCTCCCGCAATATTGACTGCATAAGACCTCATACAAACGTATTTGGCGCACTTTAACAGAAGTAATTGCTTGGATAATACTTTCTGATGGAGCTCCAATAGAAACAACTACTATCCTGAACAGCTTGAATAGACTTTACAGAAAATGCAACATCAACTTCTGAAAGATCTTATAGAAGGAACTTACATTCACAGTGGGTTATTGTTTCGCAAAAGAAGCATCCCCCTTTTGTCAGCAGTAAGTTATTACTTCGGTAGGGAAACATTAGTTTCGGTAAGAGGATTGCGGTAAGGCCTTACCGAAACTATAATCTAAGCTTTATAGAGACTAAGAATTTACAAAAAAAAATTAAGTTTTTTTATTAATCTTTTTCAATTTTCCATTTTTTTTATTTTCTTATCTTACTTTGTTACGTGTTATTATTGACTTTTTGAAATTTTCATACGGTTGATTTCCCCAATTTCTCGTTATAATTTGCATTTTACTTACTTGCTTTTCACTGGGAATCGAACATGGGTCCTGTTGCGTAGTAGTCCAATACGCTACCCCCTAGGCTAATTCGTCATATTTCATTGAAGTGTTAAATCTGATTTACTTGATAACATTTCAGAGTTTCGTTAATACTTTCGATGTACCTTACTTAAAATTGTTAATCAATTTATATATCGTTGTTATTAAAATATTTTATAAGAATAATAATTTTCTATCATACTTGTAGCTCTCTCGACTGAAGTGGCAACAAGTTATTTTATGTTCAATTCAGTCTGGTGTAACAACACATCGATCTGAGAGTTAAAAATAATTTTGTTCTTTTGTTTTGTCTTATCCTTACAAGTCGTATCTACTGTTCCGTTAAGACTTGCAACTTGCTTGCATTGTCTACTCCACCGAAGTTGTAAACAAGTCTTTTCGTGTTCAATTTCTGTAATCAACACATGCATCGGTTTCAAGCTAAATAGTTATTTTTTGTGTTTTCAATATTAAAAACAAATATCTATCTGTTTATGGAGGTAAGTAATATATTAATCAATGGAAGTGTTTATTTAAAAACATATTTGGTGAATGTGTCTCAGTGACAAAAGTGTTTATTTTTTGTGCAGATGAGTTCTGAATATTACAAAATTGTGGAAACAATTGAAAGTGGAAAATCCCTTTTATCACCAGTGCCACAGCAATGGGAGTGCAATGGCAAGCTAATGTGGCCGCCACAAAAAAAGAAAGAAAAGGCTATGAAAAACCCATGGGCGCCGCCCGGCTCTATCAAGGATGGATGGGCCGAATACAATTGTATTTTGAAGCGCTTATACATCCCCACATACAGCCAAGCCCTTAGAGAAATACGTGCGATGTCCGACAGAAGTGATACCAGCGATGCGGAAGCGACATTCACACCTCCAGCTTCGATAAATATTCGAACACCAGGTGCTCGAAAAATTGTTTCAATGGTCAGCAATCCAGACAGTCAGAGGTTGGATTTCAATAAGGTATTTTTTTCAGCACATCAACCGTCTAAGTACATTATCACTTTTAAACAAATTCATTTTCATTTTTTTTTCTTAGTTTGTGAACGAGCTTGGTGTGAAATCGCTATCAGAACCTACTGGAAGTCACATATCCCAAAGCATTGATGCGTGTAGTGGTCCGTCAACATCTTTCCTTTCCAAAAATCAAATAGTTGACGCTGTTCAGCCAGACGTGAAGCTAGACATAGCACCAATACAACTGTATGGAGAATCCCAGCTGCAGCAGGAACAGCAGATGTTTGTTGTCGAGGATAATGGCCAGCTACAGTTCATTTCAGCAGATAGCGTTGAACAAAACGATGTTGCGGGTATGCTTGTCGCACTTGCAGAGAGCGTAGCGAAGTTGCAAGCGAGGGTTGAACACTCTATCCGTTTGCAAGAGCAGATTTTAATAAAGTTCGAGTCAAACATTCCGTCAGCTGAAACTAAAGGGTGATTTTTTAAGAGGTTTAGAACTTTTTTTAAAAAAAAAACACAAAAAATTCGAAAAAATGAATGAAATATTTATTTGAATCGATAGTTTGAACCTTGCAATTTAATGTTTAAAGATAATTTCATGCAAATGTTGACCGCGGCTGCGTCTCAGGTAGCCCATCCGCTGAGTCCAATTTTGGCATACTCTTTCACACATATCGGCCGGTATCTCACGAATGAATGCATGGATGTTGGCTTCCAGTGCGTCAATCGAAGCGGGCTTGTCCCTATACACATTAGCCTTGGCATACCCCCACAAAAAATAATCTAATGGTGTCAAATCGCACGATCTAGGCGGCCAATTGACCGGCCCGAAACGTGAAATTAACTGTTCACCAAACTCGCCTCGCAATTGCGCCATTGTTTCGCGTGCTGTGTGGCATGTGGCACCGTCTTGTTGAAACCACATATCATGCAAGTCAAGAACATCCATTTCGGGCAAAAAAAAGTTTGTTATCATCGCTCGGTAGCGTTCACCATTGACAGTAACGCTGCGATTCGCATCATCTTTGAAGAAATATGGCCCAATAATGCCGCCGGCCCATAAACCGCACCAAACAGTGGCTTTTTCGGGATGCATTGGTAGCTGTTGCAATGCTTCTGGCTGATCTTCACTCCAAATGCGGCAATTTTGCTTATTTATGTACCCATTCAACCAAAAATGAGCCTCATCGCTGAACACAATTTTTCGATAAAAAAGCGGATCCTCGGCCAGCTTTCCAAGAGCCCATTCACCAAAAATTCGGCGTTGTGGTAGGTCGGCTGGCTTTAGTTCTTGCACCAGCTGTATCTTAAAAGGCTTTACGCCCAAATCCTTCCGCAAAATTTTCCACGTAGTGCTGTAACAAAGGCCTAATTGCTGGGAACGGCGCCGAATCGACATTTCGCGGTCTTCTGTCACACTAGCTGATACGGCCGCAATATTTTCTTCACTACGCACAGTACGTAAACGTGTTGGTGGTTTAATGTCCAACAAAGTAAATTTGGTGCGAAATTTGGTCACAATCTTCCGAATAGACTGCTCAGAAGGTCGAGAATGCCGATCATAAAATGGAAGCAGCGCGCGATGAACATTTCGAACCGAGCACGAATTTTGATAGTAAAATTCAATAATTTGCAAGCGTTGTTCATTTGTAAGACGATCCATGGTTAAATTGCAAACCAAACTGAAGCTGTTTGACAGTGACACAAGGTACTAAACACACGTCAGCTGTCAAAACCAGTGTTGCCAAAACCAAACCAGCTAAAAAATCACCCTTTACAACTAATGTGCCAAAACTCAAAACTGCATTTGAGCTAATCGACACCATCGATCGCCTTCGAAAATAATTTGGGAAAGACAGCAGTCGTTGAACAATTGGTATAAGGTTTTTTTTTCAATGTTTAGAAAAAAACATTAAATACTCTCTCTTTCTTTATCTCCAACTCAGTGGAAAAAAACGTTGCGGAAGGAATGTAGCATTGCCATCAATGTCAAATGTTGATTACGATCAGCTCGCGGATGTCGCCACCCACTCTACTAACGCTGATGCGGCGGAAACAATTGGCAGTGACAGCGATCGTGGTCGATTTATAGATTGTTATACCAGCGTAAGTGGTGAAGAAGATGAAGATATTGGACTATAATTTTTTTTATTCATTGTAAACAAAAATTTAATAAGTAATAATTATTAATTTACACTGGTATGGTGTGCAATAAAGGAATAAAAACCTGCATTTGCTGGTAAGGCAATCGAACGAGTTTACATTTAATATTGATCAGCCCAAATAGTTTTCTTTCTGTTTTCTTTGAGTGTGCATAGCGATCCGCACAATAAATATTTAAATGCCTGGACTCAAAGGGAATTATGAAAAAAATTAGCTTTATCTTCGACTACAATCGAGCATAGTTTTAAATCACACTGTGTGTTGTGTTGAATGATGTTCGTAAGGCATGCTGTGGCCAGACTTGGCAGCACTTCGTGTATATATATACCTATATATAATAATATTGAGTGACTAGTGTTGTCCTTTTCTTTATAAGATAAAGTCAGATTTGTTTTAATGGCCGAGCCTAACTCCAGAGTTTCCGGAGGCAAGCCACAGCGAGGACAGGAAGGAAAAACTATAAAAAAACTTATCCAGAATTAAACGTAAGATTACATTTACTTTCATAAAATAAGAAACTGTTTTATAATGAATTTTTATGTAGGAAAATTTAGCCTAGTTTATTGAGGTAATAAAAGGCTCAAATTTTTGGAAAAAAGGAAAACGATTTTTATTGTCAGTTGCTATTGAGTAGCAACACACTAAATTTTCGTTTAGTCCTTCTACACTTCATCGGCAAATACACACAGGAATACAATTCCTCACAGGATCCAAGGGCACCGGCACTCGTCGAGCGGAGTCACTCCACGTGCAAATCGTCTGGACGGAACATAAGGTTAAGGCCCCTATTGCAATTGTCAATTATCAATTGGTATTTGGTATTTATCAACCAATTTCTTAAATCGGTATTGTGATTGTCAATTGGTTGATTATTGTCAATTTCTATTAATTTTTGATTGTGAATACAAAAATCGGTATTGCGAGTGTCAATTGTCATTGACTTTTCTGTCATTTCGTATCAATTTCTTTCAACTGGAAAAAACTGATTGATACAATTAAATTGTACAGGACTGCAATAAAATGTACGGTTTCTATGTAAAGTTTTTAGTTAATTTAACTGATTTGAACAATTTTACACAAGGCTAAGATAGTTAGCAACAAAATATAAGAAAAAGCATGAAGAATATTGAATATTATTCAAAGAAAAAATATGAAACAAAAAAAACGAAATAATAGAAATCAAGAGGGACAAATTACAAGCTTAAAGGAAAACAAAACAAATAAAGACAGAGACCGAATTTTATTTAATTCTGTTCTAATTTAAACAAAAAATATCCACAGCAAACTAAATTGTCAATAGCAAATGTCAAAGAGCGTATTTTATTCACAACAGTCAATTTCAGTCACAATAATCACAACCTTTATCAATTGAGTTATACAATACCAAAGTATCAATTGATTGATAAATTTTACCAACTATCAATCGATTGTTAATTGACAACCGCAATAAGGGTGTAAGGTAAGAGAAATATGTCAAACATGGGTAAATCTAAGGGTAGAAAAAAGAAAAATACGCTTCCTCCGCAATCAATTGCACAAAACTGCAGAAAGTGCTCACTCCCCGATGATCACGACAATTTAGTAGGGTGCGATAGGTGCAAACAGTGGTACCACTACTCGTGCGCTAATGTTACAGATGACATCAATGAGGCAGAAGAATGGTTCTGTCAAACATGCGAAGCTCAGTCGCAATCTCCCGTAAATACAACCGCTCCACTCCAAATCAACAACCAGCCATTTACTACACAAACAGCACCCACCGAATCGACATGTCATCCAGTACCCTCCACGTCGGACCAGAGTATCAGTGAATTCCACGCCAATGCACATGCAGCCGCCGTAAACGCTGAAATGCAGAAGAAATCCACACGAGCCACAAGCAAAAAATCGGCAATCGGCTACAGCTTCGTCGATTGGAAGAAGAAAGGAAGTTACGAGAGCAGCGAGATACCGAATATTTAAATAAAAAATATGCAATTCTCGAGCAATTTTCTTCGGAAGACGACGACAGCGGATCGGAGACATCACACACATCATCTGTTTCCAGAGAACGGGTACAAGATTGGGTAGTCAAAGGGGTGGCCCCACAAAACGTGAATAAAAACAACACCACATGGTTTGCTGCGAAATCAAATAATGAATTGATTGGTACAAACAAAAAACCTGGACTGGCACAAAAGCATTGCGCGAGTGAAGTGAATATTGCACCACAGAATATAACCTTTCGTAACGATACACAAGGCGAACCATCTCGCGAGTTTTCACAACGTCAACCTGTTACTGGTGAATCATTAACTGAGACTTCATCCAACCTAAGCCGAACACAAATGGCAGCGCGTCATGTTATGTCTAAGGAGCAAATAATTTTCAGCGGGCAACCCGAAGAATGGCCAATGTTTATTAGCTGGTGGAACAACTCCACGAGTGCTTGCGGCTATAATAGGCAAGAAAATCTACTAAGACTACAACGTTGTTTGCAAGGTAGAGCGCTAGAAGCAGTTAGGTGTAGGTTGCTGTCACCGGAGCAGGTCGACGGAATAATAGCGACACTAAAGATGTTGTTCGGCCGTCCTGAGACGATCATCCAATCGCTTCTGCACAAAATTAGAAGTGAACCAGCTCCCAAGACCGACCGATTGGACACTGTCATTAGTTTTTCACTCGCGGTAGAAAATTTGTGTAGTACTATGGAAGCAACCGGACTACATTCACATTTAAATAATCCATGTCTTTTGAATGAATTGGTAGAAAAATTACCAAACCAAATAAAGTTGAATTGGGGTATTCATAAACAATCTTTCTCAACCATTGATCTCTCCACATTTAATAGTTGGCTTTCACAGGTGGCACAAGCAGCATCGGAGGTAACGTTTGCATCACCAGTCACAGAACGTAAATCCGAAAAAAGGGCAAAGGGGTTTGTTAACATTCACAAAACCGGAGGAAGTACCAGCAAGTCACCGCCCAGCTGTGTTGTATGTCAGGGTAATTGTAGATCTCTTGTTAATTGCGATACTTTCAAGGGACTAGATTTGCAAGGAAAGTGGTCTGCGGTAAAACAAGGTGGATTCTGTCGCACCTGTCTACGGCAGCATGGAAAAAATAGGTGCACATCTAGGCATTTATGTGGCGTTGATGGATGTAGCTATCGCCACAACAGCCTTCTTCATAAATACATCAGTCCACCGAGCAATTATGAGGACGTCGGGAATGCCGCTGGTAGTTTCACTATTCATCGCAAAGAAAGAAGGACTACGCTGTTCAAAATCCTCCCAATAACGCTGTACTACGACGAAAATGAATTCAACACATTCGCCTTTCTGGATGACGGGTCTTCCGTAACACTTATCGATGAGGAAGTAGCTCGAGCATTGAATGCCAAGGGTGCAGACGATCCTCTTTGTCTTAGCTGGACCGGAGATATGCAGCGCAGTGAAGAATCATCTATAAAGATAAATCTTAAAATATCTGAGGTTGGAAGTAGAAAGAAATACGCGTTGACAAACGTTAACACCGTTCGCTCTTTGAATCTTCCTATGCAGACCATTAATGCAAAAAAGTTGGCAGCCGAGTATGAACATCTGAAGCAAATTCCCATTAGATCGTACAAGGATGCGAAACCGAGGATCCTGATTGGTCTTCAACATTGGCATCTGGGAATACCGCAAAGAACAATAGAAAACGGAGAAAACAAACCGGTTGCAATTAAAACGCGCTTAGGTTGGACAGCTTTTGGGGCACTTTCACAGAAGTATAAAACAACGCCGAATGAAAAATACAATTTTAATTTTCACATCTGCGAGTGTCAAAAAATTGATATTGACATGCACACTATGATCAAAAATCATTTCGCTATAGAAAATGTTGATACGAAACCGGTGAAAAGGCTTCTGGGTTCAAATGATGAGCAAGCGGTTAAGATGCTAGATGCAAAGTGTGTATTTGATGGAATCAGATACTCGGTTCCCCTTCTGTGGAAATACAACAACATTGTTCTGCCGAATAGCAGGCCAATGGCAGAGAAACGCCTCACATGTCTATCTAGAAGACTGAAGAAGGAACCTCTCATGGCTTCCAGGCTAGAACAACTTATAAATGGTTATGTACAAAATGGTTACGCCAGAAAGTTATGCGAAAGCGAAATCGCATCCAACAAATCACATGTATGGTATCTCCCGATATTTCCGGTGCTGAACCCAAATAAACCAAACAAAATTCGACTGGTATGGGATGCCGCAGCTGAAGTGAATGGAATCTCGCTGAACTCAGCATTGTTAGCCGGACCCGACTTGGTACCAGCGTTAACGGGGGTTTTATACCGTTTTCGAGAAAAAAGAATTGCACTTGCAGGGGATATACGGGAGATGTTCCATCAGATAAAAATACTGGAAGATGATCAAGATGCATTAAGGTTTCTTTGGCGTAATAGGAACGGACAAATAGATACGTACAAGATGATGGTCATGACGTTTGGTGCAACATGCTCCCCGTGTTGTGCACAGTATATAAAAAATAAAAATGCGATGCAATTCTCTTCTCAATTCCCTAGAGCAACCAAGGCGATAATTGAAAACCACTATGTGGATGATCTACTTGACAGCGTTGATACGGAAGAAGAGGCCATCAAGCTGGCTAATGAAGTGACGTTCATTCATGCCCAAGCTGGATTCGAGATCCGAAATTTTATGTCGAACTCAACAAAGGTTTTGCAAAATCTGAAGTCGACGGCAGTCAGCGATAAAGGTTTGAACAAATTAAACGCTACGGATAATATGGAAAAGCTGTTGGGGATGTGGTGGTCACCAAGTGCCGATACATTTGTGTACTCTTTTAAGACAAACAAAATTAGTCAAGATATCATTTTAGGAACTCGAAGGCCAACTAAGAGAGAAGTCCTGAAAGCATTAATGAGTATATTCGATCCTCTTGGGCTCATCGCTAACTTCACCATCATTTTAAAAATCGTGCTACAGGAGATATGGCGGTCATCAATAGAGTGGGATGAACAAATAAAGGAGATTCAATTCAAAAAATGGTTGACATGGCTCGGATTGATTCCCGCAATAAAAGGCCTAACGATTAGAAGGTCATATCTCGCCGATCTTACCTTTCGTGAAGACTGCAACGTACAACTCCATGTATTTGTTGATGCCAGTGACTGTGCCTATGCGGCAGTAGCATACTTTAGAGTGTCATGTGGATCAACCGTAGAATGTGGGCTGGTTAGTGCTAAGACCAAAGTCGGGCCAATAAAATCCATCTCGATACCGCGTATGGAACTAGAAGCAGCAGTACTGGGCACCCGACTAGCAAAATCAATTTTAAGCACTCATTCAGTGAAAGTCGATGAGGTTATCTTTTGGTCAGATTCTAAAGTAGTGCTCTGCTGGATAAAGTCGGAGCATAGAAAGTACAAAACATTCGTAGCCTTCAGAGTGGGAGAAATTCTGGAAAAGACCGAAGAAAGAAATTGGAGGTGGGTACCCACTAAAGAAAATGTGGCCGATGATGCTACAAAACACAAACCTGGAATGGAGTATAGCTCAAATAGCCGGTGGTACCGGGGACCGGAGTTTCTTTACAGCCAGTCTGACCAATGGCCGAACATAGAATTCAGTAGGGAAAAGGCGGAGGACGAAGAAGAGTTAAGGGAAGTTAAACAATGCTACATCCATATGAATATAGTGGAGCATAACGAGACCTCGATCATAGACTTTTCTCGTTTCTCAAAGTGGAAGGTGTTAGTAAGGACTATGGTATACGTGTTCCGATTTATAGAAATGTCAAAAAAGAAATTAAAGAAACACGAAGCTTTAGTTTCACCTGTGGAATTAGATAGGGTGGAGAACTATCTACATCGTCGATGCCAATCCGAAAGTTTTCCGGAGGAGTACGAGCTGGTGCGAAGGGCGAAACAAAATTCATCGGAGGTTGCACTGAACAACTCAAGTGCTCTAAGCAAATTATCACCATATATGGATGAACATGGAGTTCTACGCATTAAGGGTCGTATCGACGCAGCGCAGCACGTAACGGCTAAGACAAAACGGCCGATAATACTGGATAGGCACCACTACTTGACCTTTCTAATTGTTCGCCACTACCACGACCGTTTTCATCACATGTTTAGTGAGACTGTAGTGAACGAAATTCGTCAACGATACTTCATAAGTCACTTGCGTGTATTGGTCAGAAAGGTGCAGCAATCTTGTCAATTTTGCAGAAACATGAAAGCATCTCCAATACCACCAATCATGGCAAATTTACCAGCGGCACGTTTACAAGCATTCACCAGGCCGTTTTCGTACGTAGGTATAGATTATTTTGGGCCGATGTATGTAACTGTGGGACGACGCACGGAAAAAAGATGGGGTATGCTAATTACTTGTCTAACAATACGTGCTATCCATATTGAAATAGCACATAGTTTGTCAAGCGACTCCTGCATCTTGGGGCTTCAGCGATTCATTTCCAGGAGAGGTACTCCGATCGAGATATACTCGGACAATGGCACTAACTTCCGCGGGGTGAGCGAGGAGCTGAAAGAGGCATTAAAAGAGTTGGACAAAAGGACAATCGCAAAAAAATTCGAAATTGAAACGAAATGGCATTTTATACCGCCATTGTCACCCCACATGGGGGGGAGTTGGGAGCGGTTGGTACGATCGGTGAAGGTTACGTTGGCAGCAATCTCTGTCAGTAGAAACCCAAGTGATGAATCACTTTTAAGCATGATGGCGGAGGTAGAAAGCGTAATTAATACCCGACCTTTATCTTATGTTCCAATAGACAGCGAAAATTCCGAGGCTTTAACTCCAAACCACCTTATTCTTGGGTCATCAAATGGGAAAAAACTGTTTGGCGAATTGGAAGATGACGGACCGGCTCTCCGTAGAAACTGGCGGTTGACTGAGCAGTATGCTAACAGATTCTGGCGTAGGTGGATAAACGAGTATCTACCTGATCTGACCAGAAGAACGAAGTGGTTTTCTACAACAAAGTCGATATCAGAAGGGGATATCGTCATTATAGTCGACTCCGCAAATCCAAGAAGCAGCTGGCCAAAGGGGAGAGTAATAAAGGCCATTAAGGGAAGAGACGGTGTCGCTAGAAGTGCGGTAGTGCAGACGCAGACAGGGATTTATACCAGACCGGTAGTTAAACTTGCGATATTAGATGTGCTGAAGTATAACGACAAGGGGTAAACAGTAGTAGACATCCTGTTTACCGGGGGGAGTTTGGCCAGACTTGGCAGCACTTCGTGTATATATATACCTATATATAATAATATTGAGTGACTAGTGTTGTCCTTTTCTTTATAAGATAAAGTCAGATTTGTTTTAATGGCCGAGCCTAACTCCAGAGTTTCCGGAGGCAAGCCACAGCGAGGACAGGAAGGGAAAACTATAAAAAAACTTATCCAGAATTAAACGTAAGATTACATTTACTTTCATAAAATAAGAAACTGTTTTATAATGAATTTTTATGTAGGAAAATTTAGCCTAGTTTATTGAGGTAATAAAAGGCTCAAATTTTTGGAAAAAAGGAAAACGATTTTTATTGTCAGTTGCTATTGAGTAGCAACACATGCTATTTAATTTTTTGTCGTCAAGAACCAACAATTTGATGGATCTGTGCCAAGGCAACATTTTTTTAGTTGAACTTTGTGAAAGAATGTGTATTCGCCTTCAATTGATGAGGTAAATGAATTTGGGACATTCTCCCCATTGTGGTGTGACTCAATGCAGGCACACAAAGTACGAAAGCCCATTACGTAAAATTGTATCGCCCCAGATACCAGAAAGTGTCAAGTGGCATTCGAGCGGTATCGACAGTGACTCATGCTACGTAGAGGTGCAATGTGTTTGTTATTGTTTACACTTTGTCCATTACTCCCAATACAATATATAGATCAAAGGGATCAAATTAATACATTGTAGCATTATAATTTGGACATGCTATGCTTAGAATGAATATGATTCCATAGTAAGAATTTTGTATAAATAGAAATGAAAATTATTAATAAAATAAGTCTTGATCAATCTCTTGACTCGTTAGTAACACTGCGGCATTTTTGCCATACGAAATAAGCGAGCTGCGCTTTGTACAGCATTATAGCGTGCTACGCTAATATAGCTTAGGGCACGTAGGGCTCGTAAATGTACAACCATTACACCATTATTCTGTTTGCTCAGAATAGGCCAATCCTTTCTTGTATCTACGGTATTGGTGGTGGTGTCAGTGGAACTCATTATGCAATTGAAATCTTCGTTTATTCGTCCCGCCGCTTGTTCTAGTGGACGTGTGCCATGTCGAAGCAGACGCTTAATTTTTCCAAGTGTGCTTTCGAAAGGATATGAATGAGTCCAGCTCTCCAAAACGCTCCACTTCATCCACTAAGTGTGACAAATTATGTACATTACTAGTAAGGTGATGCTCGCCGTAAATTTCAGAAAATATTTCAATGAATTGATGCAGCATTTCACGGGCTGCTGGTAGCATTTGAAAATAATCTTTGGATGAACTTATCGTGACGGCGCAAAACAGTAGTAAAAAATGGTCGTATGCTTCGTTTGTCAAATGGTCCTTTAATGCGATGATTCCTATGTAGTGTAAAAATGTACGGTATTCGGTGCCTTTCCAATGAGTTAGGCAATCGAGAGGCCTCACAACTCGATGAAATTCTGCTGGCATCTTGCAATTGTCGTGCATTTCTGACACCCATGCTGTGAATTAAAGTTCGCCACTCCTGCAGTACAAATAAATATATGAAAATAAAATACAATTTTTGAAACCTAAAATGCATATTTTCTATACCTTTTACATACGCACGGGCTGGTGAATCGCAAATAATGCAACGTATGCGCACTGAAACTTTGTGTGAATTTATATGAATTCCATTGGTCATAGCTTCCTTCATTTCTTCGACAAACGGGGTGAGAAATGACTCCAGGTCATAACACTTGCCTATTCCACAATATATCCCAATGACCATGACTGGCAGTTGTGGCATTTCGGTAACGTTAAACAAAATGGGCCAAAATTCTACCTTCGAACTATTAAAAATTGGCAACCCGTCCATGTTAATGTTTACTGAAATGATTTTCGATTCATTGATGTCTCGAAGTACGCATTATAGACACTTTTCGAAACCGTTATGCCAATATTGTCCGTTTACCCCGATTTTTTGAATGATTGTTTCTTTTGGAGTCTCCAGTAGTGTGCGTGGATCTTCTGGCAACATTTTGCTGATGTCAGTGTTTATCAACTTGCTAAGATCTTTCAGTGCTACGTGAGTTATTTGATGTTGAATTGCCCATTTCCTCAAATGCGAACGCAGTCTTATAGTTCTTTCCATTTGAGTTTCATATCCGTCGCATAACTCTTCATCGCTGCCTTCACTGCTATTTGTTCCATAATCGATATGACAATCACCGCTAGTGCATTTACCAGTATTATCTAACAATATCAGAAACAATGAAAACTGTATTCATCTAATAAAAATATGTACACGTGGACAGAAATAATAAATTAATGGAAACCGAAAATGTACCTATACCCTCATAGTCTCTGCTGCTCTCACTATGAACAATGTTAGTTGTAGGCAGTTCTTGAGAACCAATGTACTGGGTAGGCTGCGTAAAACATTCACTACGACCTGGAGCTCTTCGTCTTAATTCATCCGACACTTCACGGGCTCTTTTCAGAATTAAGTCACGCTCCCTTTGCACTATTCTTTGATATGTTCCCGATCTCTTCACTTTTTTCCATGAGTTAATCATCTTGTAGATATATATTTTATTTTATTTTTGTATTTATATTTAACTTTTTACGGGAAAACGATGCGTGTATAATCTTCTGTGATGACTGTTGTCATACATTTCATATCGAATTGCTTGACAGTGCTATGCTGTAACTTAACATATTAAGTTAGTTTTTACCTCCATAAAGCCTTCATTCGGAAGCAACACACTTCATGGCCAAATAATGGGAAGTAAGTACTTCAATACACCTTCCAATCGCAAGCTGTTGACTACATGACATTTCAATGCTTTTTTAATGCCTTCTTTCAGAAGCTCTAAAGAAGATTTTTGACAACCTTCGAACCACAAGCTTTATGGAAACAATTAACTTTCACCACATCCACTCACACATTTTCAGAAGTCTAATAACGATCTTATCGAGACTTAATTCCATATCCCTCTACAAGGCTTGTGAATATTTTTCGCAAAGGTCTTACAGATGTTATTTTGGAAACAATTACTTCAAAATCGCTATACTTCGGTTAACAAATACTATAGAAACTCTATCGAAGCTGTTGCCTACAGAAATTACAAATTTGAACCTTATCGAAGTCAAATTGCTACTTGGGAAGGTTATAAATACTGGTGAACTACACAAATTGTGTGTAGTATCCCGGCAAAAGTGTTCAATAAAGTTTCTGTTGCATTAAAGTTGAAATAAAGTTTTTTTTTTTTAAATCTGGCTTCGTACGAGTCATTTAAGTCGCGTGAGTACACCGACGAGGTGAGCGAGCTGTCTCCAAACAGTCTCCACTAGCACTGAGAGCTTTCCTATGTTGTCTCGTGTGCATGTACAATCCAGCGGAATAGCCAGTGATAACCGGACCACCGCGGAGTGCGTGCATTGGCGAGCCAATACTACATTTGGCGACGAGTAAAAGGAGAAAAAATAAAGAGTGAAGAGTGAAAAAAAAATTGTGTTATAACGGGTATGTAAAAATATTTATTACATATTATTTATTAATGACACTTGTAGAATTTATCGAAGTGTTAGGCTGGTTGAAAACTTGTGCAGTGATCAATGAAATCATTTGATACGAATTGGAATTAAATTGAACTAGCGATTAGCGTTTACTTTTGTAGGATTTTATATTTGAGGGTTGTAGCGCACGCCTTCAAATGTATAATTAATGACAATTAATTTTTTGAAAAAAAGAACTTGCGCACGCACCTAATGTTTAGTGCACTGCACGAAAATAACCGCTGTAAGTGCATTCAATGGCAACGCACTTCGATTAGGAAATTGCAATTCAGCCAACGCAACACTTCAATGGTATAAAAACCAACGCGTGTAAAATGGCCGGTCTTTTTCTCTTTTGGCGGTGGCAAGAATTGTGCGTAATTAAAATATTCTCGGTAAATACTAAATAACTACTTGATAGTTCGTTAAATCGAAAAACCAACTAACGTAAATGGTTTGAATAAAACGTCATAAAAATAAAAATCTAAAGGTGCAAAAAGAAAAAAAAAAAAAACCCCCAGCAAATAATTTTATAAACGCGTGTGCGCAACGCAATTGGGGCGAGTACGAAAACTCCCAGCGCTAAGGTAATGTCCCTATTATCTGCTAGTCATATTATTACCACCTTACCCCCTACAGAGAATCCCACAACGACGAAAAGTTTATCGACCTGTGCCAGTCTCCATCATATTTGGAGCAGAGGGAAAAAGTTATAAAATAACTCTACACCAGCGCCTCATATAGGCTTACCATTGAGTTAGCACGAACCAACTCGCAATTCAATCCCATACGATACGGGACTCGCCTTAGACCTCATCAAAATTCCAACACCACTCTGTCTACGTCATACCATGGAGAAATTCTGTAAGGGCTTCGGTGCACCAGCATTCTGTATCACCAACGCAATACCTCCACGCACGTCATATTCTAAAACCTTCTCATCCGAACCCCATCTCCATCGAGACATCCAGACAGCCATCTGAGTGCGAAGAAGCACACGCAACCACCCGCAAGGAAAGAATTTAAAATCACCAATTGCAAAATTTTGAGTTGCAATTTACGAATTATATATTTCTCGCAAATCACAACGAAGTTTTCATGGATTGATACAAAAAATCGTTATTTGACATTGAAAACGGCGGAGAATACACAATTCTCTTTGTTGAAATATACAATTAGAAGTATCAATTCGAGCTTCTTTTATTTGTAGTGATTTGCGAGATTGTTTGGTGCAATGTGATACCATGACCATGTGTTGCCTAAACCTCAAAAAGTAGTTGTTCCCCCCATCAAATTATTGAAAAATCCTTGTGAATATGTGCACAATTTAATGGAAGCCATTAGTGTATTTGACTATTGTGTTAAAAAAAAAATGTCTATAGGTATTAAAATTATGTGCCAATCAATTAGCTCGTACAATTGTATTCTCGAAAAACTAAAAACCGAGAACTGTCAATTTTTCACACATGATATGAAAAGCGAAAAAGCTTTTAAAGTTGTACTGTTTGGACTGGGTGCACTAGACACCAGTACCTACATAAATCTGCGCATTGCAAAACCTCAAACACAATTAAATGTGCAAATTGCAGCGGCACTCATAAATCCACCGACAGCGCATGTGGAACAAGAAGGGAATACCTTCAAATGCGGGAGAAAATTGCAACTAAAACAAATCGCTCTCCACTACAACATGACAACAACAACAATCCAAACATTTCTCTCTTGTCGATGACTGATTTTCCGGCTCAGCCGACAAGACGAACCACTGCTGCAGCTGGTACTCATACTCGGGAAGAAAGTAGGAAAAGCTCTCCGTCAACAACATATGCATTCTCAAATTCGTCACCAGCCGAATTGCAATTAATTCAACGTTCAACAACAACGTCCACGATTTGCCCTCTGCCAGCGTCAGCGCGTAGTTATTCACTGTCGATGAATTAAATATGCTTGTCATGGAAATGATAACTAAACTAGGCTCTTGCAAAAATAAATTAGATCAATTTAATGTTGTCGCACAATTAGCTACGAAGTTTTTATATTCTAATGTTAAGTAACTTTATGACAGATAATTGCATCAATATAGTCTCGTGGAACGCCAGAGGCGTTCGAAATAAACACTTTGAATTATTGATAAACCTATTGAATGATAAAAATATTGATATGGCTTTAGTAACAGAAACATGGCTAACTTCTGATATTCAAATCTCCACTTCGGAGTTTAGATGCTATCGTGTTGATAGAACCGGTAGAAGAGGTGGAGGTGTCGGAATTCTTGTTAGAAGATTAATTAAACTTACACCTTTACCAATAGTAGAAACTAAACATCTGGAAAATGTTGGGATCGAAATTAAATTGAAAAATCAAAAAACCATTAAAATATATTGCGTTTAAAAAAGAGAAAAATTTAAGACTGACTTAAGAAAAAAAGACCTCAACTGTAGGCATAGAGATTGAGGTTGTACTAGAGCAAATTCCTGGGGTGAAGTACTGTCCGATCTTTCTATTGTATTGCCAATATCCGTTTTGTTTCCGCCTAATCCAACATATGTCCCTGCTAGTTCACGCGGTACTCCATCTGTCCTAGATTTATTTACTACAAACACTTTGACTCATGTTCCACAGCCTATATCCTTGAATGAGCTTAGCTCTGATCATAATCCTGTTTTTTTGTCGTCTATTACTGTCAGGTGAGAGGAAGGTGCAATATTTCCTTGACATAAATAATGCAAATTGGAAAACTTTTCGTGGTGAACTTAAAAGAAAATTACAATCTTGCCAAACAAACCTAGATTTAGTAACTAATAAACAATGTGCTGACGCGATTGTCCAACAACTTTCAGATCACATATTGGAATCTGTCGATGCTCGTGTTCCGAAAGTAGCTAAAAAACATTGTTGTTTTAAATTACCGGATCGAGTCATTGAACTGATAAAAATAAGAAACATGCACAGAAGGAACTGGCAACGATATAGGTTACCTTTTTTCAGATCCCAGGTAAAACAGCTCAACCAAATAATCTTTGAACTTATCCAACAGCACCGCAACACAGAATGGAATAAAAAAAACTCAAATCTCTAGACAAATCTTCAAAGCCTTCCTGGAACATTGTCAAACACTGAAGTAACAAAATGCAACTTAGACAAGCGGCGACCGAAGTAACGAAATGCAACTCAGGCAAAGCGGCGGACATCGAACTGGCAATCTCGTTCGGCAACCCAACACCGAAGCCGCCGTCCGCTTCGTCGGCAAATCAACAAGAAGCGCATACAGGACATTTTAATAAAAGTAGAAATAAATTATTTTTGTTATGGAAAAACAATAAAGAGACACTTTTTATCACGTCATCACGTCACACTAAAATAACTTATACGAACCTTTTTAAGGAAAATGTAAAACCAAAGTTTCACTTTTTAAATCATGACATTGGAATAATAAATAAAATAATCCCTAAAATTTTTAAATTTCTTAACAGAACACAAACAAGGTCTCCCGAATGAAGTCGTATATAATAATACTGCCAATTCCAATGTTAATGAAATTGAATTTAATATGGTAAATTTAAAAGAAGTAAAAAGGGTTACCAGTAAAATCATTGTCATATAAAGGAACGATATATAATAGGGGATTTTTCCTAACTATTACTCAAAAAAACAAAGCAGAATTATTTGAAATCGAAGAAATATTCTTGAATAATTATAAGAAGCCTTATGTTTTTGTAAATCAGTATAAGATACTAGAATCTCCAAGAAAATCATACTTTGTGGGCTCTAAATTAAATTTTTGTAAAATAATGGATTTTAAGATGTTTACGAGTCCACCAATAAATTTATAAATAAGGTCCGTTCGGAGACATATTCCTCCGAAACCGTAGACGCCCTGGTGGAAACATACCGCAATAGGGCATTGGACGTCCTCGTGCGGGGGCTGAACGAGGACGTCTCGAGGCTTCTCATAATTCAGAGACCGAAAACTCTCACCGAGGCTTATTCCGCCTGCCTCGAAATGCAAAATTTAAACTTCCGAAACAACTCTGTGCACGCACAGGCACCGAACGTTATGTCTTCTCCTGTACACAATAATTTTAAAAATGAAGGAGGGCCCTCTTTTCCCTCAAGAAACCCTGGTACTCAAAATAACAGATTCGGGCAGCGGCAATATACGTCATGGAATAAAGGGTTCCAAAACAGGCAATATCAGGCGCCAACCGGCCGAAAGCCTCCAATTAAGATGGAGGTGGACCGCTCATTTCAAACAAGAAATGTTAATTACCTGAATCATCCCATTAAGCCGATTAAACGGGAGATCGATTCGGACAATTATCCTAGGAAACAGCAGCGGTTCTACCATATGGTAACAGATGCTCCTAAGTCTACTGAAGAACCAAGTACCTCTAATTCGGTAGAGTCCCACAACGAGGAGAATTTTATAACGGCGCCTCGTTTCCAGCGTAACATACTTAGAGTATGTTACGCGAGACGGGAAAATCCTATATTTTCTCATAGATACTGGTGCGAATAAAAATTTTATTAAATCAACCCTAGCATCGGAATCCTACCCTGTCCAGAACCCTTTCTATATCAAAAGTCCTGCTGGCAAAATCCTAGTAAAAAAACAAAATCTGCGGAAAATTCTTTTCTTTCGTTGGCTGCTAATTAGATATAACCTTTTTAATTCTCCCGAATGTAGAATCTTTTGATGGGATAATCGGCGACGATACCCTGAAGGAACTAAAATTCATTATTGACCGAGAAAAAAATTAATAATTTATCAAATCAAACATAAGAATTCCCCTAAAGAATAAATCCTCCGATGTTGTAAATAATCTGATTATACTTAAGAAAAACGTATCTGAATCTTCTAAAATTAAACTTGAATCGCTTGCAATAAATTTAGTAGTTTATTCGTCCCAGTTAACAACGAAAAGGTCAAAACTAATGTAAGGGCTGGGATACGAACAACCACGGATGAACCAATTTATACAAAAAGTTATCCCTAGCCCGCTTGCATGCGAGGGGAGGTTGAGAGACAGGTGAACGAACTCTTGGCGGAGAATATCGTTCGACCGTCAAACAGCCCATATAACTCACCGATATGGGTTGTGCCAAAAAAAACCTAAGCCAAATGGGGAAAAGCAGTACAGGATGGTTATAGACTATAAACGTCTAAATTCCGTAACCTATTTCTGATACTTATCCCATCCCGGACATAAATAACACTCTCGCAAGCCTTGGTGATTTGATACAATAGATCTTTCAGGTCGCAGTGTCTGCCAACTGGGCATGGGAACTTCAAAAAAAAAGCCTTGGTGATGCAAAATTCTTCACTACCCTAGATCTAACATCGGGATTCCACCAAATAGCCATGAGGGAAAAGGATATCCCTAAGACTGCCTTTTCTACAATGAATGGCAAATTCGAATACGTCAGATTGCCCTTCGGGCTCAAGAACGCCCCAGCCATCTTGCAACGCATGATAGATGACGTTCTGAGGGAATTAATTATCTCCATTGTGCCATCTTGTCTGCAGTTGTACTTTGTATAACTTTTGTTATTTTAATTTACCTTTGTTTCTTTGTTTGCTTTAGAAGACTAATGAGGAAGATGTTCCCAAATTAATACCCCCGACTGGATGGAATACTTAATACGATGTATTTTTTGTACTTATGCTGACTTGTATGTGATATTTTAATGTGTTTTATTTGTCTTTTTATTTCAGAATGGCGCATGAGATGGCATGAGGGGTATTGTTCAAATAATGAAGATGTACCATGAAGTTGCGTTTATTTTAAGTAGATATATTTATACGATGTAATGTAATATGTAGTTGATTAACAATTATATTATATTATTTATTTTAAGTAGATATATTTATACGATGTTATATGTAGAGTTGATTAACAATTATAAAATAAAATAAGTTATTGTTGAACTTTTATATACAGTAGTAACCGTTTAAAGCGAACCCGGTTAAAGCGAACTTTCGGTTATAACGAACCATTTCATGAAGTCTCAATCAATGCCCCATAAGAATTATGAATTTTAATTTCGCATATAGCGAACCCGGCTAAAGCGAACTTTCGCATATAACAAGCCCATTCTGCGCGTGAAATAAAGAAAATGTCCGGTTATAACGAACCAAAAATCTGTCGCTTTACATTGTCATCCAGATTTTCCCAACTTTTCGGGACTTCCCCGAGAACTGTATAGCTGCGCACGAACCAACATTCTCAAACGTCAAAATGTTGTCCTTCAATATAATTTGTTCGGTACTTCCCCGAGTAACCTTATGTTTACAAACGAAAGGTTGAGTAAAGTGACGCGGATACGTTCCCAGAACATCCCAATATACTATTATAATAAGCATACAATGTTAAACATAAGAAGATCCAAAATGTAATGTATACACAAGAAATCAAAGTATCTTTTTAATGCGACATATCTTAATGCGATATATCTTTCGCCTTCAGCAACATAGTTATCTTTTTAATGCGACATATCTTTTAATGTCTTTTGCCTTCAGCACAACAAACTTATCTTTCGAATAAGACGAGAGAATCCTTAATATGCATATAATGAACTTTGTATAGAATACCTATTGGTCCACAATAATATACAGATTTCTTGTGTAAACAAAAATCGCCTATATAAACTGCTCCACTGATCAGTGGCAGTCAGTTCTAATTGTTCCTCGTATAGCTGAAGATTTCCCCCACCAGTGGTAAGGGATCTAAAGCTTTGTTAAGATTCTAATAATAAAAAATAATTATAAAAATTAGAAAAATTGTTTTTTTTTTTTTTCAAAAAGGAAAAAACAAAGAACAAAACTGGCGCAGTCGGTAGGATCTCGAAAGATCCATATGTACCGTACTTTTTTAAAAGTTTAATTCGGGAGTAAAATAGTTTGCCGTGAAAAGCATAATGAATCAAGAATCCGCAAAGGACAATTTCGCGAAATCCCGTAGAGGGAATGTTGAACGGTAAAATAGTGTCTATGTTACCAGAGGAGATAGATACATCCTCAAGAAGGAGCAGAAACACCCCATGAAGAAGAACCAAAAATAACAGAAAACGAGTCAAAAAGTTGGATAGACGACGAGTCTACAGCTGACTTCCAGGAACATCTAAGAGCTCTACAACAAAGGTTGAGACGAAAACAATTAAGGCAAAACATACCCTTATGAGGAAATACAAGCCTTACCATATTCCAACAGCATTATCAGCAACATCGGAAGCAAAAGAATTTGAAACACCAGAAGTACCAAAAGGACCAGGATAATCAACTGTTCCAGATACAACAACAACAACAGCAAATAAGCTAAAAATGGCTACTATAAACATAGAGCCCCTTAAATTATTAAAAACGTTGCCATACTATAATGGAACGAAATCAAGTTGTAGTCTATTAATTTTTGTAAAAAAGGCGGAATTCGTAATAAACGCAACAAGCACATACAATGAAAGTGCAAAAGAATTTATTTTAAATGAAATAAAATCGAAAATAACGGAAATCTGGGGAAATCTGGGGAAAAGGGGTGGCGACCCAAGTAATTGGATAGATATAAAGAAAATTTTAGTAAATAATTTTGGTGAGAGAGAAACCTTTTTAAAATTAAAAGAACAAGCAGATAAAGTTTACTGCAAAAATATTTCTCAACTTTATAATACATTTTCAGACGTTCTTTGTAGATAAAATAACAAATATTATTTATGTGATGATAAACCAAAAGAACATAATGCTAGTAATAACGAATCATCATTATTAGCAAAATTTAGTGAAAATATTCCACCAAATGCAATCTGGAAATTGTTTTGTTGTTATTTAAAATTACAGTCCACTAAAACTATGAAGCTAGATTAAACATGGTCCTACGAGCCGAACTTTGAGCTGGCCCTATCAACATATGTTTCTGTTGTGTTGTGTTGTGTTTGTGAAATAAATTGTGCAGTGTTTACGAACTTAAATCAAAGTTCCCAACATACAGTTTGGTCGAGAACTAACAACAACAAAAAGATAAAGCGGTAGTTTGCAGTTCTGATGGCGTGTCGAGGATAAGCAAAAAATATTACATCGAGTGCAAGTACAGTGAATATACCTAATTGACATTTTCTTTGAGCGAACAACAATCACAGCGAAAGCGTAGGGATTAGCAGAATCAAACAATTTTGAATATTCTCGCACCATTCAGTTTTCGTCGCCAAAGAAACGAACCAGTTCGTGTGCACCGATGCTTGCATACGATCAGCTATGCAATATAGCATGATGGGCGTACGTAGGTAGCAAATACATCTGTATCACTTGATGGATGTTTGGTTTGAGTAGATTGCCGCTGCGCTCTGCCGCATGACCCGATAACGACGGCCGGGTTGAATTTTTGTATACCCATCAGTGGCTTACAGTATGTAATACTGCTTCATCTGAAAAGATGATTTTTTTGGCAAAATCGGCATCTTCGTGTAGGCTACTGCATGGCCAGCTGAGGCAACCATTTGAATGAAATTATTTTCCATTATTAACCGGAAGGATTGTACTTTCAAATAAGAAAAGAATTTGAGAAAATATTCAGTAGTTTTTTTTTATAGCATTTTCAAAAAAAAAAGTTGTAGTACATAGATTTCATATCTTCTGATGGATATTTTACTTGTGCACGCACAATTATTTTTTGATTGCTAATGCGTAGGTATGGCGTGGCCTAAGCAAAAAAACATGCGCCTCCCTATGTAGGTATCGGATCGATGCGTCCACATGGCATGAAATATATTTTTGCATTTCTCGCAACAAGTAGATTTTGAATAAAAAATACGAAACGCACACATATGAATAGGTACACGCAAATAAGTTCTATCACACAGATGTGATATTGAGCTACAAAACATACATTAGTGGATCCATTTAGCAGCTATGTAGGTTCCTTTTCTGGATTTCGACCGTTTTGATCCTCTCATAGCGGACCGAGGTTGCGTAATGTCGTGAAGATTTCGTTACGGTTAACTGTTAAGCAATGGAGTGGGAGAGTCTGTGTGGGAGGAGATAGGTATCGCAAATATAGTTAATTTTTAGTTTATCGCTGATAACTTAGGTAATGGTAGAGACGGAGCTGCCGGTGGTACGCGAGTTAAGCGTTCATTGGATGTGTTTTGTTTCTGCATTTTATGTATTATTGTATTTATTTTGCGGTACCGGACTCCTACCTACATAATGCGTATTTACAAAGCGCAGCTTTCTCGACGCAACTCCGTCATATCCAGGGCGTGTTCAAGCACGAGAGCACGTTCTGAAAAAAAAAAAAAAAATTAGCTCCTGGCACGCGAGATATATCAAACGATAATAGGCCACTTGAGCTTATTCATTCCATCCCCATTAAATTATAATTACCTTTTAACATTTGCGACACAAAGTAAAACAATACTTTGTGGTCTCTCATTAGAACTATTCGGCGACGCTCTGTCGAACGTTTGTTTAAACAATCCATAACATTTTATGGACCGACACACTTATCAATTCGAAATGCCTTCTGCAATTAAATATACTTTGTCACCAATGACAAAGATTCCTCGATGTCGCTCTGTCGAACACTTGTGTAAACAAACACAATGTTCGGACCGACGATTGTGTTACATACCGAGGTAACATTTTAGATGAAGAGTTTTGACCCAAGCAGTCGTAGATCAACCCGCGAAGTAAGAACAATTCACTTTCCATCTTCAGTCCCCGAAGATAGTAATAAATAAATAAAATAAATAATAAAATTTTTTTGTTAACCCTCTCATTTAAATAGTTTTCTGGCGCAGTCGGTAGGATCGCGAGTTAGTACACCGAACTTATATCGGAATTGATTTGAGAATCATTTTTGTGTGATAAATAGTGTGAATACACACCGAGCGAAAATCGGTAGTATCAAACAAAAAACTCGAACTCATAGTGCTAACGTTGCAAAGCAACAATCATCGCGATTTAAATAATTAAGTGTGAGTACAGTTTAAAATAAAAAGCGAAACAGCGAGTTACAACTCGAAGTAGCGGAAAAAAAAAAAAAAAAAATTAAACAGTACAATATTAAATATTAATGTCAATCGATCAACTTAGTAGACAAGTTGAAAAAGATAGACAAGTGAGAGGTACTCGGGGACAAAACGAAGAAGCGAGTGATAGTGAAAACGAGACAAGAAACCAAAATAAAATGAATTTCACATTTAGTGATTTCATTAAAGAGGCACGGTCTATCCCAGTATTCAAGGGAGATGATTCGTACGCCCTCTCATCGTTCTTAAACGAAGCTGATTATATGATTCAGGATGCCGGACAGTTGGCATACTTGCAGCGAATAATAATACCGAAGATCCAGGGAGAAGCGTTAACTACAATATTGAGATTGCATCCAGATAGCAGTTGGAGCCAGGTGAAAACTCAACTACAAAGGACGTATGGCGTTCACGAGGAATATGCAGCTCTAAAGGAAAAAGCAGATGGGATAAAATTTAGTAATGTAAGTCAATTTTATCAGGAACTTAAAGAAATATTAGATAAGATGAATTTAAAATATCGGTTAGATGGAAATCCATCTATGGACTTCAAGCCTGAGTATAATGAACAAAGTATATATAATAAGTTTTTATTTAAAATTCCTAGAGAAGAGGAAATGTATCTAAGAGCGAGGGGTATTAATAATTTGGAAGAGGCATACCAAAACCTATTAGCAACAGGATTGAAAGAAAAGATAGAAAGTAGAATGCAAATCAATAACAGAAATAATAATGCGTTTCAAAGACCGAACATTAGACCACAACAACCAATACGAATGCAACCACAGTTCCAACACAATCCTAATAATTTTCGTAATAATTATAATAACAATTTTACACAACAAAGGAACAATAATAATTTTAGGCAGCAAAGACCATGGAATAAATCAGGAAATTTTAGAAATAATAACTATCGACAACATTCTCAACAATTTCGACAGCACAGACATGTAGAACCAATGGATGTTGATAACATTAATAGACAACAATCAGGAGAATTCGCAAATTTTCATGCAACAGCCTCCAATACAACTCATTACCCATAGTAGAACTAACCATAAATAATAATAAGATAGATTGCCTAATTGATACAGGATCGTCCATATCAATTTTGGATCAGAATCTATTACCACACATAATTAATAATAGCATTTACCCAGTAGATATTAACACAGTTAATGGACCATCAAGAATAAATTTTGAAAAAATAACAGAAGTACCAAGAGAATTCAAAATAAATGCGACGATGTCTTGGAAATTGATGAATTTAGACAGGAAGAAGTTTGACGCAATAATCGGAACAAATTTACTAATACCAATGAGAGCTAAGATAGAGTTTGATCAGCAAAAGTTAGAAATCAACAACGAAACAATAAAATTCAAAGGATATAATTGTCCTTATGCGTACGAAGAAATAAATAATCTTAGGCCCACAGATGAAAACAATAATATACTACAAAGATTAGATACTACAAAACTTAATTCGGAAGAATTCTATTTGTTAAAGCAAATTATAAAGTTGAATAAGAATTTATTCTTTATGGAGGGACAAAAGTTAACCAATGCCAGTGATGTTAAGCATCAAATTGTTACAACTTCGGATTTACCTGTATATTCAAGAATTTATCGGTTTCCGCCAATACACGAAAAAGAAGTAGAGAAACAGGTTAAAGAGATGCTGAAGCAAGGCATCATTAAGGAAAGTAATTCCCCATATAACAGCCCTATATGGATAGTACCCAAGAAAATGGATAATTCCGGTGAGAAAAAATGGAGATTAGTAATTGATTACAGAAAGTTGAATGAAGTAACAGTGAGTGATAAATTCCCTATTCCGAATATCGATGATATATTCGATAAGTTAGGAAAAGCACAGTATTTCACAACTTTAGATTTAGCAAAGGGGTTTCATCAGATTTTGGTAGATGAAAAAGACAGATCGAAAACTGCTTTTTCTACACCCCAAGGCCATTATGAATACATAAGAATGCCATTTGGTTTAAAAAATGCGCCTGCAACGTTCCAAAGAATGATGAATCAGGTTTTGAAAGGTTTAATTAATAAAATTTGTATTGTGTATCTGGATGATATATTAATATTTAGCACCAGCTTGGAAGAACATAAAGACAGTATTAATAAGATATTACTGAGATTGAAGGAAAACAACTTAAAAATACAAGTAGATAAATGCAACTTCTTTGCAAAAGAAACCGAATATTTGGGGCATATATTAACAGATCAAGGTATCAAGCCCAATCCAAAGAAAATAGAGAATATAAAAAAGTTAAAATTACCAAAGACAACAAAACAAATATATATAAACAACATTACAAACCAGAACATTGAAAGCTTGAAAAATACGATTACTAGTGACAGGAACAAAATATTGGAAATTATAAATCATTATACAAAACAATGATCAAAAGTATTTAAAAGATATCTACATGAATCAACAATTAATAAGAATAGGAATTTTGAAAGATGAAATAAGTAAAATTCAAGACAATATCCTTAATGTAAAAACAGGTCAAATGATAAGAAGCATCCTAACTAATGAAGAAATTGAAAAATTTGATATTGATATCTTAAAATTAAAAAATATTAAAATAGCAGTAGGGAAATATAAGAGTACTTTGGCATTCATATTAAAAATACCTAAAACCATTGTAAAGGTACATAAATACATAATAACACCATTAACAAACAAATTGTTTGAAGAATTAGAATTTGAAACACAAACTGTTGTAGAATATAAGAATGAATATTATGAAATGAAAAATGATGTTGATAAAAGAAATTTAAAATTGGCCAGCAAGTGTATACAAAGCTTATTTGATGGAAAAATATCTTGTAATAAAATAAATTGTAATAAGAATAAAATGATTGAACTAGATGTTGGTGTATATCTAGTTAAAAACAATAAAGATGTAACTCTAAAAAACACATGTAATAATCAAACATACATTCTAAATGGAAATTATTTAATTAAATTTGAAGATTGTACAATAAATTTGAATGAAATGGAAATTGAAAATAAAATTGAAATATTTAAACAAATAATAACAATCCCTAATTATAGTAATATAACTAATGTTAATCTAACACTCTCATTTGAAGAATTGCAAATGAAACAATACGCAAATAATGATCAAATAAGAATATTGGAATATCACAGAAGAATACACTCTTTCGGCTTTGTATCAGTAGGAATAATAGTAATAAGTGTAATATGTATAATTGTAATACTTTTTGTAAAACGTAAAAAGAAGATGGACAGAGAATTTAAAATTAATATTTCAACTCCGGAGAAGTTGAAACTTAAGGAGGAGGGAGATATATCAAACGATAATAGGCCACTTGAGCTTATTCATTCCATCCCCATTAAATTATAATTACCTTTTAACATTTGGGACTCAAAGTAAAACAATACTTTGTGGTCTCTCATTAGAACTATTCGGCGACGCTCTGTCGAACGTTTGTTTAAACAATCCATAACATTTTATGGACCGACACACTTTTCAATTCGAAATGCCTTCTGCAATTAAATATACTTTGTCACCAATGACAAAGATTCCTCGATGTCGCTCTGTCGAACACTTGTGTAAACAAACACAATGTTCGGACCGACGATTGTGTTACATACCGATGTAACATTTTAGATGAAGAGTTTTGACCCAAGCAGTCGTAGATCAACCCGCGAAGTAAGAACAATTCACTTTCCATCTTCAGTCCCCGAAGATAGTAATAAATAAATATATTTTTTTGTTAACCCTCTCAATTAAATAGTTTTCTCGCGTGCCGGCCAGTCGAGCAGCAAAAACGCCAATCCTGGTTTCATAGGCGCACACGCCGGCCAGACGAACAATAGAGTAGAATGGCCGAGCGAAGTTCTTACGACAGTCTCAAGATCAGGCGAGTTACATATATGCCAACGCCAGCACCTTTGCCAGCGGTTGATGACCAATACGACACGTTTATCCGGTCAATTTCTGAGAATTGTATGTAGTCCAATAAAAATGTAACATTCGCAGAAAAATTGTAAAATCGCTGACACTATGTCTGCCGATTAAAATTGCGAATAGAATAAGGCTATATATACAGGTGAACTACACAAATTGTGTGTAGTATCCCGGCAAAAGTGTTCAATAAAGTTTCTGTTGCATTAAAGTTGAAATAAAGTTTTTTTTTTAAATCTGGCTTGGTACGAGTCATTTAAGTGGCGCAGTCGGTAGGATTCTTATAAAATAAGAGTCCAGTGAAACGAATTTACGTCGTGTGAAATTAATGAAAAATAAGTGTTCCAAAACAATTCGATTAAAACATCTTAATTAATAAACACGTTACCCAGTGAGAACTCGTGATAGAATTCGCAACAGATGCCCACATACAATAAAATCGACAAAGATTAGTGTGTGCGTTTGAAGCAAAAAGAAATCACAAGTGAAGTGCAACAGTACATACAATAAAATCGACAAAGATTAGTGTGTATGCTTAAATAAAATAAAAACTACAAGTGAAGTGTAGTGTGTTTATTTGCCTACATGGACATTCCGGGTGTCGTGTCGGGTGACGAGTACGGCTCGTTACCTGATGCGATACTTGGAGCGTGGAATGTGCATTTCAGCATACTACGCTTCCCACGTTTGTGCTGACTCTACACTGTAAGTACACTCTAGACGGCGGTCACAAAAACGCAACGATTAATTCGAGCATTAAATAAAGATACTCCAACCAACGAGCACGACTTTTTATTCTCCGCGGTTTAAACTACATGGCGACCGTGACAGGACATAGTGACAAAATATCCGATTAATTAAATAAAAATAAAAATAAAAAGAAACAAAATGGGTAAAGAGCAATCAAAAATTGTAAACCCAAAGGCAAATGTAGTGAACGAAATACAAATAGAAAATACAAATCAAATTAATGTGACAGCCGTTGCAATAATAATAATAGCAATAATATGTGCCGCGAGTTTTTTGTATACTCTTAAAAATTTATCGCGCAAACATCAAACGCCAGTATATACAGCGTGTAGAAATTTCCTCTTATTTACCTATATATATATATATATATTATCTTAGTACATAATATTCTTTTTCTCTTAAATTACCTACATATAATATTATTGCTCTTAAATGTTGTATAACACTTTTTCTGCAAATGTATAAAAGCTCGTGTCGGAAGAAAAAAGTGTTAGTTCTATTTCAACCATCAATTAAACAATAAAACCCAATTATATTCTGTACAATTATTTTCCGGCCACCTTTTTTCTTAAATACTTTATCTCTTTCTTTTTTTTATGGTGCCGAAACCCGGGAAATTGTGCGAAAAGGTAAAGGTTTAATATAGGATGGAGAACGCTAACCGGTCCGCATACAGAGGACAAGTAACGCGCGTCGCGAATAGCGCTAACGATTACCTGAATTCACCGGAATCTAGACCTACCATCGGAAACGAGGAGAATTGGGAATGCATAGAGGAGGAGCTCTCAGTGTTCTTGAATCGGTTAAAAGCGGCGCACCAGGGACTCCTCAAGGCAGACAGTTTGTGTACAGCAGGTGGGAAGCCTGAAGACCAAATTAAGGACAGTGAAACAACGGTTGAGTACGAAGACAAAGCAATTTCTATTATCGCTCGACTGACTCAACGCCTCGAACGATTGCACCGCATGCAATCGCGAAACGGTTCATTATCTAACGTTACACCGCCTTCGCCACAGTGTGACGTTAATAGTGGTGTAAGATTACCCAAGCTACTTCTCAAGACTTTTTCGGGTGATTTTAAGGAGTGGCTTCCTTTTTGGGAGCAGTTTAGAACCGCCGTCCATGAGAACAAAGCGCTATCTGGCACAGATAAATTCAACTACTTGCAGTCAGCCTTGAAAGGCACGGCTGCTGAGTCCATTGCTGGATTTACTCCAAGCGCCAACTGCTATGATGGTGCCCTGGCACTGCTGCAAGAAGAGTTTGGCAATATAGATAAGTTAATTGACAAAAATATGAACGTAATGATGTCAATTTCATCTTTGACGTCAAAAACGGACCTAAAGGGTCTACGACACATATATAATACGGTAACGTCATCCATTAGATCTCTAACAGCATTAGGAATTTCATCAAGCAATTATTCCATAATGTTGAAATCTAAATTACTTCGTTGTCTTCCAAATGACCTCCGTGCCAATTATTTCCGCTACCAAACCGAAGTGCCTAAGCAAGAAAGTGATGTGCAACCAACGGAAGAAACCGGTTCTGCCTACTCAGAAAGTGAGTGCTCTTTTGTGGGTAATGGGGATAAGCAAATCAGAGATCTCTTAAGGTACATCAAAAGAGAAATCGTGGCTCTGGAAAATTCCGTAGAAGAAGGAGATAACAAACGGCAACCAAAATCATATACCACACCAACGGCAGCTGGGTTGTTTGCAGCGGCTCACACACAGTCAAAAGCCCAGTGCGTTTTCTGCAAGGCTATGTCTCACCACACGAAAGATTGCGACAGCTCTCTCACACTAACACAACGAAAAAACGTGTTGAAGCGCGACGGCAGATGTTTCCGCTGCACCGCTCGAGGTCACTCGGCAAAGAAATGCACCCTGAAGCATTTAAGGTGTAGTGGCTGCGGGGGATGGCATGCTAAAGCTATGTGCGATCCAAACTACCAACGACAACGACAGCCAGAAAGAGAATTGGAAAGCGGTCCATCGAACCAGTCTGTGAATTTATATGCCGCAGACAGAAGGCAAAATGAGACAACTGTTTTATTACAAACTGCATCGGTTTTCGCGTTAAATACGGAGAATAATATGAGTGCATACGTGCGGATAATTCTAGATGGTGGTAGTCAAATGACATTCATTAAAGAAGCGCTTGCTGAGCAGCTGAATCTTCGGGTCGTCGGGTTAAAAAATATAAGCGTAATACCATTCGGAAGTGACGAAAAACGATCGCCGGACAGAAAATACAAAATAGTTCGATTAAAATTAAAAGATCAGCACAGTGAGTATATGGTAGAATTAAATGCGGTTGTAGTGCCGACCATTTGTCTGGACGTGCTAACGGTGCCCACTCAGGGTTATATAAATGATTGCAAATTAATTTTAGCTGATTCGCGTCCATTTAATCACCAACCAGCTGATGGAATTTCGATTTTAATCGGCTCGGATAATTATTGGCGAATAGTGTCGGGGAAAACAATGCGGATAGATGATCGTTTAATGGCTATTGAGACGGTGTTCGGATGGACCTTGCAGGGACCTGCCCCGGTTTATGCTCTAAATGCTGCTACGAGTGTTTTGCAAGTCAGCATTCGAGATGAAAGAGTTTTTTGGGATCTGGAAACTATCGGTATAAGACCAACAGCAGAGGAAAATGATACGTTCACACAAAACTTCATTGATAATTTAGTAATTAAACGGAATGGTCGCTATGAAGTCGCTTTACCATGGAAGGGTGAGTGCAATGGTTTTAATGATAATCGTTTGGTAGCTTTGACGCGTTTTAACTCGCTAGTAAAACGACTTTCGAGATCATCTGACAATCTCCTTAGGTATGATAGGGCGATATGGGAACTCATACATACCGGTGTAGCAGAAAGGGCAGAAAACGAAGCGAAGGGCTTACACACCTACTATATGCCCCATAGAGGTGTATATCGAGAAGAGAAGGTTACGTCAAAATTACGTGTGGTATTTGATGCTTCCGCACACGCTGAACATTGTTCATCGCTAAACGACAATCTTATGTCAGGATCTAATTTATTGCCCGATGTGTTTAAGATCTTACTCAATTTTCGTCTAGGTTCAATTGGGTTGGTCGCAGACATTGAGAAGGCTTTCTTACAGATATCCTTAAGAGAGATAGATCGAGACGCGCATCGGTTTTATTAGTTCTCGAAGCAAATTGATTCCATTAGTAATCTTCCTGAGCCTCAAGTTTTTAGAATGACTCGCGTAACCTTTGGCGTGACGTCGAGCCCCTTCCTTCTTGGGGCCACCTTGAAGCGCCATTTCCAATCTGTACATGAACGATTTACAAAAACGTGTTGTATTTTGGGTAACAGTTTTTACATGGACGATCTAGTATGCAGTGTGGACAATGAAGAGCTGGCGAAGAAACTGTATCAACAATCAAGGCACATACTTATGGAAGCCGGTATGAATCTTAGAAAATGGAATAGTAATTCTGAAAACGTACGGTGCTGCTTTGATGAAGTGCCGCCCGATAGTCAAAAGGTTTTGGGTGTTACTTGGTATACTCATACTGATGAATTGGTAGTCGACGTTAAGCCCGTCTTAAATGCAAATGTTTTTTTCAAAACGAAACCCACAAAACGCCTCGTATTGCAGATTATATCTCGTGTTTTTGATCCTTTGGGTTTTCTCGGACCGTTCCTAATTAATTTTAAAATTCTCTTTCAAAACATTTGGAGAAGAAGGTTAGAATGGGATGAGGAATTACCACCCGATCTGGTGAAGATTTGGAATTCATTTGCTACTGGTTTAGCTGAACTGAAACATGTATCGATTCCGCGGTGTGCCTTTGATGGTAGTAATGCTGTTACGAAGGAGCTTCATCTATTTGCGGATGCCAGTCAAAGTGGGTATGGTGTGGTAGCATTTATAAGAGTGGTTGATGCGAAAGGAGTAACGACAGTGAGGTTTTTGTGTGCGAAGAACCGAGTTGCTCCCATCAAGGAGGTAGAAGTTTCCAATGAGCTGACTCTCCCTCGACTGGAACTTACAGCCGCGCTGATAGCCGCTAGACTATGCTCGTATCTGGTAGATAAGTTGAATGTGACCTTCGATCGGATTTGTCTTTGGACGGATTCAAGAATAACATTTTGTTGGATTAATAGTGATACGGAAAAGAAGTGGAAGCCTTACGTAGCAAATCGAGTTAACGAAATACGAAAATTAACTTCCAGGTTCGAATGGAGACACTGCCCTGGAAAAGATAATCCGGCTGATTTGTTAACTAGGGGTGTCACTGCAAAATCCATAGCCACTTCTGATAAGTGGATACACGGGCCTGCTTGGCTGATATGTGGAAGCGAATACTGGCCAATTGATACTAGTAAACTAGAATTATCTAACTCTTTTATCTCTCTACAGGTGACTGTTGATAATGTGAATCCCGCCCCCGACGAAAAACAACTTCTACATCCTGAACGCTTCAGTAATTGGAATAAACTGTTACGAGTGACTGCATTTGTGATGCGCTTCATACGTCTTCTTAAAAGGCTGCCCGTTGAACGAAAGGACGATACCATTACGGCTCAGGAACTCTCTTCGGCTGAAGAATACTGGATTAAGAATACTCAATACGCGTTCTTTAAGGAGGAGATCCAGGCGATTCAAACTGATGGTGCATTGGTAAGTCGTCAGTCTTATATTCCTTAAATGCTGTTTTGGACGAGCAGGGTATATTGCGGGTCAACAGTCGCCTGAGAGATACTGAACAAGAAGATATTGAGCCATTTCCCATTATTTTGCCAAAACGATCTCATATAAGTAAGCTAATCGTTTTATTTACTCACCAAAATATGTTACATAGCGGAACGAACACCACTCTCGCGGAGATAAGGAATAAATTTTGGATAATTAGAGGGAGACAACTCATAAAAAATGTAATCTCTAGATGCTTCGTGTGCAAGCGATTGTCAGCTCTCCCTGGATCGCAGCCCTTTGCTCCCCTCCCTCGCGACAGGATGCTCTCTTCAAGACCCTTTGACATGACCGGAGTGGACTACGCAGGGCCTCTGTATGTCCGAAACCTAGTCCATAATGAATCATCTAAAGTGTATATCCTCTTGTTAACGTGCGGCTCGATCCGAGCTGTGCATTTGGAACTCGTGACTGACCTTACTGCTGAATGTTGTTTGCTCGCGTTTCGACGTTTTTTCGCCAGAAGGGGGAAACCAAGTGTAATATATTCTGACAATGCAAAGACTTTCAAATGTGCAGCCAAGGAATTGAAGGTCATAAACGAAATTCTCGGTTCGAAGGCAATCCAAGGATATATAAACAATGAAGGCATCCGCTGGAAGTTTATTGTCGAAAGAGCCGCCTGGTGGGGTGGTTTCTGGGAACGGTTGGTCAGGAGCATAAAAATTGTCTTGAAATTGACTATTGGACGAACTGTGATGAACTTTGTAGAGCTTCAAACATTGTTGACAGAAATTGAAAGCGTCATCAACTCCAGACCACTGACGTATATTTCGGATGATCCCCGAGATCTTAATCCTTTAACACCCTCCCATTTCTTTACAGGCACCTCCTACTGTTCCGGAAGCTCTTCACTTCTCTACACAAGTATAGATCTTCGGGCCAAATGGAACTCAAGATTAAAGGTTTTAAGATCATTTTGGAAACGTTGGAAGCTGGAATACCTCCATCAGTTACGCACGCTTCACCATTGCCAAACTGGGAAGTCTACTTCATCCATTCAACCCAATGATGTCGTCATAGTGCATGATCCTTCGCTGCCGAAAACACTCTGGAAGTTGGCCATTGTTGAGGAAGTCTTTCCTGGACGCGATAACAAGATTCGAGCCTGTCAAATTAGGCTGTCCAATGGTACCAAGCTACGAAGACCAGTTCAGTTGCTGTATCCCCTAGAGGTTCATTAATTTTCGCGCCGGAGGATGTAGAAATTTCCTCTTATTTACCTATATATATATATATATTATCTTAGTACATAATATTCTTTTTCTCTTAAATTACCTACATATAATATTATTGCTCTTAAATGTTGTATAACACTTTTTCTGCAAATGTATAAAAGCTCGTGTCGGAAGAAAAAAGTTAGTTCTATTTCAACCATCAATTAAACAATAAAACCCAATTATATTCTGTACAATTATTTTCCGGCCACCTTTTTTCTTAAATACTTTATCTCTTTCTTTTTTTTACAGCGTGCCGCGTCGGTGGCGTCAATAAATCAAATATAAAAAAAAAAAAAAAATATTCTACAGACGTTAAAACAGTGCAACTATGTAGTAACAAATGTGCATCTTTAAATAACACTCATCATCATCTCAGCAATAATCTGGAAGCGACAACAATACTAAATACAAGTTAACGCGAAACAAGCTGAAAGATAAACCAGCGACACGCGCATCAAAGAAACGTTCATCCGCAGCGGCGTAGACATAGCGTCAGCAAATTATACTGACTATGCTATGGATACCTAGAAGCACAACACTGCAGCGTGGGAACCATGCTGTCGTTAGCAGTTTTATGGAAGTTGGGTAGGTTACATGTTAAGTATCAAAAGTTTGTTAGTCCAGTTTTTAAGTAGCTAGTGTAAGGAATGGTCAAATAAAGTTTTTTTTATATTAAATAAACAGTAATTAGTTTAATTGGCGCCCAACGTGTTGCCTAGTAGTGAAGTGCAAGTTTTTTTTTTCGTAACTAAAATAAAAAATTAATATACGTGGTTTTGTAGAAAGGACCTCAAGAAGCTCCAATAAAAACGCGTGTGTTAATTCAGTTAATTGAAGGACCTCAAGAAGCTCCAATAAAAACGTGTGTGTTAATCCAGTTAATTCAAGGACCTCAAGCAGCTCCAAGGAAAACGCATGTGTAAATTTAGTTAATTCAAGGACATAAAGTAGCTCCAGGAAATAAAAAAACGACAACGGACCTCAAACAGCTCTAAGCATTGAAACTACTAGACCAGCAACCACACCAAGGACTACATCTATAGATTGAGTCGCCAGCGAGGGAGAGTAGAGAAAGGAATCCGAGTAGTACGTCACAAAAGGTGTGAGCCCCTCTACCAGCGCTGGATATGTTATTGATGTAAGCTATATGTTAAGATATCTTAGATATAAAATAATTAATAGTGAAACCCAGTTAATATAACAATTTATATTCGATAGATTTAGGAAATAAGAAGTGACAAATACTATATTAAAATTGATAAATTAGAATTGAACTAGAATTAAAATTTTGCTTAAGTGAAAGTGAATATAAGTGAATTTAAAATAACTAGGAATCGTAGTAATCAAGGAGAATCCTGAATTTAAAAAATTTAAATCTTTTCTATCCCTCTCCGAGTCAATCGCTTTACATTTTTTTTTTTTATCACTTTTATCACGCTTTATATTTTCTTTTTACCGCGCCAACCGCTTTAAACCTTTTCTCTTCCACAATGACTGATCCCATTATTCGGCCTTCGGTACTAAACCCAGAAAACCCAACTTTCGCACCTTCTAGTTCAAGACAATCAGCACCAAATGCAATAGTAAATGCTACCCCCGAGTTAGAATCTTTAATAGCAGGAATCGCTAGTCGAGTCTGCATATCAGAATGTAGAACTATAGTTGAATCAATTACTAATCCCAATGAACAACCGCATAGGGCGGTCGATGAAACTATCGAAACCCAACATAGAGCCAACCTAAGCGACTTGGATAAAGTTCCTGATGTCGTTAAGGGTCTTAGGGAGTTTTCCGGAGCCCCCGGCGAGTTCAGTTCTTGGCGCAAAAGCGTCGAAAGAATCCTGAGCATCTACAACAATTCCAGAGGAACGCCAAAATACTTTGGCATATTAAATGTCATACGCAATAAAATTATAGGGAACGCAGATGCTGTATTGGAATCTTACAATACACACCTAAATTGGGAATGCATTTCAAAGTGTCTGACATTACACTACGCAGATAGACGTGATGTAGGTACTTTAGAATATCAGATGACGATGCTTGTCCAAGGAAGTGACACCATCGAGGCCTACTATCAAAAGGTCTATAATCATCTGTCCCTGATTCAAAATAAAATCGCAAGCATGGAACTTCCATCTGATGCACTGCATCACTTATCAGAATCATATAGGGCAAAGGCCTTAGACACCTTCGTAAGGGGTCTCAAAGGTGACCTGCCTAGATTATTGGCCATGCGCGAGCCGATCGATTTACCCACCGCACTTAATCTGTGCCAAAAACTAGAAAATCAACAGTACAGATCTAACTGCGCAAACCATAATATTGGAGGAATAAGGAAACCCTTACCGCCAGCTCCACCAAATCCTGCACGGAATAAGCAACCATTTTACCCCCAATTGGCGTATCTACCACAACGCCCCATTAATCTTCCACCACGTCCTCCACCGCGTCCCCAGAACTATCAATTTCCACATTCTCAGCAACAGCAATTTCCAATGAACTATCAACCGAACCCAAGACAAAACCTTCAGACTAATAACCCCTATTACAGCCAACGGCATCAACATCCCAATAATAATTTTCAAACCAGACCCACACCGAATGGAGAACCAATGGACACAAACACCATTAGGTCAAATAATATCAATTACATGAACAGACCAGCACCGTTAGCTAGAAACTGGCCACCTGCGCCTAAGCGACCGATGCTTCCCCCTCAAAAGTCTATACCTCCGAATAAAATACAAAGGAACTTCCACGTTGAAACCTCTGCCATAGAACCTAAATTTGATTATCAAATTGATCCCCAAAATCAAATGGATAACTATAGTGCCATGATCTCTGCCATAGAAAATCAACCAAGTAACGAACAAACACTCAATGAGTACCTACCTAGACGAACATAATATGAGAGACGATTCTGAAACATGTACCGACTTGATGTACATTTTTTAGACTAACGAATTCGTCCCTACCTTATTTTGAGTGTAGGACGAATAATAATCAAATCTTAAAATTCCTAGTCGACACGGGTTCGAATAAAAACTATATTCAGCCCAACCTCGTTCGAAACCCTATACCTAACCAAAAGAACTTCTACGCAAATTCAATTTGCGGCAACATTGAGATCACCCACCACACCATCATTAATTTGTTTGACCCAAACACAAATGTAAAATTCTTCCTCCTGCCATCCCTTCAATCATTTCATGCAATTCTCGGTAATGACAGCCTAAAAGAATTATCTGCCGTTATCTTTGCCAAAGAAAACTATATGCTTGTAAATAATAACGTCAAAATCAAATTAAGACAACAAGTTTCCGAAACGATTCACAATATAAATATCAGAACAGATCATATGACAGAAGAACAAAAATTATCTCTCAATTCACTAACTATAAAATATCCCAGTTTATTTTGTGAACCAAATGAAAAATTAACATTTACGACAACAGTCAAAGGAAGAATCCGTACGACTACCACAGAACCCGTTTACTCCAAATATTACCCGTATCCAATGGCGCTAAAACAAGAAATTGATAAGCAAATAAGTCAGTTACTAAATGACGGAATAATTAGACCTTCACGGTCACCTTACAATTCCCCGGTATGGATTGTTCCGAAGAAGGCAGATGCCTCTGGTGAAAAAAAGTACCGCATGGTAATTGAGTATAGAAAACTGAATTCGGTAACGGTACCCGATCGTTACCCCTATACCAGAAACAAATGAAGTATTATCTCAATTAGGAGAAAATAAATGGTTTTCAGTACTTGATCTTAAAAGCGGTTTCCACCAAATACCTCTACACGAGAATGATATTGAAAAAACTTCATTTTCCATCAATAACGGAAAATACGAATTCGTAAGACTCCCTTTCGGTAAAAAATGCTCCTTCAATATTCCAAAGAGCACTAGACGACATATTGAGAGAACACATTGGTAAAATTTGCTACGTCTATATCGATGATATAGTAGTTTTTAGCAAAGATGTGGACACTCACTTCCAGAATTTGGAAAAGATATTCAAGACTCTTCAAGAGGCCAATCTCAAAATTCAACTAGATAAGTGTGAATTCCTCAAATCAGAAGTTGAATTCCTCGGCTTCATAATTTCGTCTGAAGGCATAAAAGCTAATCCCTCTAAGGTGAAAGCAATTGCTGAATTCCCTCACCCGCAGACTTTAAAAGATCTGCGTTCATTCCTTGGTCGGTCGGGTTTTTACCGCAGATTCATCAAGGATTATGCCAAGTTGGCAAAACCCCTGACAGCCCTCTTAAGGGGGGAGGATGGACGTACGTCCAGACATATCTCAAGTAAAAAAGCAATACAACTAAATTCAGATGCAGAAGAGGCATTCGGAAAAATCAAAAGTTCTTTGATTTCGGAAGATGTTATTCTCCATCATCCAAATTTTTCAAAAGAATTCCACTTAACCACAGACGCATCAAATTATGCTCTGGGTGCTGTATTATCGCAAGACGATAAACCAATAACTTTTATCTCTAGAACACTCAGTAAGGCTGAAGTAGTTAAGCTATGTGATTCCTGGACCAGGAAATGAGTCATCATTCAAGGTCGATGAAGGTTATTGTGTGTGTATGTGTGTTTGTGTGTATGTATGCGAAGGTCGATGAAGGTTATTGTGTTTGTATGTGTGTTTGTGTGTATGTATGCGATAAACCAAGGCTAAATAATATCGATTAATAGTAGAGTGTGTGTATGAGAGAAACCAAGGCCACAATAAGACTTGTATCTATACGAGAAACCAAGGCCAAATAATATCGATTAATAGTAGAGTGTGTGTATGCGAGAAATCATGATCACAATGAGACTTGTATCTATACGAGAACCAAGGTCAAATAATATCGATTAATAGTAGAGTGTGTGTATGCGCGAAACCAAGGCCACAATAAGACTTGTATCTATACGAGAAACCAAGGCCAAATAATATCGATTAATAGTAGAGTGTGTGTATGCGAGAAATCATGATCACAATGAGACTTGTATCTATACGAGAAACCAAGGCCAAATAATATCGATTAATAGTAGAGTGTGTGTGTATGAGAGAAACCAAGGCCAAATAATTTAGTAAACAAATCCATAGTAGAGTGTGTTTATGTGAGAAATCATCGTGGTCACGACAAGACTTATATGCATGCAAGAAATGAGATTCAAGATAAGACTTGTATGCAATCTTGGTTAAGCAAAACATGGACAAGGTAAAAAAAGTTTAGCAGAGAAGAGAATTAAAAAAGTATTAAGATCCATTCCACAAGGTCATGCAGAAAAAAAAAATGAATCTTCTCTTATGTAGATAAGAAAGTCATGATGTTTCTGTCCTATAAAAACAAAGCTCAATCTATAATTCAAAACAGTTTTGAAGGCGTGTTAATACCTTTAGCAGTAAAGTGTACATTCAAAATATCAAGCGGATCACTTAAGTGAACATTATAAGTGCATTTATATACATATACATATAAAAATACCCTAAACTTTTAATAGTGAAAGTGTTGTGAATATAAAAAGTAAAAATGGAAACCTGCATTAAAGAGATGCTTGAAAGGCAACAATCAATTTTATTTGATATGCTTATGAACAAAAAAAGTGTTGAGAACTATGAAATAAACATTGACAACTGTGAAAAAGATTTAGACTTGTTGCAGAAATGTTTGAGTGAAACTAAGACCACAGGTAAAAAGTACCATCTTATCTCAGCAATCGGCAAATTAAAATCATTTAAAAAAATAATGATAAAAAATGCATTTGAAAGTCAGCAGGATATCATTGATTCTTTGATATGGGAAGATCTTCCACATACTGCTTTTTCACAGAGAATCAGATCAGGTGTGATAACGAATCTATATCATACGGATCCTAAGCTGTTTTTGAAGGATTGTAGAACACCAATTGTTAAGAAATTAGAAGAGATATTGAATAACTATATCAACATCAAAATAAATGCAGTTTTTTGTGGAGAGTTCCGTAAATATGTAGGCGAAGATCAGCAACAAGACATCAAATATCTCAATACGAGGAATGTTATTGTAAATGTTAGTAATAATTTAGAAGAATTAGTAATAGATGATTTAGAAAACCCCTTATTAAGAAAACTTGAAGAATTTCAAGAAAAAAATAGTGGATGGGCACTATCTTCTATAATAAATATTATTGTTAATATTAGTAAATATTCACCAATTGTAGGAAGTTCATATATTAAAACACCTCAACCCATTTCAACAAAGAAAGCTTGTATTAATGTAAAAAATACAGATAATGCATGTTTTGCATGGGCTATAGTATCTGCTTTGTTTCCTGCAGGAAAACATGTGGATAGACCAACAAGTTATCCACATTATAAAGATATGTTAAATTTAGATGGTATATCTTTTCCAATATCATTAAATTTAGTACCACTTTTTGAGAAAAACAATAATGTTTCCATTAATATTTTTACATTTCATAAAGAAAAAGGAAATAAGAAAGAAGAACTATATCCGCTTAAGTTATCTAAATTGATATGTAACGAAAAGAAGCATGTTAATTTATTGTTGTTAGAAGAACATACAACAGATGATTATACTGTTTTACGACAACATTTTATTTGGATTAAAAACCTATCTGCACTTCTTCAACAAGAATTAACAAAAAATAATAGTAAACGTTATTTCTGTAACAGATGTCTGCACTATTTTTATTCAGAAGAAAAATTAAGTAAACATGAAGAGGATTGTGTTAACCAAAATAATTGTAAAATAAAATTACCTTCATTAGAAAATAAGATAATTCGTTTTAAGAATTATAGAAATAAAATTCTGACTCCATTCGTAATATATGCAGACTTGGAATGTGTTTTAAAAGAAATACAAGATGGAAATAGATATCAAGAACATATCCCATGTTCTATAGGTTTTTATGTTAAAAGTTCTTTCACATCTAGTTATACAACCTATGCTTCATATCGAGGGTCAGATTGTATAACTTGGTTTATGAATGAACTTAAATTTTTAGTGACTCTTCTAGAATCTGATGTATCATGTATTGTACCCATTGAAGATCTTTCAATTGAACAACAAATAAGTTTTAACTCAGCTGCCAAGTGCCATATATGCGAAGAAATTTTTTTAGCAAACGATATCAAAGTTCGAGACCATTGTCATTTTACTGGGATTTATCGAGGTCCTGCACATTGTAACTGTAATTTAAACTACAAAGATGATCTAACTATACCAATCATTTTCCATAATCTTAGTGGTTATGATGCTCATTTTATGATTAAAGAAATCTATAAAATAGGTGATGGTGAAGTGAATGTGTTGCCAATAAATAAAGAGAAATATATATCGTTCACAAAAGTATTACGTAAAGGAAAAATCAAATTGAGATTTATTGATTCTTTTAGGTTTTTGGGGAGTAGTTTAGAATCATTATCATCTTTATTGAATCATTTTCCAATACTTGAATCTGAATTTCATCATTTAACACAATGTCAAAGAGATCTATTAAAACGAAAGGGTGTTTATCCGTATGATTATTTTGATAACTTTGAAAAATTTTCTGAAGAGTCTCTACCAGAAAAACATTTATTTTATAATAAACTAAATAAGGAAGGCATATGTGATGAAGATTATTTACACTGCCAAAAAGTATGGAATAGTTTAAATGTAAGAAATTTGGGGGAATATTCTGATTTGTATTTAAAAACGGATGTTCTTTTATTAGCTGACGTTTTCGAACAATTTCGTTATAATTCTATTAAAACACACAAATTAGATCCAGCACATTATTATTCCCTTCCAGGATACACTTGGGATGCAATGTTATTTTATACAGATATAAAACTGGAACTTCTTGATGATATAGACATGATTATGTTCATTGAAAGAGGTATCCGTGGAGGATTGAGTCAATGTTCCAAAAAGTATTCAGAAGCTAACAATAACTATTTGAATAATTTTGATATGTGTAAGCCTAAGAAATTTATAATGTATTGGGATATAAATAATCAATACGGTCATGCAATGAGCCAATTATTACCAACAGGGAATTTCAAATGGATAGAAAATATTCATGACTTTACTATAAATAAAATCTGTTCTATATTGCATACTGCACCCAAAGGCTACATTTTTGAGGTTGACTTAAGTTATCCTATAGAATTGCATGATATGCATAGTGACATACCATTTTGCCCCGAATTAATGTGTCCTCCAGGATCTAATCAAAAAAAATTATTAGCTACCTTAACCGATAAGAAGAGGTATGTAATTCATTACAGGAATTTGCAGCAAGCTCTTCTTCATGGGCTAAAATTAGACAAAATACATAGAGTGCTTGAATTCGATCAATCAGCGTGGCTTAAGCCATACATTGATTTAAATACACAATTAAGAGCTCGAGCTATAAACAAACTCGACATTGAACGTTATAAACTATATAATAATGCAGTTTTTGGTAAATGCATGGAAAATGTTAGGAAATACAGTAATGTTAGATTAGTTTCAAAATGGGGTGGAAGGTATGGTGCCAAAGCATTGATTGCATCACCGTATTTTAAAAACAGAACTGTCTTTAATGAAAATTTGATAGCAATTGAACTTCAAAAGGCTGAAATTTACTTTAACAAGCCCATATATGTAGGTTTATGTATATTAGAAATTGCAAAAACCTTAATATATGAGTATCACTATGATTATATGAAGGTAAAATTTGGTAATAATTGTACAGCCATGTATACTGATACTGACAGCTTAATTTATGAAATTTATTGCACTGATATTTATGATATGATCAAAAGTGAATGCTATCAACGCTTTGATACTAGTGATTATCATCAAAATAATGTTTGGGGAATACCTCAAGTGAATAAAAAAGTAATAGGTTTGATGAAAGATGAAATGAATGGATATATAATATCACATTTCGTTGGGTTAAGATCAAAAATGTATTCCATTAAGATAGAACATAAGGAAGATATAAAAAAAATCAAGGGTGTTAAGAAAAATATTGTTAAAAAAGAAATTTATTTTAATGACTTTTTAGATTGTTTAGTTAATAATAATAATAAAACTGTTGAACAAAACTTGATAAAATCACAAAAACATGTAGTAAGTAGTATCGCTCAAAGAAAATTAGCTTTAAGTGCAACAGATGATAAACGATATGCTATTGAAAATAGTTTTAGCACATTACCATGGGGGCATTACAAAATAAGCTAAACTAATTTTTATGAAAAATAAAATTATTTAAAAAAAGAAAAAAATTCCTTCTTTTGATTTTATCCTCACATAATTCGAATATGGTTTGACGTTTGAAGAATTTATTTAATAAATTAGTTTTCAGATTTAGTAAGTATAGTACAGCAACAACAATAAAAGAAAAAAAAAATACATTTTCACCAACAATGTTTTTCTTCAAAGATAAGGTATAGTATAGAATCTACTTTCTGAAGCGCAATTTGTATGTGGTGAATAAATCATGCTTGCTATGAGAAGGAAAAAATGTGCAATAAACAGGCATGCAAATTATGATACCCCAATGATGTAAACAAGAAATGCCAATTTGATGACATAAGCAAAATCGTCCGTACTGTAATGAAACTAAGATACAGATTCCTTCGGAGGCATTGACAATACTTGCATATCAGCACAATTGGTCAGTATCGAATCTTTGATATTTTAACTTATACAGGCATGCAAATTATGATACCCCAATGATGTAAACAAGAAATGCCAAATTGATAACATAAGCAAAATCATCCGTACTGTAATGAAGCTAAGATACAGATTATTTCGGAGGCATTGACAATACTTGCATATCAGCACAATTGGTCAGTATCGAATCTTTGATATTTTAACTTATCTTTGGCTTCCTTCTGAAGCATCGAACGTTTTGCTGACATCAACAAATTATAACTATATATACCAGAGCAAATTATTTGTTAGCACATCAGTTCCGTTTTAGAATTCGAAAAGCTTAGTTGACTTCCCCCCACCAGAGGTAAGGTATCCACTAGAGAATAAAATAAAGTTTTCTTAAAAATATAGGTAACTGAATTTATATTAATTAATTTGTTTTAATAGACGATATACGCCATGGATACCGTTCAAATCTTAGAAAACCTGCTGTTGTGTGGACCAACAACTTCACAGCAACAGCACCCACAGCAGCTACTGCAAAAACAGCAGCTACTTCAAAAACAGCAACAACAACCACTGCAGCAGCATCAACAACAGCAACACCAACCACTGCAGCAACAGCATCAACAAGAGCTCCTGCAACAGCCGCTACAACAACAGCAACAACAGCCACTGCAGCAGCATCAACAACAGCAACACCAACCACTGCAGCAACAGCATCAACAAGAGCTCCTGCAACAGCCGCTACAACAACAGCAACAACAGCCACTGCAGCAAAAACAGCAGCTACTTCAAAAACAGCAACACCAACCACTGCAGCAACAGCATCAACAACAGCTCCTGCAACAGCCGCTACAACAACAGCAACAACAGCCACTGCAGCAAAAACATCAGCAACAGCTCCTGCAACAGCATCAACAACAGACACTGCAGCAGTATCAACAACAGCAACAAGAGCATCAACAGCATCAAGAACAACCACAATCAAAAAAGAGGAAGATTGAAGAAAGTGAAAGTGACATTGGCAACATTTTGGAGCGTTTTAATATACAAAATGAAACTGTTTCAAAAAATGTATTTGTATATAAAAAAACTATATATGCAACAGATATTGAACAGAATAAATATTATTCTGTCGAAAAATTAAAAAGATTAAACACACGGTTTGGTGTGAGAATTGTGGTTGAGTTTCCAAAAACTCAAATATTTTTGCCAAGTCATATGGCAAATTTTTTTAATGAGTCAGAGATTGAGGTGTTAAATAAAAATACCGAATGTCTTTATTTCATTTTAAAGGATACAAAATATTTGTTTATAAATCAAATGTTAGACTCGCAAAAAAATATGGCACAGTATCAATAAAAATAAATTCTTTTATTCTAAACCTATCTTTTGTTGATTCATTATTTTCTTATATGCAGCTTTGAAATTGTTGGGAGCTACTATTTCCATGAAGGATTTGTTCTGATTAATTTTGTTTGACCGTTATAATTTAATAATTGTCTGATGATAATGAAGTGAAAGAGCTTTTGTTTTTTTTTATTTATTTATTTGTTTTCAGATAAAAATTTATTTATTAAATATACGTTTTGCAAGGCGCAGCACTTGCTATGAAGTGAACATTTGATTTCATTTGGATAGAGAAGTTTTAATTCTTTGAGATTTAGACAACCAATTTCTTCAACATTTACAACTTGAACATTTTTATTTTGTAGTAATTCGTTTATCCACTGAGTTTTTTCTACCCCTTTAACATAAACAGCAGCATTTTTAATTTTCTGTCGAAGGTATTTGACAACTTCATGAAATTCTGTAAATCCTCCATCCCAGACAAGACCATGGTGATTGTGGTAAAGCCAATTAGCTTGTCTCTTTAGCGAAGGTGACAGTTGATTAGAGTTGAAAGGGGGCTTTAAGATAAAGTGATGATGGTGGTTATTATGTAGTACAGCTATTTCTTTTGCAATAAGTTTATTATTAGGTCCTTTGAAACCTTGAACATCAATAGTAAAATACATGTTGCCTTGCGCATGTGCTCTCATATGTTTTCACAATAAAGTGCAATACTCAACTGATAATATTATATTTCTCGAGAAACCATCTGACTCAATGGATTATAGTTTATAATGCGATCATGTAACATCAAGCAGTATGCTGACGTATTAGCAGAGATTATTTTAGATGTTTTGATTTCAATACGAATATCAACTGGACCGTTTTTTATTAATTCACTTTGATGTATTTAATTCGGTATTCATATTTGATGATGTGGCGTGTGATAAACAAAATAATATTCGAGATTATTTCTGTATGGGGCGTCATAACTTTGTAGATAGTTTTTATTTATGTCAGTCGTATACACATATACCAAAGCATTTGATACGAGACAATGCAAACTATATAGTTCTGTTTAAGCAAGATGATCTTAATCTTAAACACATATACAATGATCATATAAACTCCGATATGTCATTAAATCAATTCAAAGTATTGTGTGCTAATTGTTGGAAAGACACATATGGGTTTTTGGTTATCAATAAAGATTGTAGTGCCGATAAGGGGCGGTATAATAGGTCTTTTAAAGAAATTGTGGTCTTATAAAGATGTTCAGTTATGAAACATCTGTCAACATGAACACATCTGCTTTAAAACAACCCTGTATAAAACTATCCTCTGTTATTGAACAGATCAGTATTATAAACTGATCTATTTTAAACTGACCTATTTGAAGCCTGTTTTTTCCATTAATATGAATATCGACGAAAGATTACTCAAAGACCTCATAAAAACTAAAAAAGCTTTGAGGAGAAAATATATGTCTCTCAAAACTGGAAGAATTATAAAGGAAACCGAATTTGAAAATACTTTTAAGCCAATAGTTGAACCTCTAAAGGAAATCGTGAAAAATGTCAAAAATGATAATACTGACATAGTGGATGGAACAGTAAAACGTAAAAGACGACGATTAACATTTCAAAGTCCGTCTGAGGAAAAAAAAATTTTTGAGTTCTCATCATTGCCGGAATCAATTCTAGCAACAGCAACATCTACACCCACGGATAAAGATGTTTCATTTAGAACACCCACACATTTCGAAACCGATACCTATAGTATTGATCAAAGTACACCATTCAACCGATCAACGCCATCAGATGAAAATCGTGATAAAATCTATGGACCATATTTCGATGTACAGTCAAATTCAACGAAATTAGGCAGATCAACATTTTCAATTAATAAAAACAATGATTTCGTTATTGATGATGAAATCGTTAATGGGGCAGATGGGCTTTATGAGCTAATTATGCGAAAAAAACCAAGAAAATCACACTATACCAATGAAGACTTACAGCAATATCTAAAAATATTACAAAAAACTAACTTGCATATCTCTCAAATTAAAGGTAATAGAGGACAAAAGTACAAACACATTATTCATCCCCTAATTCAAGAGCTGTCACAACGTAAAATTGGCAAAGCATATAGTAATTCATCTGATATGATCTACTCTAGTAATCATATCGATTACGTCTATTGGGATAACCCTAACGAACTCGTTGATAGATTAAGACTTTTAAATGCATCCCAAAGGGCTGGCAATAATAATCTCCAAAATGAAATTAACTCAATTGTTGAAGAGCTTCGAGAATCAAATATCATATACTAACATTAACAAGATGAACGTCGACAAGTTCGGAAGGAGTTTCAACTCATTGCAAGGTTCAATAACTGGTCCTCCAGGACCTCCTGGAGACGGATTTCAGCTATTACCTACCGGTGACTTTGACATAAATGGAAAATGTTTAAACAATGTTGGAAAAGCTGATACACCCCACCAAGCGGCCAACAAGGAATATGTAGATAATAGTATAGACTTTGTAAACAAAACACTTTTTATACTCCAAAAAAATATGGATAGTAATACTAATACTCTTATGGAAATGATAAAAAGTGACACAAAAAGGAGTTTAACTCTTCATCTAAATGGTTACTTTGATGGCAAGCAAAATGCTTTGAAGAATATAAAGGAACCCATCGATTTTGCCGATGCAACCACAAAACAGTATGTCGACAATCATATACGTGTAACACTTAAACATAGCAATACAAAATTGCGCACATACATTGATGAACAAAATATCAACACTCTTGAATCGCTAAATAAGTTTCGAAACTATTTCCTCGATATACTCGAAAAATTTAAAGAGAGCACTGAAAAGAAACTCCAAGATAACAACTCAGAATCTAGAAAAGAAAAATTACTATTTCCGCCATTTTAAACAACCTATATCAGTACTCGATTGCAAGTTCGCTGGAAATGATGTCTAACATAAATACTTGTTCAATTTTCGATCAGATTCAAGCATTTTTGAAGGCTTATCAACACACTTTACTAGAGGAGCACTACCATGAGATTATAGGCATTATCTCTTTTCTGAGGAACTATGAAAATCTATCCTGCACAATATCTGCTCATGGTTGCCATTTTATCAACTGTCCTTGGTCCTCAAATTTATGCAAAGAAGGACCAGATACTTGTGCATGCTATATGATTGAAAATAAAATGATTAGAATAAAGAAATTAATATCACTGTATCAAAGATTTCATAAATAAAAAAATAAAAATGAAATAAAAAAAAAATGTTTTATTTGTTCTCCTCTGTTCAACAATCCAAATGCAGTTAATTATAGATTTGCTCTTCATTCATTCATTCTTTGCTACGATGAGCAAACGAGATGTTGTTGAAGAATTTCACAAGCCGGCACGAAGAAATTTTAACCGACGTCGAGTTATAATTAAAGGGTTTGATGACTTGTGGCAAGCAGACTTGGTAGAAATGATCCCTCACAGTAATCAGAATAATGGATTCAACTACATATTGACTGTGATTGATACTTTTTCAAAGCATGCATGGGCCGTTCCTTTGAAAAATAAGTCGTCTTCATATGTGACAGAAGCCATAAAATCAATATTTAACATTTCTCATAGAATACCGAAAAATCTGCAGACCGATGATGGCAAAGAGTTTTTCAATAAAATCTTTCAGAATTTGATGAAAACCTACACTATAAATCATTATTCAACGTTCAGTATTTTAAAAGCATCAATTGTTGAACGCTTTAACCGTACCCTTAAGGAGAAGATGTGGAAAGAATTTAGTTTTAATGGCAACCACAAATGGATATCTATTCTAAAAGACTTGGTAAATGCTTACAACCACTCTAAGCATAGAACAATAAAAAGGCGACCTGTTGATGTGAATAGGAAAAATGCTGAGGATCTGTTATCAACTGTGTATAATCGAATTAAATACGCACCCAAGGGAAAATTCAAAGTTGGTAGCAATGTTCGAATTAGCAAGTTTAAACATGTTTTCGAGAAAGGTTACACCCCCAACTGGACAACAGAATTATTCACAATAAGAAAAGTGAACCTAACAAATCCGGTTACTTACCTTCTTCAAGACTATCAAGGTCAACCTATAAGTGGTGCCTTTTATGAAGAAGAATTACAAAAATCCAAATTTCCAGATATATATCTTGTGGAAAAGGTTATAGCAACAAAAGATGAAGAAGTTTTTGTCAAATGGTTGGGCTTTCCATCCACTCACAATTCATGGATAAATAAAAAACAGTTAATATATTTTTTTCTTTTTTCATTTTATTTCAATAAGTTATTATTTATACATTGGGTTCATAAGCAGAGACTTTTAACTTCCCTTAACAGCCCCCCCAGCCAAAACATTTTGCTTTTGCAACTATATTCAATACAATTTGCAATACTCTTCTTATAGGTTTTACAGTAAGTCTGAACTTTACTATATGCTCTTTGAAACGTCTGTTCGAGCGCTGACTTGAATCACCCTTTTTTACTACCGACGTATGTAAATCAATCTCTTTAGTTCTACTCTCATAAAACATTAGTTAATTTTTGAGGCATATGCATGTACATAAATGTATTAGATAGTTGAAATGTTTACTTTAAAACAACAACAATTTCGCTTGGTCTTCTTAATCTACACTTTACTGCTTAGGATATTAACATGTTTTCACAACTGCTATAAAGATTGATTGGACTTTGTTTTTATATGACAGAAACATCAAGACTTTCTTATCTACATAAGAGAAGATTGATTTTTTTTCTGCATGACCTTGTGGAATGGATCTTAATACTTTTTTAATTCTCTTCTCTGCAAAACTTTTTTTACCTTGTCCATGTTTTGCTTAACCAAGATTGCATACAAGTCTTATCTTGAATCTGATTTCTTGCATGCATATAAGTCTTGTCGTGACCACGATGATTTCTCACATAAACACACTCTACTATGGATTTGTTTACTAAATTATTTGGCCTTGGTTTCTCTCATACACACACACTCTACTATTAATCGATATTATTTGGCCTTGGTTTCTCGTATAGATACAAGTCTCATTGTGATCATGATTTCTCGCATACACACACTCTACTATTAATCGATATTATTTGGCCTTGGTTTCTCGTATAGATACAAGTCTTATTGTGGCCTTGGTTTCGCGCATACACACACTCTACTATTAATCGATATTATTTGACCTTGGTTCTCGTATAGATACAAGTCTCATTGTGATCATGATTTCTCGCATACACACACTCTACTATTAATCGATATTATTTGGCCTTGGTTTCTCGTATAGATACAAGTCTTATTGTGGCCTTGGTTTCTCTCATACACACACTCTACTATTAATCGATATTATTTAGCCTTGGTTTATCGCATACATACACACAAACACACGTACAAACACAATAACCTTCATCGACCTTCGCATACATCAATGCCTGGACACTCTTAGACTGGCAAGACGCACACTAAATAGAACTATTAAGGAGAGCAAAACCACGTGTTTTAAACGTCTTTGTGAGGAGGCCGACATTAACCCATGGGGTTCGGCATACAGAATGGTGATGACCAAACTGAGGGGCTACAGAACTCCTACAATAACGTGTCCAATAATACTGAAATCCATAGTAGAGCATCTCTTTCCCCAAGTACCAACTACTATGTGCAATATCGTGAGAGAAGTCAGTACAGATGACATTCCACTAATCACCCAGGAGGAGCTGCTCGAGGCATGCAGCAAGATTGGCGACAACAAGGCCCCCGGACCCGACGGCATCCCAAACAAGGCAATAAAAGCGGCTATAAAAAAGAGGCCAGACCTGTTTATGATGACGATGCAGAAGTGCCTCGAAGAAGGAACGTTTCCCGAAAAGTGGAAAATGCAACACTTGGTCCTGCTACCAAAAGGAAAGAAGCCTCCAGGAGAACCATCGTCCTATCGCCCAATATGCCTATTGGACACCATGGGAAAGATCCTCGAGAAGATAATCTACAATAGATTATTCGCAGTGGCAGACGAAAAAGGGGCCCTTTCAGATTACCAATTTGGTTTTAGAAAAAGGAGATCCACTGTCGATGCCATACGAGCAGTAGTTGATATTGCAAAAGGCGCCATCGAAGGGGAAAGATGGCTCTATGGGACAAAGGAGTACTGCACGGAAAGAATTGAAAATCACCAATTGCAAAATTTTGAGTTGCAATTTACGATTTATATATTTGTCGCAAATCACAACGAAGTTTTCATGGATTGATACAGAAATTGGTAATTTGACATTGAAAACGGCGGAGAATACGAAATTCTGTTTGTTGTAATTTACGATTAGAAGTATCAATTCGAGCTTCTTTTATTTGTAGTGATTTGCGAGATTGTTTGCCGCAATTTACCACTCTAATAGGTCAATCTCTCAAACACCACTTCACAATCTCAAATTGCGAAAAATATTTGGTGATTTACCAAAACTGAATGATGAATCAATAAAATCTTGTAATAATTTAACACATGAAACTGAAAACGTATATTGACGTAGAGAAGTCGTAAATTGCAAAATATTTTTTGTAATTTCCATGGAATCAACTACCTGATGTGTGGAATTTTTTTATGCACGTTAGTCCATGTACCTATCGAAATCCTTTTAAGTCCTTCCTCTTTATGGATGAATGTATGTATGTGGTATTGCTAGACAGCTGCAATCATGAAGGCAAATCTTCATTGTGCACATTGCGTTGGTAGTTGGCAGTCGGTATTCAATCTTTGTTTAAAGCAATCGGGTTAAAGTTGTTTAAATTTAAATATAACTAATTCGTATGGATAGTGAGTGTCCTACTAATTATAAAGCATTCTGGATTACATTTTGTAAGTACCTATTGAATTCCAAAAACCCTGAAGTACCTATGCATATAAATCTGTATTTTTTTTCAGAAGTTACATCTTGTTATTATGTATTCTAAAATATGTAATTGAAAAGAATTATAAAGGTTCGTATTAATGTCAAGTTCATCTAAATATTTTTTTTGTATTTTAAATTTCATCACACACCGAAAAACCACCCCAGACAAATCCCGTTGTCTCCGGACGATATGGCGCCGTATGATTTTCTTGGATATCAGGAGGAATACGAAAATAACCTAATTAATAAAACTATGAATTTTGATTTGTAAATCACAACATATAAGTTGCAAATTGAGAATAAAGTTTTCTAATTTCACGACAAAACATTTTCAATTTAATACGGCGATGCCTCAAATCACTACTCAAGAAACGTAAATTGCAAAATATAAATTGCAAATTGATAAAAATAAGTTGCAATTTACGACTAAGAATTTGTAAATTGCAACTACTGAAGTAGTAAATCCACCCCTGTTAGTTCGCAAATCAACACTATTGAGTTGCAATTCAAGACTAAATGGTTGTATTTTGCTAAGGGAGGAAATCGTAATTCACAACAGAAAAGTGGTAATTTACGAATTATTTTTGCAATTTACAATCCATGTAATATCAAATTGATAACTATTTGTGTCAATTTGCGATCGGTTATGGCAATATGTTTTTCTCGTTTGATCGCATTATTGATAATGAAAAGTGTTGATTCACGACTTTTGAGGGTCAATATCTTCACTTCGTACAATTTCTAGAATTGCGAAAAAAAAGTCGTGAATCAGTAAATCCTTAGCTAAGCTCTAAAACTAGACAAACTTTTCGTGATTCTGCGCTTATTTTTCTTGATTTGATCTTAAAATTCTTTCCGTGTGTGCAGTAGTAACATTGGACGTTAAAAATGCTTTTAACTCCGCGAACTGGTCTTTCATTAGAAGATCCCTCGCTAGGATGGATACACCGTACTACTTGCTACGTATAATGACGAGCTACTTCAACAACAGGAAGTTAAGATATAATACAGATGAAGGTGAAAAATACTACAAAGTCACTGCCGGAGTTCCACAGGGATCGGTCTTGGGGCCGTTATTGTGGAACATCATGTACGACGGAGTCTTACGGTTGGTGCTGCCTGAGGGAGTGACGATAATTGGATTCGCCGATGACATCGCCGTTGTGACAGTAGGTAAACAGATTCGTACCATTGAATCCGTTACAAACGAAGCAATTGCCCGGGTAAAGGAGTGGCTATCAACCGCCAGCCTGGAACTAGCTGATCATAAAACAGAAGCTGTCCTCATAACCAGCCGAAAAACTGTAGAGTTTGCCAACTTCCAGGTTGGTAACCAAATAATCAAGTCCAAAGAAGCGGTTAAATACCTTGGAGTAATGCTGGACAATAGACTACGGTTCAAAACACACGTGGAATATTTAGCCAAGAAAGCATCGCAAATGCAGGGAGCTCTCTCGCGCATAATGCCTAACATTGGTGGACCTGGATACGCAAGAAGGATCCTACTTTCCAGAGTCGTTACATCAGTTCTGCTGTATGCAGCCCCAGTCTGGGCGCAGGCACTGAGGACGAAGGAGACCAAAAGGAGACTATTATCAACATACAGGCTCTGCGCGCTACGGACAATCAGCGGCTTCCGAACCATATCGGATGAGGCCGCCTTTGTTATAGCTGGAATGGTCCCCGTCGACATTCTCGCAGACGAAATGTTGAGGATATATAACAAAAGAGCCTTAAACCAATACGATGCCAGTGAAATCAAGAGGATTAAAACCGAAGAAAAGGCAGCGTCAATAGCTATGTGGCAAGCTCGCTGGAATAGCACAACGAAAGGCAGATGGACATACAAACTTATACCGACAATCAAGGAATGGATAGAACGTAACCATGGAGACTGTAACTATAACCTTACACAGTTCCTGTCAGGCCACGGTGGTTATCGCAAGTATCTGCACCGTTTTGGGCACGACAGCTCACCATCTTGCCCCGAATGCGTAAACAAAGATGAAGACACGGAGCACGCAGTATTTTATTGCCCACGCTTCATGGCATGGAGAAATACTTTGCCCAGCCCGTCACTAATCATCGACCATATGTTGCAGTCTCAAGAGAATTGGGCGGAATTATGCAATTTTATAACCATCCTACAAAATGAGCTACGGAGAATAGAAAGGCTAAGAAAAGCCACAGCAGAAGCCTCAGAGACCGCAGAAACACCAGAAGCAGGTGACACAACACGAATAGCTTGAAGGCTAACCAACCCCGCGAAGTAATACCTAACGGCAGTCCCGCGGGGAGAGTGGTTGAAGTGTGTGGGGTGTGGATTAGTACGTAGGCGTATTCCCGGCATCGATTATTCGGGTTTGCGAATCGTGCATGTTGGTAGCACGGGCTACCGCATCTTTAGAAGATTACCACATCCGTTGGCGCATCCAAAAAAAAAAAAAAAAACCTTCGCATACATACACACAAACACACATACACACACACAATAACCTTCATCGACCTTCGCATACATACACACAAACACACATACACACACAATAACCTTCATCGACCTTGAATGATGACTCATTTCCTGGTCCAGGAATCACATAGCTTAACTACTGGCTGAAGAACACTATGCAGCAAATGAAAAGGAAATGCTTGCTATAGTGTGGGCCTTAACATCGCTAAGAAATTATCTATATGGCGCTGCCAAATTCAAGATATTTACTGATCACCAACCACTAACATATGCCTTAAGCCATAAAAACAGCAACAGCAAAATGAAGCGCTGGAAGGCGATACTCGAAGAATACAACTACGAGTTGAAGTACAAGCCTGGAAGATCGAATGTTGTTGCTGACGCTTTATCAAGACCACCTAGAAACTCTCAGATAAATTCACTTACAATCTCCCAACATAGCGATGAAAGTTCTGGACAAAATCTCATACAAATTGTTGATACACCAATTAATGTTTTCAAGAATCAAATCATTCTCAATTTAGGCAACGCATCATCCTATGAATTTAAAATAGTCTTTCCTACTTACCACCGCCATATCGTAACTGAACCTGAATACACTGAACAAAAACTTACCGGCATTCTTAAACAATACTTAAACCCATCGGTTGTCAACGGACTCAAAACTGAAGAAAGAATTCTAGGCATAATCCAGCAAGTTTACCTATCTCATTTCAGCCAATATAAAATTCGGTTCGCGAGAAAAATCGTTACTGACCTAACTAATCTCGATCACCAAGAAACAGAGATTATAAACGAACATAACCGTGCACACCGAAACGATAGAGAGAATAAAATCCAAATTTTGCAACGTTATTATTTCCCACAAATGAGTGCAAAAATAGCAAAAGTCACAAGAACTTGCAAAATATGCAAACAGCACAAATACAATAGACACCCAAACAATCCTGAAATACAACCAACCCCCATTCCCGAATATCCTGGCCAAATAATTCACATCGACATATATTTTACGGACAAAAAAGTAATCTTAACTGCAATAGACAAATTTTCCAAATATGCTCTTGCTAGGATCCTAAAATCAAGAGCAGCAGAAGACATTAAAGATACTCTCAGGGAAGTCATACTATCTTTTGGAGTTCCACAGATTGTCGTAATGGATAATGAGAAATCTTTTAATTCAAATTCCATAACCTTCATGTTAGAAAATATGTTTAGTATAACTGTATTCAAAGTACCTCCATATACTAGTGCTGCAAATGGACAAGTGGAAAGGTTCCATTCAACACTTTCAGAACTAATTCGATGCCTGAAAACAGAAAACCCTCATTTCACATTTCCAGAACTCTTAGACAAATCGATTTACGAATATAATAGATCCATTCACTCCACCACTTGCAAGAAACCCATAGATATGTTCTTTGGTAGACAACTTTTAAATAATCCAATAGAACTAGAGAGAGTAAGGCAGGAAAATATGCAAAAAATTAAAAATAAACAGGAAAACGACTTAAGGTATCATAACAAAAATAAGAATCCGCTTAAAAACTATACTGTAGGAGAAACAGTCTATGTCAAGATTAACACAAGAACAGGAAACAAACTCACACCTAGGTATAAAGACGAAAAAGTAGCAGAAAATAGAAACTCCACGATCATAACACTATCAGGAAGAACAGTACATAAAAGTCTTATTAAGAACTAATCCTTACTTTTATTTTTCTTTTCCTCTTCCGATAACTAGCTTACTATTAGTACCTTTGTGCACAGCAAACCTACAAATTCTCGATTACTCCGGTTCAAAACTAATTAAAATCCATGCAGAAAATGCTGCGATTCAAAGCGGTGCGTTTAAAATTATTCACGTGATTAATATCAATGGATATGAAGACCTGATCACTAGCATCGAAGAGTCAGTGGTCAAATACATTAAGCCAAGTCATCATTTTTATTCCATCCTTCTTTTTGAAACTCAAAGAATTAGAAATAATTTAAACAGATTAAAAATAAATAAAGCAAAACGGTCTCTAGACTTCCTAGGAACCACGTGGAAATGGATCGCGGGCAGCCCCGACCACCACGATTATGAAATACTCACAGAAAAGATGAATAACGTTTTACAGAATAACAATAACCAAATGGTCATTAATAGAGTCACATTAGAGAAAATAGATGAAATAACAAATGTCACAAACAGCTTATTAAAAATATTCAAGGAAAAAGAAAATAACGAAAATGAAATAGTCTCGAAAATCAAATATAAATTAGATGTCATCAAAGATGAAATTACAAACATAGCATATGCTATTCACTGGACTAAAGCTAATCTTGTAAATTCTTTTATATTATCGGATACAGAATTAAATATAACTGAGAACTTTCTAAAATTAGAAAACATACCATATGTAAACATTGACGAAGCATAAGAATTTGCTCAAATTAAAATAGCCTCTAATGATAAGAATTTAATCTATATTTTAAGCTTTCCTAAAATAACAAAAGAAATATGTAATCTGTCAATTATAAAAGCAGTAAAAATTAATAAAATAATAAATAAAATCGATTATGAATCTATATTAGAATGTAAGGAAGATATATATGGCATAACCAGTAAATGTAAGTCTTATAATAGCTTAACAATTTGTAATAAGGATAATCTCGTAGATTTAAGAAATAATTCCTGTATTCCCAAACTTATACGTAGTCGAAAGGCAAATTGCACCATCATCAATAATGAACACATCCCAGAGATAAACGAAATTTCACCAGGTATTTTGCTGTTAAACCAGTTCAACGGCCCTATCGTAATTAACAACGAAACTATGATGCTCAACGGAACATTCATCATCAAACACGTTAACACTACCATCGAAGTCAAAGGAAAGATTATAAGAACAATAGAAATCACTAAGTTCCAACCATTACCAGCAATACTTCAGCCATCGCATAAACTAGACCAAATAGAAGAAGTACTTTCACTAGAAATGATCAAAGGAATATATGTCAACAGAACAACCAGAATTAGCTTATTGGAAGTTCAGCATAGAATTAATCTGTCAATTAACATAATACTAATACTGGCATTCTTGGTTATCATCATCTACGCATACAGAAGAAGAAACAATGACAAACAAGATGCTCAAGGTCAATCTACCACGAACACAGTTCAGACAGCAACAACAACCATAGGTCTCAAGGACATTCCCCATCTAATAACATCTACGTCATCGAACGAGGACGTCCGAACTTAAGGGTGGAGGAGTTAACGCGAAACAAGCTGAAAGATAAACCAGCGACACGCGCATCAAAGAAACGTTCATCCGCAGCGGCGTAGACATAGCGTCAGCAAATTATACTGACTATGCTATGGATACCTAGAAGCACAACACTGCAGCGTGGGAACCATGCTGTCGTTAGCAGTTTTATGGAAGTTGGGTAGGTTACATGTTAAGTATCAAAAGTTTGTTAGTCCAGTTTTTAAGTAGCTAGTGTAAGGAATGGTCAAATAAAGTTTTTTTTTATATTAAATAAACAGTAATTAGTTTAATTTACATCTCGATAGATAAGAAACTACCAGCCAAGCAGCATAAAGCGATAGCAGAACATATTCAAAAATTCCTCATATTTACACCGAGCGACGTTTCTACAGGTACAGCCTAGAATTTTATTATGTTATAACCATACCTTAAATTTTTGTATTATTAGTTATGATAGTATTTAATTAACAAATGTGCGGATAATTTAGATATAGATGATTAATATAATTGATTGTAAATAATTCAAGACTATTACGTTGAGAAAAAATAAAAATAAAATGAAAATAAAATAAGTAATCAAATAAATGACCCATTCCAATGTGCCAACAGTGGACAGACATTCTGTCAAAAATATATGTATGTAGACAAGTGTTTAATAGATCGTATAAATGTTTAAATACAAATATTGAAATAAAGAGTGACACTGTAAACAAACATATCAACGTACTGATAGAAAACTTCAACAAAATAAGAACAGTACTAAACGTACACTACACTAAATTAACAAAGGAACACAAAGCTGAAGCTCAAGATATATTCTGGAGTTTTAGAGATAGATTACTTAAAATTTTCACTAAAAGAAAAATTCATTTAAAAGTCCGACTTTCTCTAGAAACTGAATTAAGCTCAAATAATATCACTGCTGAAAGTAGTGACGGTGAGGAAGACGAAGAGGTAGGCTTAGAAGAATCTAAAGATCTATACAATCAGATTAATTTGAACAAAACGGATATAAATAACACTGCCAAAATGTCACAAACCAAAATTGAGTTCCTTAATACAGCGTCAAAATTAATACCAGATTTTGACGGTAAAATTGAAAACCTACAAAGTTTTTTGGTATCATTAAATTTGGTAGACTCGATAAAAGAGACGCAGTTGAGTTAGTAAAAACTAAACTCAAAGGTGCTGCACGAAACCTTATTGCAAATGAGTCTTCGTTGCAACAAATTATTGCAAACTTAAGAAAATCGATAAAAGGCGAGTCAGTTGAAGTTCTGGCAGCAAAACTCATGAGTGTAAAGCAAAATAACAAGTCTGCTAACACATACGCTAATGAGATCGAGGACTTGACCAAATCTCTGAACAACGCTTATATTTCGGATGGGTTAACCACCGCGTTAGCAGAGAAGTACTCTACCCAAACAGCGGTACGTGCCATGACAAAGAATGCAACAAACGAAAAAATTAAAATTGTAATGGAATCTGGTCAATTCAATAATATGAACAAAGTTGTAGCCAAGTTTGTCAATAGTAGTACCGAAACCTTTGGTCAACCAAATTCTATTTTATATTTTAATAGAAATAGTAATTATAACAAAAAAACATATTGGCATCATCTTGGTGGTAACCGTACACGCGGCCAATGTCAGAATTTCAACCGTGGCAGAGGCCGTGGTCGAGGTCGAGGTAGTTTACACAACAATGGTCATTACCGCCAAAATGGTCGAAGCAATCAAAACAATATACGATATATAAATGAAGAACAAAGTTCGGAAAACTGGAACGAACCCCTAAATACTCAAAACAATATGTAAATATTACGAATAAAATACTAAATCTCAATCTTAGCAGCTTTATAACAGTAAAGCTGATATCAACGAACAAATTTTCAAACTTTTTAATCGATACCGGCGCAGACGTTTCAATTATAAAAGAAACTCAAATTAATGATAGTATATTCGTTAATAAAGGCACTACAAAAGAACTAAGTGGTATAGGACAGGGGGTAATTAATACAATAGGTACAGTTAAAGCAGAAATAAAAGTTGAAAATATTCTTATACCCCAAATCTTCCAAGTGGTACGAACGGATTTTCCTATACCCAGTGATGGTATACTTGGGCTTGACTTTATAAAAAAATACAATTGTGTGCTAGACTACCAGTATAATCAAGACTGGCTAATATTGCGACCAGATAACTTTCCAGAAAATGTAGCTATACCCATGCATACATCCTCATATCCCAATTCATTTTCAATTCCCGCTAGGTCAGAAGTTATAAGACAAATCGCAATTAATACCGAAAAAGATGAACTTTTGATACCAAACCAAGAACTTAAAACGGAAATTTATATTGCGAGTACGATAATAAACGCGAAAAACCATTAGTGCGCATAATCAATACAACAAATAATAATGTAACGTTAAGCAATCCCAATATTATAACAGAGGATCTGTCTAATTATAACATTCTCATAAATAAAAATTTGGAAAAGGGCCATAAAGAAAAAATTCTTGCCAGATTATCAAAAAACTTCCCTCAATTTGTAAAATCAAAGCTGACTGACCTGTGCAACGAATTTAATGATGTTTTCGCATTAGAATCAGAAAAAATTTCGTGTAATAATTTTTACACACAAAAGCTACGCCGAAAAGACGAATCACCCGTATATATAAAAAATTACAGAATTCCTCATTCACAAAAGGAAGAAATAGCGAAGCAGGTTGATAAACTAATCAAAGATGACATAGTTAAACCATCAACTTCGGACTACAACAGTCCAATCTTACTGGTACCAAAAAAATCGTTACCAGGAAGTAATGAGAAACGGTGGAGATTGGTAGTGGATTTTAGAAATGTAAATAAAAAATTGATTGCGGATAAATTCCCATTACCAAGAATAGATGATATTCTTGACCAACTAGGAAGGGCAAAATATTTTTCGTGCCTTGATTTAATATCGGGCTTTCATCAAATCAAGTTAGACCAAAAATCGAGAGATATAACATCGTTTTCTACGGACAAAGGGTCATTTCGTTTCAGCCGACTCCCGTATGGCTTAAAAATAGCGCCAAATTCCTTTCAACGAATGATGTCCATAGCATTTAGTGGTCTCTCACCAGAACAGGCATTTCTGTACATGGATGATTTGGTAGTACTGGGCTGCTGAGAGGAACACATGTTAAAAAACCTTAAAGATGTTTTTTTCTATTTGCCGAAAATACGATTTAAAACTCCATCCGGACAAATGCTCATTTTTCGGTCACGAAGTGACATATTTAGGACATAAATGTACAGATAAGGGCATACTTCCAGATGATAGCAAATTCAGCGCTGTCCTTAACTATCCGACCCCTCAAAATGCCGATCAAACGAAAAGATTCGTTGCTTTCTGCAACTATTATAGGCGTTTTATACCAAATTTTGCCGAGTATTCACGTCATCTATCACGATTAACTCGAAAGAACACATGGAAAACAATTCCTAGTTAAGAGTGATCATAGACCACTTTCCTACCTTTTTTCAATGAAAAATCCATCATCGAAACTAACACGAATGAGATTAGATTTAGAGGAGTACGATTTCGTAATAGAGTATATTAGGGGAAAAGAAAATTATGCAGCCGACGCTTTGTCTCGCATAGATTTTTCTGAAATCAAACAAATTCCAAAACTTTCCAGTAATATATTGAAAGTCACTACAAGGCTTCAATCGAAAAGGGATAACTTAAAGCTAAACACGCCCAACACTATACTTCACAACCCTCAGTCTGAAAACTTAAAAATTTATGAAGCACTTAATTTAAAGGAAGTACGAAAATTTGAACGCCTTAGTCTCAAAGACTTTAACTTAAATATCACAAAAGGCAAACAAATACTAAGTACAATAAAAAGGAAAGATTTTATTGTCAATGGGAAAATTGATTTAGATCAACTATTCCCAAAGCTTGAAAAAATAGCTGGTAATAAAGGAATAAAGAGATTCCAGTTATCACTTGGTGATGAAATATTTAATAAAATCCGGATAAATAAATTTAAAGAAAAAGGAAACGCGTTATTAAAGACTTTAGAAATTGTGCTTATACCTAGGATAAAAGTTATAAAAGACGAGGATGAAAAACTAAAAATTCTGAAAAAATACCACGATGATCCTGTTTTTGGTGGCCACCCAGGAATCACGAGGTTAACTAATAAGATAAGAAAATACTTCTACTGGAAAAGCATGACTAGAGAAATTAAAAGTTATGTCAAAGCGTGTGATCAGTGCAAAAAAAGTAAATCATTTTTAAAAACGAAAGAGACCTTGATACTTACTCCAACACCAATAAGTGCCTTTGACACAGTATTAATAGACACTATTGGCCCATTGCCAAAAACTGAAAATGGTAACGAATACGCCATAACTATATTGTGTGACTTAACTAAGTACTTAGTTACAATACCAATACACAATAAGAGCGCCAGAGCGGTGGCTAAAGGAATACTTAATGGTTTTATTCTAACATACGGGCTTATGAAGAAAATTCTAACAGGCATGGGAACAGAATACATGAACCAATTATTCCAAGAATTGTGCGATCTCCTAAAGATCGAAAAGGTAAACTCTACTGCCTATCATCATCAAACATTAGGATCTGTGGAACGCGTACACAGAACCTTAAATGAATATATAAGATCATACTTATCCCTCGATAAAAATGATTGGGATGAATGGGTTACATCTTTTACGTATTGTTACAATACCACACCCTCGACAGTGCATGGTTACTGTCCGTTTGAATTAGTATTTGGAAAGATACCAAATACAATCGATTTCTTACAGCAACCTGAAATCGACCCCCTTTACAATATGGACGCATATGACAAGGAGACAAAATACAGACTACAGGTAGCCAAAAATAGAGCTAGGCACATGCTAGAACAGTCAAAGATAACCCAAAAACGGCAGTACGATAGGAACCTTAAAGAAATTGACTTAGCTATAGGAGATTTAGTACTATTGGAAAATAATGCAGGACATAAGCTAGATAAATTATACATGGGCCCATTCAAAGTAGTAAAAATAGATAATAATCATAACTGTACGATAACAGACGAAAATAATAAAATTACTATAGTACATAAGAATAGACTAAGGAAATATCATTAGCAAAAAGCATAAATAGATGTTACTTTTATAGTTGATAATAAAAAAAAAAAAAAAAATTAATTAAATTTAAAGATAATTGATTAAGCTATTATTGTCGTTGATATATAAATATTAATAATAAATAGGTAATAATAAGTAATAATATCTATTCATTTGTTTTCAAAATAGATTTAAGATATTGAAAAAAAAAACAAAATTAATTAAAAATGATCTTGTCTAAATAGAATATAATAGCAAGATCATTCCTTGTAAAAAGGGTGGTGTAGTGTGTTTATTTGCCAACATGGACATTCCGGGTGTCGTGTCGGGTGACGAGTACGGCTCGTTACCTGATGCGATACTTGGAGTGTGGAATGTGCATTTCAGCATACTACGCTTCCCACGTTTGTGCTGACTCTACACTGTAAGTACACTCTAGACGGCGGTCACAAAAACGCAACGATTAATTCGAGCATTAAATAAAGATACTCCAACCAACGAGCACGACTTTTTATTCTCGGCGGTTTAAACTACAATAAGCTTAATCGGAATAAAACAGAATTTATCGAACCAGATTTAAATAAAGACGTATATGTTAAAGCTGATGTAGTCAGAACAGCAAAGAAAATAGCAGCAAAATATAAGAAAACCAAAGTAGAAAAGAAAGATAACCAGTATTATGCAAATCAGAAAAAAATACATAAAATTCATTTTAAAAGAAAATACAAATATCAAAATAGTGATAACATAAATTTCATTTCGTCACAGCTAAAATGAAAATCGTAAACATAATTTTATTTTGCCAGTTAATAATAACCAGGGTCAAATCAGAATTTGTATTACAAGAAATTCATAGCCAAGCAGGTTATATTATAATCAGACAAGAGCCAACGGAACTAATCGAAACATATGACAAAATACTCCATGTAGTTAACTTAGAAACTTATAATGAAATTATAAAACATGTCGAATTTTCTATAGAAACCGGCCATAATATTTTTATTAAAACACATTTCCAAACAGAATTAGAAAATTTAGCAGACCATATAAATAAACACCAATATCGAGGGTTAAACGGCAGGACCTCGTAAGTAGAAAAATGTTAAAAAAATATTATTTACTCAAAATAATCTGTAAAATCGGAGCCATCTATTGGTATTCTCAGCGTAAAAACGTTGTTCTAAAAATTGTATAGCAACCGCAAAAAACTAAACCTCGTATAATATTTTGCGCCAAAAATGAGACAGTACCTCGTAAGTTTCCTGAATGTCAAAGTGAATGTTGAGTGTTTATATTGTTGTGAAGTTTTTGTGTGTTTTTAATTGAAATAAGGGTTGTTTTTTTTTTGGAAAAAAGTTAAATCGGTGAAAGTAAGTGTTCAAATCAAATGTTTGACTAAAATAAGCTCCGTATATTAATGCAATTAATTGTTATTCCAGATTTAATTTTGCCAAACATATACGAGGTCCTGCTTTGAACTTTTTAACATTTCCGTACACACTTACGTGGTACTTTACATGCATAATGTCTTCACGGGGATTGTTAATGCTCAACTTAGCCCTGAAAAAGGGTAAAGTTTCTGATACTTATTCAAAATTTGATGACGATATTGTGCAAAAATCGTTGGATAATCTTCTGAGTAACGTTAATTATATCCCCCTTCATAACTGTTTAAGGATTATTGAATATTTTTTAATTCGCTAAGATTATAACGTGAAATATCAAGAGTTGTCTAATGTTGATGAGAATCAGAACAAAAAGTCAATTGGATTTTACGAAGATGAGGGTTCAAGCGAGGTGATTGGAGGAGATTGAGATCACAATTCTCGACATCGATGAAGATGAAGATTTAATTTCAAATTCTGGAAAAATTTAAGGTGACAATTTATTACGTCATTGTAAAATAAAATTCTTATTTTTTTGTACCTATTTAAGATAATGAACCAACCCCGGCTAAGAAAATGAAGAAAAATCAGAGAAAAGAAAATAAAGAGCTCAGAATGAGAGGAAAGGCATTTTTGGGTTTTTCAAAACCGAAAGATCAGAAAAATACATTTCAAAACGTAGAAAGGGAAGCTCGTGTTATAGGAGATCGTTGCAAATGTAAAATAAAACAGAAGGGTCCCTTGAACGAATGTTACAAACTGTCTAATGAAGATAGGAATATTATTTTTGAACGTATCTGGTCCAATCTAAATTGGGAAGAAAGAAAAGTTTTCGTCTGTACAACAGTCACTTTAGAACATCTAACCGGAGGTACACGAAAAAAATGCACATTCAAATATTCTTTAAAAACTAAAAACGGAGATTTGGTACAGGTATGTAAAAAAATGTACATAGCTACTACAGGTATAAAAGAGTGGTCGATTCTGAATTGGGTAAAAAGAAGCAAATTGGGAATAAAAGACAACACTTCAAAAAATATTAAAAGTTTAACTATATATCAAAGAGATCCTCGATTGTGTTTTATGAAGGAATTTCTGCATAACCTTAACAAATTACCTTCCCACTACTACAGAAAAGATACTACAAAATTATGCCTTGAGCAAAATTTTCAAAATATTATGGACGTTCATAGGGCCTATATAAAAAAGTGTAATGAAACTGGAAATGAAGGCCTCTCTCACACAGTATTGAGAAAACTAAAAAAGGAGTTTAATATTGGCCTGTATAGACCAAAAAAAGATTGGTGCGATACTTGTTTCAAGCACAAGAGTGGACAGCTGCTTGAAAATGAATATGAAAGGCATGTTGCAGATAAAAATCGGTCCAGAGAAGAAAAAGACAAAGATAAAAAGAACGCAGAAAATGGTTTTTGCCATGTCTTGACAATGGACGTTCAAGCTGTTAAAATATGTCCATCTATAAATGCGAGTGCATTGTACTATAGAACAAAATTATGTTGCCACAATTTTACTATTTCTAACTTATCTAAAAAAGTTGCTACATACTACTGGTTCGACGAAACCGTGTCAGATGGCCAAGCATCAACTTTCGCATCTTGCCTTTTACATTACTTAGAAAAGAATTTTTTGGAATCGGGCTGCAAGATCCCTATAATAATTTTTTCAGATGGTTGCACGGCCCAAAACCGTAACAGTATTATGAGCAATGCTCTTTAGTTTATATCGGGAAAATTTAACGTTGAAATTGTACAAAAATATTTAACAAAGGGGCACACTCAAATGGAGTGCGATAGTGTGCACAGCACAATCGAAAACAAGATAAAAAACCAGGAAATTTATATACCTAATGACTACGTTAGACTGACAAAAGAGGCAAAAGTAAACCAACCGCTCTATGAAACTGAGGTCCCTAGTTTTGACTTTTTTAAAAACTATGGAGATAAAAAGTGGATGAAATATAGTTCAATCAGACCAGGAAAAAAAAAAAACAAATGACCCGTGCGTAACAGATGTAAAATTTGATCGGTATTTTCAAGGAACCATTTCATACAAATTACATTTTGATGACCAGTACGAAAATTTACCTGCAAGACCTAGTAAATTGAATTTATCGGAAGCAAATTTCCAACAACTGCATTCGTCGCCACTCAAAATTTCAAAAAAGAAATTTTGCCATCTTCAGGAAATCAAAACAGTAATACCGCGAGATTACTGGCACTACTACGACTCATTGCAGTTTAACGAAACTTAGCTTTAAAAAAGTTGTTACCTTTCTATAATATCTTCTAAATTATTTGTTCTGTGCTACTATAAATTGATTACTTTATACTTAGCAATGAATTCTTTTTAGGCTTAGCAAAAATTGCAATTTTAATTTATTAGTACTTAAAACCATTACCTACCTATAAAATTTGTGCATTAACTGTTCCTAGCTACCTAACCTATTTGTGTTCTGTGTTTTTTCTTTATTTTGTTTAAATAAAAATACATTAATTTTAATTTCATTAATCATTTTAATTTAATTTCGATTTTAAATTCAAGAAACTCTATAATAAAAAAAAGGTGTATGACCTCGTAAGTATTGTAAATCAAAGTTCAATACCTCGTACGTACGTTTAAAACTAAAACGATGCATTAAATTCACAAGCATTTTATGACGTCCTATTAATTGAATATATAGTAGCTGAAATCATATAATTAATTATTATTTTCCTTGAAAATATTATTTTTAAACGGTTTTTTGTGATTTCTGAAGAACATATAAAAACAACATACGGGATCCTGCCGTTTAACCCTCAAATGTATTGTGGAACTTCATTAATTCCACAGATATAAGACAAGAAAGCTTAGCAAAAAGCATATTATCATTACAAATAAATAAAGACATAATGTTACTTAATGTAGCAGTGTGTAAACACACAAAAAAAAAATATATTATCACTATCCTTTTAGTATGCTTCACATACAATAAACATCACCAAGTAAACAAAAGAGACAATATGATGACTGATGGTGTCTGGCCGAAGCAATAAAATTATATACATATCTATTATATATAATTCTACTGTACGTGTGTTGTGACTGAACTCCTCCTAAACGGCTGGACCGATTTGCATAAATTTTTTTGTATGCGTTTGGGTTGCGCCCCAAATACCAACGCTTGGTATTTCGGTTGAGTGAACATATTTTAAGTTCTGCTGCAAATATAGGCGGGATTTCATGAAGACGCGTGGTACTTCCCATACAAATCTTCTTTATGTATATAATTCTACTGTACATGTGTATGTCACTGAATACATTTTTTTTTGGTCATCGAACTTATTTATTTGCTTTTATTTTTTGACATCTCACAAATTCGTTCTCAATCGTTCAAACAAAAGTAAATTTTAATTTACGCAATAGTGGTTTGTTTTATTTCGAATTGCAAGGCAACGAGTGTGGTGTCATTGAAAACAACACAAACTTGAATCAAGCAACAACTACGGCCACACGTAGGTATTCTAATTTAAGTGTATTGCATTAAGTGCGTTTCGTTATTTTCAAATTTAAATTTTTTTGTATCTTTGGATATATTTGGTGTCGCATTTTCAGTGAATATTAAGTGTATTACATTCACATATAAGTTACGTAACTGAAACAATGCCACGTCTTCGTGGACGAGGAGGAAATATTGGTCGGCGGACTATCCATTCACAATTACAGCACAACCATCGGTTAAATACATCGGCACAAGATCAATTGACGGACAATGGAAATGTAATAAATCCGACTGCAATCGCACGTGCTAATGAAAGTCAAGAGCACCGCAATGAACGCCTTCGAGCTAGTGCATTGACACAAAGCCTGGCCCGTCAACGGTAGGAAGCTACATTACAAACGGGTGAACGGATTTTGAAATTTTTTGTTTTATTTATTAGCTTTTTATGAGGAGCAAGTTCGTGCATTTAAAAATATTTGATTTTGATTGTGGAAGTTCAAGAAATTCAATAATTAGACTTTGAACATACAAAAATAGAACTTCCCCTTCGTAGTTCCAGTTATTAGATATCTAAAACGCGCATCTTTTAAGTCCAAAGTTTAGTTTCTATTTGCTATATCAGCTGAGCAATATTAATAAATGCTTTGCGTAATTCCTTTTTTATCGATTTGTTAGTTGACCAAGATTTTCAAATCGATCTCAGCGGTGGTTTCTTTTTTGTTTTCTTTCAAGGTATATTCGTATTTTTTGAGAGAGCGGGAGGGTTTTTTTTTCATATAAATACTGGGAATAGGAACTGGAGTCGAATGGATTTGGTCTGCTCAAGTGCTCTTTGTAAGGTTTGGTTGAAAGCAGAAAATGTATATATGTGTGTTGTGCGTGTGTGAAAAAGCACATTAACAGCTATATAGTCGGGTAATTCGGATTTGAATAATTTTTTTTATTATTTTGTTTGGCTTGAATCAGGAATGGTTTGGGAAAAATTAAAATTCGGAAAATTCTCAACAGGTGGCGCTGTAGGCACATTTCGTGTTTCATCCATCTCATTCTATATATAATTACATACATATATCAAAATATGTCGGATTGTGTTAGAATTGATGTTCTCTTAATGCGTGAACGATTTTGTTTCTGGAAACTTTAAATTAAAGGTGATGTCAATACCAAGGTTTGTATGTATATACGGTCTTTGTATGTGGATTGGTTATACGAGTTAAATGCATTTTAGTGAATATACACATGTTGTCAAGCCCTCAACCACTTTAAATGAAGATGGTTTTGCACCCGATAGGTAGCGCTGTTGTCCATCTCTGAAGCCACTAAACTGATTTCAAGGAAATTTTGTGGATGGCTATGGTTAACCCGATGGTTCCGTTCTTGCTCTGCTTTGGGGTGGTGGGCGCAGATCGCAAGCATTTAAGAATATGTGATGTGGCATATGTGTGCGTAGGCCGTACGCTCAAGTAGTCCAGGATAGTAACCACTAAAACACCGTGTTCACAAGTCCCAACTACTGATATTTGTTTTTCCATAGCACCTATATCGAAAGTGAAGTGAAAAAAAATTATCCGAACGGTGATACTTACTTCGCGGGCTTCTTCGAGCGACCACCATGACATCATCGCACGATTTTTCAAAGAAAAGCTAAAAGCGATCATGGGGTTCATCGTTAAGCACAATGTTTTTGAACAATCGAGTTTCTGGATGTACTCGATCGAATGGCAGAAGCGAGGATTGCCGATTGCCCACATTCTTCTTTGGTTGATTTGGTTGATTGATAAAATCTGACCGGACCAACTCTATTCAATCATTAGCGCGGAAAAAAGAAGACCCGGATATCTATGAAATCATTCCTATGCATTGAACTCAATAATTCCAAGGGAGTTTCATTCGTTCAATAGAGAGGTTCAACTATCAAAAGGGATGTTAATGATTTAATCAATTTAAGGCGGTAGGAAGTTCGCCGGGACAGCTAGTACGCATATATTTATTCATTCTTGTATTGTCACGCTTGCAACTGAACAAGAGTCAGTCGAGAAACAGAGCGCAAGTCACTCGGACGTAATAAACGATATACCAAAATTGTAGTACCGACTCTTTATTTAAAAAATAGTGAAAGTCACGCCTAAAATTCAGAAGTGGGATGGGGATTTGCCCATCCACCCCATCGCGAAAAAATATTGTTGTTCGTTTAAATAAAGAAAGAAAAAAGAAGTGCGCATTAGGTTAAATCGTGAAATTCCACCCTATCAGACAAGCTCAAACGCGAGTTACGGCACCCACACACTGACCCCCTTCCAGCTCATTCCACCTCGCCACCCAGTACGACTCGAGCCATCCGTACATTCACCTCTAACCCATAACATCAATCAACATTCAGATTCAGCATTAATATTGTTAATTAGGTATTCTTATAATTATTTGTGATTGCCAAGGTGACAAGAACTTGATGACTTAGCGTCTACTGCACTTTTCAAGTTCTTGGAATTCACCGAGGCAAATAGGTTTCTTGATTGGATATTGAAATATATAAATTGATTATCATTGTGCATCCGAGACCGAATGGTCGTGGATAAATATTTTTTTGACAAATTCTTCTTCGAGGATTGTAATTGGCGCAGTCGGTAGGATCGGTGACGGTTGTGTATCGTATTATAATATTCTTTTAAAAAGGAAAGAACAACCGTGGGTTTCAACCCTTAATCACCGCGAATAAATAAAACATAAAAACTGCGACTTAGTATAGTGCAGAAAAAAAGGGAGACTTAAAACCGAGCGAAAGTGAAATACGAGAAAATTTAACAAAAAAAAGTTACAATAAAGAACCTCGCGATAAAAACTGAAAGTGAAATACGGAAAAACTGGACAAAAGCTACAACAAGGAGCAGCAACGACCACAGAAGGGAGCAAACCGAAATACTGAAATTCGATAAAAGGAAAATTCACTCCAGAACAAGGATCTTGAGAAGGAAACAACATACGATGATTTTTCTGCTGCTTTGGTGCTTCCTTCCTCTTACTTCAACCCAACTATTAGAAATCCACAACATCCCAACAGACCGTAACATACTCCCACTCCGACTAGGACCTTCAAGAACCATTACCAATTTTCACAACCTCATCCACATCATTAACCTAGAAGACTACAACACTAACATCAAAAAATTAACTGACACTTTCGATACATTTCGAAAACACACAATACACACCAAATCAGTTCAGATAACTCAACTCAAATTGGAAGAACTAAAAAGGAAATTCCACACATTATACCCCACACTAAGAAAGAAAAAGGATTAATAAATGGATTAGGTTCCACTATTAAATTTATAACCGGAAATATGGACGCATATGATGCGCATAAAATTAACTCTCAAATACAAACCATGAGTTCTAACATACACAACCTTACATATAAGTTAGGGCAACGCTAAGTTTCCCACGAAATTCCTGGCAATATGATGCCGAGCAAAGTTTCCCACGAACAGACAGCAGCATCATGTTCCCCAAACACGCGCAACAACTTTTATGCTGACGCGACAAACTGTTTCTTATGGAAACTCATTTCATTTTTCATTATCAGGTTTTAGTCTTAGTAGTACGTTCGGAAAATAAAGTTCAATTCCTCATATGAGGAAAAATTATATTTACGTGTTTAATTCAATTTTAATTGGCGCCCAACTTTAACAAACCCACCGGTACTTACCCTCATAAGAGACGGGAACAACAAAAATATTTTATTTTAAAATCGAGTGAAACTCCCTCATAAAAAAAGAAAAAACTTAAAACAACAAAAATACTAATAATAAAACCAAGTGAACGAGAAAAGCATTGATAGAAAAGTGAGTTGACTGGATACGCAGTCAGCGAAACAAAAATATATATTTTAAAATCAAGTGAAAGTTAAACACCCTCATAAGGAAAGGGGAAAACTTAAAACAACAGATACATAAATAAAACCAAGTGAACGTGAAAGCCTTGATAGAAAAGGAACTTGACTGGATACAAAGGGAGCGAAAAGCCGTGAATGAGATGCAGATCATTTTTATTTTGTAAGTTAGAGAATAGTACCTAGTTATATTGATTTTGTTTGTGAAATTTGTGAAAGTTTCTGAGTAAGTGAATATGGATGCAGAGCAAATTAGAGCGGCAATAGCTGCTGCAGTTCAAATAGCAACAAGCAGGCAACAAGTAGCTTTCCAAAGGACATTAGACAGCCTTACAGCAAGGTTAAACGCTTTAGATACTACTGCTTCCGTAGAAGAGTATGTAGCTGTGACTATTGACCCTGAAAAAGAATGTGAGGAATCTTTGGACTTGGTTAAGTCACTACCTGAGTTTTCAGGCGAGCAAATTCGCTACATATCTTGGCGTCAAGCTGCCTTTGCGGCATAAAAATTATTTGAACAATATGACGGCAGTTCAAAGCACTATCAAGCAGTTGCCGTTATTCGGAACAAAATCGTTGGTTCTGCGGACCAAGTTCTAGCTTCATTCAGCACAGTTCTTAATTTCAAAGCAATAATTGCACGTTTAGATTTTACATATGCGGACAAGAAACCAATATATTTAATAGAGCAAGAAATGTCAACATTGCGCCAAGGTAGAATGTCGATTGTTCAGTTTTATGATGAGGTAGAGAAAAAGGTAACTCTTATTATCAATAAAACGATAATGCTCCATGAAGGTAACAAAACCTTAATTGATTCTTTAAGACAAAAGTATAGACAAGACGCCCTTCGAATTTTCATCTCAGGCTTACAGAAACCAATGGGGATATTCTGTTTTCCTCACAACCTGCCGATATGCCAAGTGCATTAGCTCTTGCGCAAGAACTGGAAGCAAACCAGGAGCGCTATATTTTTGCAAACTCTTTTTCTAACAGAAATGAGCGACAAAACTACGCAATATCAAAGCAGTCATATAGCAACAACCAATATATTCCTCACCATTCTCCACACTACAGACAAATCGCTCATCCAGTACAACCCAAACAAGAACCAATGGAGATTGACCCTAGTCTTTCTGGCTTAAGAAAACCTACTCAGTACCAAAGACCCGTAAATAATTCTAACCAGAACTCTAACTTCACTCAAAGACCTTTAAACAATCCAAATGATAAATCAACCAATCTTAACCCGCAAGCCGTTGCACTTAATCAACAAAATAGAACATTTAAGCGACGTTTCGACTCAGACAGACAGACACTTCCGAAAATACAAAGAATCAATAATATGAATCAGTGTGAATTTCTGCCTCCACCAGCTGATGTGAACTATAACGAACATTATGCAGACAGTAGCCAGCTATGTTATTGTTCCTTCAATGATGAGGAAAGATATTTTAATGAACAACAAGATGAGTGTCGCACCTCTTTACAAATCCAGGCAGCAGAAGTTACAGATGAGATTAATTTTTTAGGGGTAGGTCCCTCCTGCCATACGTCTCCAGGACATTAGCAGGAAAAGAAATTAAGCTTCTAATAGACACTGGCGCTTCAAAGAACTACATCAAAAACCTCGCTTCTTTAAGAGCCATCAAGCCAGTAAATGACCTTTTAGTGTTAAATCAATTCATGGCACCGATCAGGTTATGGCTAAGTGTTGTATTAATATTTTCAATAGAAATGTAGACTTCTTCATACTTCCTACACTGAAAACATTTGATGGTATCATCGGATTTGATTTTTTGAAAGATATTAATGCACAGTTAAATTTAAATAAAGGCATTTTGACTTTTAGTGGTGGAGAAGAAAAATTAATGTATTTTTATTGTTGCGATGTAAATAATATCTCGTCAGAAAATGAAAATAATTCTTCAAGTTCAAGAGACGAGTTTTCTTTAATGATAAAACGTCAATTTAGAGTTTTTGCCGACCCCAATGAGTTATTACCATTCAATACAAACGTCGTCGCAACTATCAGGACCACAGATAATGAAGCAATTTATTCGAAGCCGTATCCATATCCAATGGCGGCGGCCGAGTTTGTCATGCTGAAATTGCTGACTTGCTTCGAAACAAAATAATAAGACCTTCACGGTCTCCCTACAACAGTCCTTTGTGGGTTGTAGATAAAAAGGGAACTGATGAGATGGGCAGACGTAAGATGCGCCTCGTTATAGACTTTCAAAAACTTAATAGCAAAACTATAAATGATAAATATCCGATTCCAGATACTGGAGTTATTCTTGCAAATCTAGGTAAAGCTTCGTACTTTACAACACTCGACTTGAAGTCTGGTTTCCATCAAATTAAATTGTCCGAACGCGATAGAGAAAAGACAGCATTTTCTGTAAACAATAGAAAGTACGAATTTTGCAGGCTTCCATTTGGGTTAAAGAATGCGTCTAGTATTTTTCAAAGGGCAATCGATGACGTCATCAGAGAAGAAATAGGTAAAACATGCCATGTATATATCGACGATATTATTATATTTTCGGAAACTAAAGAAAAGCATCTCGAAGATGTAGAACGAATCTTAATAAAACTTTTTCAGGCCAATATGCGAGTTTCGCTGGTAAAATCTACATTTTTCAAATAAGAAGTCGAGTTTCTGGGATTTGTAGTTTCAAATAAGGGAATAAAAACCTGTCCGAGCAAAGTCAAAGATATCGTTGAATACAAAGTGCCTACAACACTCCGTAGTTTGCGTTCTTTTCTTGGATTGTCAGGATACTATAGGCGCTTTATAAGGGATTATGCTAAAATTGCTAAACCTTTAACAAAATACCTACGCGGTGAGAATGGTAGTATAGGCACTAAACAATCCAAAAACATAAGTATAGATTTTGATGAAGAAGCATATGATGCTTTTAACAGAATTAAGAAAATCATTGCTTCAGAGGATGTATTACTTTTTTACCCAGATTATGAAAAGCCATTTGATTTGACGACGGATGCGTCATCCCATGCACTCGGTGCTGTCCTTTCTCAGGGTGGCAGACCGATAACTATGATCTCTCGAACGCTATCCTCTACGGAACAAAACTATGCTACTAATGAACGAGAGTTACTGGCTATACTGTGGTCTTTACAAAAACTTCGTCATTATTTATACGGTGTAAGAAACTTGAACATCTATACAGATCATCAGCCCCTGACGTTTACAATATCGGATAAGAACCCAAATATTAAAATGAGAAGGTGGAGAGCATTAGTGGAAGAGTTTTCTCCAAAATTGCACTACAAACCTGGGTGTGAAAATTTTGTCGCTGACGCTTTATCGAGGCAACACATCAATGCATTAGATTGTTCTAAAGATGGGGATTCCTGTACAATACATAGTGAGGAATCTTTAACCTACACACTTCCTACAGTTAAAAACCCTATTAATTGCTTTAAAAACCAAATTATACTTAATGCAGGAGCGGAACTAACGAAAACAACCAAAATTATTTTTAAGTGTCAGATAAGACATACTGTTGCATTCAGTAGTATTGATGAACTCTTTCGAATATTTCAAGATATTGTAAATCATAGTGTTGTAAACGCCATTCTTTGCGACTTACATATCCTATCTCAAATTCAAGATGGTCTTTCAAGAAAATTTCCCTCAACAAAATTTGTTCATACTGAAAAGTTTGTTACGGACATATTTAATCAGGATGACCAATCAGAAATATTAACCACGGAACACAATAGAGCTCACCGATCAGCTCGTGAGAATAAGAAACAAATTCTTAATGACTACTTTTTCCCGAAAATGCAAGAAAAATTGAAAATTATAGTTTCCAACTGCAAAATATGTCATGAAGCTAAGTATCAAAGACATCCACCGAGACCCAAAGTAGGAGAATCGCCCATACCCGAAAGCGCCGGAGAAATTCTACATATAGACATCTATTCAACAGCAGGAATTCACTTCCTCACATGTTTAGATAAGTTCTCAAAATTTGCTGTAGTTAAACCAATCAAATCACGTGCTATTATAGACATCAAAGAACCTCTTCTCGAAATAATTAACATATTGAAAAACACGAAAACTATTGTGTTTGATAATGAGCGTTCATTGAACTCAGAAACAATTAGATCACTGCTCAGAGATCATTTTGGAATAGTTGTGTTCAACACACCACCATTTCATAGTACCACAAACGGACAGGTGGAAAGGTTTCAAAGTACTCTATCTGAAATAGCTAGATGCACGAAACTAGAACAGAATATTCAAGATTCTGCAGAGTTAATTTTACTTGCCACGGCAAAATACAATAGAACAATACATTCAGTTACTAACTATAGACCAATCGATATTATTCATGCCATACCAACTACCTTAAAAGACGAGATAACAAAAAAGCTATTACAAACCCAAAAAAGTGACTTAGATTACCATAATCGAAATCGACACACACGTGTATATAGACCAGGTGACAAGGTGTTCGTTAGAACGAATAAACGAATCGGCAACAAATTTTCAAAACTCTTTATCCAAAAGATAGTTCAAGCTGATCTTGGGACCACGGTCCTTATTGATAACAAGGAGGTACATAAAAATAACCTTAGATAATTAATCTATTTTCAGACTTCAAATATTTTCACTATCCCAACCCAGACTAATGGATTACTCACAGTCCTACTACATACCCATCAGCGATGGTATGGTCGCGATTTACGACGGTTTCCACTATCTGACACACCGAACAAATCTTACTAGTTATGAGAACATGGCTTTGGAGACTCTTAAGCTCTCTGCGTTGTTTCCTGATGCTAGTTTATGGAAATCGTTGCAGGCAGATGTTGACCAAATTTCACATCTTTTATCCACCCTCAGAATTCACCACCGCCATGCTCGAAGCATAAGTTTTTTGGGAACAGCGCTAAAGTATGTAGCTGGAACTTCCGACTTTGATGACTTTAACGAAGTAAGAACAAAAGAAGAAGCTCTAATTGAAGCCCATGAGCGACAAATAATAATTAATACAGATTTACAAGTTAAAATTAACCAACTAACACAAACAGTAAACGTTTTATTAAAACCCACTAAAGCAAAAGTTGATGCCGGTCACCTATTTGAACTAGTAATAAACCGAAATAAAGCAATTATACTAGATCTTACTAACATCATTTACTCAGTCACTTTAGGAAAACTGAATGTTATAAATCCAATTATTTTAGATAGCAAAGAAATTGAATATGTTTTAAAAACCGGAAAACTTGCTGATGTTAGTATAAATGACATTTTATATAATTCTAAGCTCAAAATCTTACAAGATGTAAACCTTATTTACTTTTTAATTAAATATCCCAAGATTCAGTTTGTTTGCAATTTTGTAAAAATATTTCCTGTTATTCGCGAAGACAAAGTTTTATTTTTGGGAACAAATGCTGCTGCCAGATGTGGAAAAAACTATCGACCATTAAGAAATTGTAAAAAGGCTACTTCATCGACATTTTGTCAAATTGATTCAAACAATACATGCGTCTATCAATTACTGAATAACAACACGGCATCCTGCATGACAACAACTTCTCACCATGTTAATCCTATCAGCCTGATCGACGACGGTGTTATTATTATAAATGATAATATTGTTGAGGTTCGAGAGGAAAATAGTTTGCCAATTATAATCAACGGAACCTATTTAGTGATGTTTGAAAAAAGGATCACTATAAACGGGTCAACTTATTTAAACGAAAAAGGAAACAGCTACATTAATCCGGAAGTCCCTATAGTGCAGAGTATAAATTTTTCCGATCACCTGACGTTACTTTCATTGCCATCTGAATGCGGTCAATACGAAGAATTTGGAACACATCGCCCACTTAAAGACAGAAATTAAAACTCAAAACTGGCTATGGCTTATTCTATATATTGCTATGTTTACCGCCACAACCATACTAATAACAGCGTTCTGGATCTGCCGAAGACGTGATGATACTAAGAACAATTTACCCTTCAACAAAAGGAGTCAAGAGAATTTTGTTATGGACATCTTAGAAAACTTAAAAGAAGCCGAGGACGACTTCACTAAAGAAGGAGAGTAGTTATGGGAACGCTAAGTTTCCCACGAAATTCCTGGAAATATGATGCCGAGCAAAGTTTCCCACGAACAGACAGCAGCATCATGTTCCCCAAACACGCGCAACAACTTTTATGCTGACGCGACAAACTGTTTCTTATGGAAACTCATTTCATTTTTCATTATCAGGTTTTAGTCTTAGTAGTACGTTCGGAAAATAAAGTTCAATTCCTCATATGAGGAAAAATTATATTTACGTGTTTAATTCAATTTTAATTTATACATTAGGAAGACAAGACACAGTAAATTCTCAAATAATCGATATTTTAGAAAAAACAGCTAGCAAAATAAAAAGAGATGAAGACATATTAACAGAGATCCAATACCTTAATCAAATTAATTTTAGCATTGATGTCCTAACCAATCACATATCTGATATAGCCGAAGCATTAGTCCTAAGTAAACTAAATATAATACCAAAATACCAGAAGAATTAGAACTCATACAAAGAAAATTTTATGATCAAGAAATACAGATTACTTCCATTGAACAACTCTACGAGCTATTGAAACTACAAGGCTATTATAACGAAACAAATATTGTATTTAACGTTCTGATACCAAACTTTTCAAAATTTAAATACCATATGTACCATATAATCCCATTACCTGTCAATGGAACAAAGCTTGTAAAATTAAAACCCTATATTGCATATAACAATCATAAAATTCAATACTTCAGCACACCTTGCCTCAAGACAGCGGGAACCTACATCTGTACACCACCAGAACTGGAAGAAAAAACTGAAGAATCCGGATGCCTGGGAAAGATTATGGAAAATAATATTGCTCATTGCGCCTTTGACGATGTGGGCAAAGTCGAAACATTAACCCAACCCGAGCCAAACTTCCTCCTTTTCATTAACGCACCCCAAGTCCTCTTTAACTCTAATTGCAGCACTAAAACTGGCCTGATCCAGGGCACAGCACTCATGCATTTCCAAGGATGCAACGTCAGAATTAATGGCATTACATACGAGGACGACCCCGCAATGTTCTGGGACGAAATCCACATACCACCGCCACCAAACAATAAGATTCACGCAAAACACGTTAACGATGTCATCAACCTGGAAAAACTCAAGGACTACAACCTCCTGGCCGAATCAAAACTACAAACCCTAGAAACTAAAACAGAAGCTTTACACTACTTAACGATGTCATCCTTAACCGAGTGGTCGTGAATAAATATTTTTTTGACAAATTCTTCTTCGAGGATTGTAATTCGCGCAGTGGGTTTTTGTTCGTAAGTGTGCCTTCGATAGAAAATAATTTCTGTCGCTCAACGAAAAAAAAGAGTGAACAAAAAGATCAACAATGGCAGAAGTGGAAAAATTTAAAACGTATACAGCGATGCAGTTGAAAAACTGGCTGGCGGAGTTGGGACAACAAACAACAGGCAACAAGAGCGAGTTGGTCCTAAGATTGCTGTCTGTTCCAGAAATAGAACGTGGTGAGTTTCCCTCAACAGGCAGATGCAAGTAGCAGATGATAGCGAATCTGATGAGGGCGCAAGTTACGTATCATCCACCCGACCCTATAGACGTATTCCTAAAAAAAACATAAATGCCGATTACTAAGCATTTTTGTTTTCTTATTTAACTAGGTCAGTTCCTAAGAATTGCAAGTGTGCTGACTTAGTGTCTACAACGAGCACACGATCAATTCCACGAATTTACCATTGACAAAAAAAACTAAATAAATACAGGTGCAGAAAGGTGAATGAGACGTAGTTCGCTCCCGGAATTTGTGCGTTGTAGTTAGCCATAAGAGTTTTATTGTTGGTTGTAATTGAAGTCTCAAATAAATACTAAATAAATAAAAAAAAAAAAAAAATATATTTTTTTTTTAATTAACTGAGGCTGAAAGTTAATTTACTGGCGCAGTCGGTAGGATAATCCTAAAACGGGTTATCTAGTGATTTCGAACTAAAATCTACTGAAAAAAAAATACGCGAATAAAATCGTTCAAGATTAGTGTACAGTGAACTAGCTAGCACATTGAAAATAAATACGCGAATAAAATCGTTTAAGATTAGTGTACAGTGAACTAGCTACCACATTGAAAATAAGCAAGTACGCAAATAAAAATCGTTCAAGATCAGTGTACTGTATTATTGCAACCAATACAAACCAAGTCCGCTTACGAACGCATTCGGTGGACATAAAAAGTGTTTTAGTGAAAAACAAAACATAAATTTAAAACTCAAAAAAAAAAAAAAAATGGCAGAAAACAACCAAAACAATGAAGAACTAATTGTGGAGCACCAACGAAGAAACCAGCAATAAGAAGCATTAAGAAATGCATACCAGGACCTTCAAAACCGAGAGCGAAACGCCAGACAGGATTCATCAACAATGTGAAACACATGCCGATTTTCACCGGACACGGTAACATTACAATAAATTCGTTTATCCGAAACGTGGATTACTACTTGGCCGAGATTAACAACGAAGAAACGAGACGAAGATTTATCTTAGCGATCTACCACGAGAAAATCCAGGGAGATGCGAAGAACACGGTGATAAATGTGCCACAACCAGACAACTGGGATCTCATCAAAGAAACGCTGAAATTGCGCTAAAATCCGGATATCGAGCCTTTTCAACTATACCGAAGAATAAGCAGTCTTAAAGTAAATACCGTAAGTGAATTAGCCATAGAAATCCAACACTTAAAGTATAAAGCTGACGAATTAATTATATATCACCAAGGCGATCATTTTATTGATCTGAGTAATATAAGTGGAATTTTAGTGAATACAATTAAAGAAATGACACAAGGAACACTCCTAGAGAGAATATATGAAGAAAATATATTAGAAAATATTCTACTAATAATGAGAAGACGTAGGTATGAAGATTCATGCATAAGACCAGAATTTACCAAGAATAGAGTATTGAATAAAGACAATAAAAGACTAATGCCGAATAATTTTAGACAGAATAGGGATAGTAACAATCAACAGTATCAAAATAACTTTAACAATAATCAGGTTGCAAATAATTACCACCCTAATAATCAGACTCAATCGATCAGGACAAAATAGGAGATATTATCAGCAGTCAGACAATAATAGGAATTCTGGGCAGTATCGCCAGAAACTTTATAATAGGCAACCCGAACCCATGGATGTTTCAAATATCCAACAAAGGAAAGTTAATAGCGTAGAAAGACACGTCGAACAATCAGGAAACCTTAGTTCATACTCGGGCCAAAATCGCCACAATCAGAATATGACTGAGCAAGGGTTAGATATGTCTTTAAGCAATATAGATCAAGTCAACCGGGCCGAAGTTAACAATGTTGATTTTTTTATCAACTAGCCTCGAAATTATAAAACTTAACACGGACAAGCCATCAAATTACAATATAGGCCAACGTTATTTGATGAAATTCGTACACTAGAATATGTAGACGATAATATTATTGAACATTTGAAATTAGACCACCTCAACTCTGAAGAATATCAGGAAATCGAAAAAATTATGAGAAAATTTAAATCGTTATTTTTCAAAGAAGGTGATACCCTCACCAGTACCCCCGAAATACTGCATGAAATAAAGACAACTACCGATCAGCAGATAAATGCAAAGTTATACCGTTATCCACCCAAGCACGAAGAGGAAGTCAGGAAACAAATACAGGAAATGACAGAGCAAGGTATTATACAACAAAGCAATTCTAAATACTCAAGTCCTTTGATAGTTGTTCCCAAGAAAATGGACAACTCTGGTAACAAAAAGTACCGTATAGTCATAGATTATAGAAGGTTAAATGACGTGACGGTCGACGATAAGTTTCCACTACCAAATATCGACTCCATTCCTAGATAAATTGGGAAAGGCCCAATATTTTTCAACGATAGACGTAGCGAAAGGCTTTCATCAAATTTTAATTAAAAAGGAAGACAGACACAAAACTGCTTTCGTTACCTCACACGGTCTCTATGAGTGCATAAGAATGCCATTTGGTTTAAAGAACGCCCCGGCAACGTTCCAACGTCTTATGAATCATATATTAAGAGATTTCATAAACAAAACTTGCGTCGTATATCTGGATGATATACTTATTTTTAGCACGTCACTAAAAGAACATGTCAGAGCATTGAAAGACATTTTTCAAGTACTAGAATCTAAAAATCTGAAGATACAAATTAATAAATGTAGTTTTTTGAACAGAGAAACTGAATTTCTGGGTCATGTTATAACGGAAGAAGGTTTAAAACCAAACCCGAATAAAATATAGACATTCCGAAAACTCCACGCGAAATTAAAAGTTTCTTAGGTCTTAGTGGTTACTATCGAAAATTTGTCAAAAACTACGCGAAAGTAGCCCAACCTATGACAAAATATCTAAAGAAAAATTGTAAGGTAAATATTAACGATCCGAACAATATTGAAGCTTTCGAGAAATTAAAGAAACTAATTACCAGTCATCCTATATTACGGTTCCCAAATTTTGATAAAACTTTCACGTTAACAACCGATGCCTCGAATTATGCGATAGGCGCCGTTCTTTCACAAGAAGGTCACCCTGTCTGCTTTGCATCCAGAACGTTAAACAACCATGAATGCAATTATTCCGCGACGGATAAAGAATTTTTGGCCATAATGTGGTCAGTTAATTATTTCAGACCATATCTGTATGGAAATAAGTTTAAGATTCTGACGGATCATCAACCAATAAAATACCTTCACGGAAAATACCGAGGAAAAGATATGTCACCAGACATCAACGTTGGTTACTCAAATTAGGAGAATACCAATTCGAAATCGAATATTTAAAAGGAAAAGACAACAAAGTAGCGGATTTTCTAAGCCGAACAAAAATTAACGAGGACGTTAAAGCTAAGGAGGGAGAAGAATCAGACATCCCTAACATAGAACATTTTTCGCCAATTTCTAACAATAGTGAAACAGAATCAGATGTTATATTTAATATAGAAGACAATATTACGATGGCAACAATACACTCCGCAGATGAAGAATTACTTGATCATATAGCTATCAAAGAAGAAATTGTGAGCCAATATAAAACACAAATTATTCTAACAAATAATAAAACTCAAGAGATTGAAGTTGTAAACGGTAAAAGAATAATTTACATAGCAGAGTATGATATGACTAGATTGACAGATATATTTAGGAGATTCATAAAGAAGGGCATTACCGGAATATTTTCCGAACTACCCGATCATCAATATAACACCATTCAAGAGAAGCTAATGGAGTTATATTCGAATGATCCACAAATAAAATTTATTAAGTGTTCATATAGAGCACAAGATTTAAAAACAGAAGTAGAGGCGGTTAAGCAAATATCTTTATACCATGTCAGGGAAAGTTTACATTCAGGTATCCAAGAAACGTTTAATCAGATCAAATACAAAATATATTACCCAAAGTTACTAGAGTTAATTCAAATAGTAATAAACCAGTGTGACATTTGTAAAACAGCAAAGTATGACCGTAATCCAATAAAACCAAAATTTAAGCTGACGGAAACACCAACAAATATAAATCAAATTATTCATATAGATACGTATGTCTTCAAGAAATTTAACTTTCTTACGGCAATCGACAAATTTTCCAAATTTGGTGCCGCATATTACTTAACGGATAGGAATCATGTTACATTAATTGAACAGTTACAGGAACATTTTGCCAAAATAGGTAAACCGAAGAAGATTATAGCAGACAATGAATTTAAAGCGATTCAAATTAAGGAACTTTTAGAAAAATAAGAAATTAGATTACATTTAACTAAGCCAAATTCGCACACAGGAAATTCAGACGTAGAAAGATTTCATAATACGTTGGCAGAAAAATTAAGAATATTACTACTCCATGATAGTACTTTAACAATAAAGCAGGTAATGCAAAAAGCTGTTAGGAATTATAACGAGAGGTTTCATTCAACAATAAAAACTACTCCTCTGCAGGTACAAACAGGTAAAATTAGTCCAGAAATAGTTTACGAAAAGTTAAAATTGACCAAGCAAAATAGAATAATTGAACTTAATGCTAAAAGAGAAGATTATGAAGAAAGAAGAACAACAGGTTTTATAAAAAACTACAAGGCTATCAGACACAAACACCAACCAAAATATAGGAAGGCAAAGCTAGACAAAATTCACTTGACAAACGTTAAAAGACCACTTAAATTTTCAGCTAACGATCTGGATATTGATACTGATGACTGTAGTGAAGATTAACTGCCAAAATCTCCTCAACGTACAAACTATAAATGAACAGGAAGGATTTGTAAAACTAAAATTAGACGACGTGACAATTACAAACGAAACAGATATCATCGTACACATGATTAACCCAATGGAAATTGTAGAATTAGTCAAAAACATATCTTTAAATTTTGCAGCTTTAGAACGCGAACATAGAGTCTTATTGAACGAAGAAGTTGAGGGCATATTACATAAAATTAGAACATTAACGCCAATGAATAATAGGAAGAAAAGAGATTTAATTAATATAGTAGGCAGCGCACAAAAATGGATATTCGGGACAATGGACGATGAGGATAGACAAATTATTACTGAACACATAAACGAAATTCGACAAAACAATCGTAACGCTATCAATGCAGTAAATAAACAAGTTAAGATAAATGAATACTTTAATAACACTTTTCAAATATTAAAAGAAACTATTCTTAACGATAGAGAGACAATATTAAAGCAAGTCAGCTCTATACAAAAAGGAGAAAGAAAACTTATGGCAAAACAAATTTATTTCGATCAACTGTTTAAACTTAGATACATTAACTCTAGGGTAGAACACATTCAAGAGAATATAGTTTCAGCAAGGAATAATATATTGCATCCTAGTATTTTAACTAACGAAGAAATTGAAACTTATAACCTAGATTTTTTTAAATTGAAACATTAAATTAGGTGTCACCGAATATGATAAAAATACATTAATATTTGCAATTAAGATTCCTAAAAATTATGTCACACTACCTCTGAAAGTTTTAATACCAATACCGAACAGAGAATTTATGGAAGTAGACGCAGACAGTGAATTTACTATAGAATATAAGAATAGAATATACAAATTTGAAGAAAATAAAGCATTAAATGAATTGATCGAAAATAAACATTGCACAATCAGACAAAACTGTAAGCTCAGAATGATTAAACAAACCAAAATTATACCATTCGATGACGAAACTATACTTGTTAAGAATTTTGAATCAGATGTAAATCACGCTTGTGATGATAGACAGCTTAAGATAAGCGGTAACGTTTTAATAACATTTACAAATTGTACATTATATTTAATGGACCACAAGTTTTCTAACATAAAACAATTACACAAGCAAAGATTTTACTACCCAAGCTATATTGACAATTACGAAGCAAATAAAACATTTAATTTTGAAAAAATTGTTTTTAATCAAATAGATAATATTAAAGAAATAAAAGAGATTGAATTTGAAAAGAACTTGTCATATCAAATAAACCTAGCATCTGTTGTAATAATATTAATTATGTTTGCTATATTATCCTTTTTATGTATACAAAAAAAACAGAATACAGCTTAAATTTAATGCTAAAATTCTGGAGAATTCTAATGTTAAGAAGTTACGTATCATCCACCCGACCCTATAGACGTATTCCTAAAAAACATAAATGCCAATTACTAAGCATTTATGTTTTCTCATTTAACTAGGTCAGTTCCTAAGAATTGCAAGTGTGCTGACTTAGTGTCTACAACGAGCACACGATCAATTCCAGGAATTTACCATTGACAAAAAAAAACTAAATAAATACAAGTGCAGAAAGGCGAATGAGACGTAGTTCGCTCCCGGAATTTGTGCGTTGTAGTTAGCCATAAGAGTTTTATTGTTGGTTGTAATTGAAGTCTCAAATAAATACTAAATAAACAAAGAAAAAAAGAAAGAAAATATTTTTTTTTTTTTTTAATTAACTGAGGCTGAAAGTTAATTTACTCGCGCGGAATTAGGAGCACAACGTGTAGAAGTATAGGATATCTATTGAGGTCAGTAGCAAGTAGAAAAGTAGCCAACCTAGGACAGTTTGGGCGAACCTGAACCATTTGAGCTCCCTTCATTTTAACAGAAATTCTCAAACACCAACCGGAGACAGGCATGTAAATAAGTAACGCAGTTCGTTTGTGTAGGCGGCAAGAAGTCCCCCATTCCGACGAGCTTAGGACGGAGCACGACTAGCATGCCTGAGCTGCATACTCATCGAACGCCCTTCTATGCGGTGGCCCGGACTGACCCCATCGTAGGTCACGTAGTGCGCGGGGGTCATAGGGGTTGCGGAGCGTAGGAGGTTTTTATTAGTAAGCCGCGTGAGTCACCGAGGTTATTAGTTACTCGCGGCCCGTATTTGAATAAGGATATATTATAATCTTGCAAAATCAGTCCAGCCCTATGATGTTGATGACTGATAAATGAAAACCTGGCGATCCGAGGCAAGGGTTGCTTGCGGAGCGACCAGTTATATACCTATATACAGATATGGTTATAAACTGAATTTTTTTATTACGTTACAAATTGAGTTAGTATTCTTGCCTCCTAACACAAGCTCCAGGCTGCAACCTATGGACCAATGTGTCATTCAAAGTTTAAAGAGCAATTATCGGCATTTGCTTCTCATGAAAGTGATAAATTCAATTGAAAAAAAAGAAGACAACTTTACACCTAACCTACTAGATGCCATAAATTTCATTCATATGGCATGGCAAAAAGTTACACAAAAAACCATTTTTAATTGTTTTCGACATGGTGGATTCATCAGAAGTGAGGACAATTTCGATTTGGAGGACGACATACCCTTAATTGACTTTCTCAGACTTAACCACGATGAAGACATAGGTTCTCAAAATGCATTAACAACAGCTATCGATAGCGACGCTTTTGAAGAATATGTGCACTTTGATGACAACCTTATAAGTGTAGAACTTCTGGATGATGATGCAATTGTGGATTCTTTAAGTGGTAGTGGAGATGTTGACGAGAACGAAGACGACGAAGTTAGTGAGAATGACGAATTTGTAGCAGCGTGCTTTTCTTCAATCACAAAACACTCCCCAAAGAATTTTCAATTGCAGACTTGCAGACGTTGAATTGTTTTTAAGCGAATTGAAACCTTCTTAAACAAAACAATCTAAAATTCATGACTTTTTTAAATAAAAAATTTAATAAAAATATAATGCTTTTATACTAAAATATTTACTTATTTTTTATGTGTTTTGAACACTTTTTGTTTTCTTTTTTGATTTTCAAAACAAAACTTGATGATTTTTTTTGGCATATCACTTATAAGTTATAACGAACTTCGGTTATAACGAACCAATTTGGTCAGTCCCTTCGAGTTCATTATAAGCGGACACTACTGTATGTGGTGTTTTAATCATCGCCGCATCCATTGATTAGGGGGAAGATTTTCGTATATTTCAGGTGTTTTGGAATAATACAAGGTAAGTAAATATGTCTAGAATGGATAAGATAGATGATAGGATGGACGGTGGCAGACAGCTAGGTAAGCTATTATGATGGACTAAGACACAATTGGAATGAGCCAACAGGCGCATGTACGTTTGAACGATTTCAATGGACACATAAAAATGATGACTTATTGTTTGAACATAAAAAAAAATTAAAGATGGTTCCAGAGGGATTCTGGCTCGGGTACTTTACTTTGTCGTCCTGTGGTATGACACACAGCCAAATCAGATAATTGATTTTCTTGTCCAGAATCCTTACATAAAATCCTTATGCGAAGAGTTAATGAGTTTTATTCGATTATAATTCATAAGAGTTTTTTCGTTAGGTGCCAGCATCAATAGGATATTGTAAGGATGTTAGTTTGTAAATAAGTAGACTATTGGTTAGGTATGTTGGATGATAATGGATTGACAGGCAGGTTGTTGGTTAGGTTTGTAGGAAGATAGTGAGTATAATAAATAAATTTTTGGTTATTTACGCACTAATATCATCATTTCTTTATTAAGTAAAAGAAATAAAAAGCTAATTAAAATTTAACTTGAAGGGAGACAGTCCCAATTGAAAATACATATATTTTATGTCAGTAAATGAGAATTTTATATAAAAAAAATTCTTTTTAACTTGAAGGGAGACAGTTCAAATTGAATACACATACATTTTATATCAGTAAATAAGAATACTACATACATATATATAAAAAGAAAGAAGGAGTTAAATTAAAGAGAGACAGTCTAAATTGAAGATACGTACATTTTATATCAGCAAATAATTTAAAAATAAAAAACCTAAGTCAGCTTCCCGGTACCACTTAAGAAATGGATGAGATCAGGGATTCTGTAACACAGCTAACGGGGGCGGTCAATTCCGTCCTTGAACAGCTAAGGGGTTTCGAGAGCCGAATTTATCGTATTAAACAGGGGTCTGGTGGCGAAATTGACCCCCTTCGAGGATAGGATAAAACATGTAGAAACTGTAGTTTTGAGGGGTTCAACATACGGCAGAACTTCAGGAACAACTACGGGGCCCAACCGATGAGCATGAGTTGAAGGAAATTTCGAAGCTACCGGAATCTGTGAAGGAGCTTCAAGTCTTTGACGGTAACCCAGTACATTATGTATCCTGGGTGCATAGTGTGTTATGCATAACGATAAGCCGTCATCAACCCCATTACCCAAAATATTTCTGAACCATATGCTGCTTAGGGGAGGAAAATGTGTACAAAGCTGGGAGAACCTAGCATTGCAATGTGACTTAAATCTCCGAGTTACCCCAGAGGAACTTCTACGAGCTACGGGAGAAAACAGGTCATAGGATATACCAACAATTCGAGAATGAAGCCCAGTCATCGCAATAGAGGGCATACTATACCAAATTAAATTATATAGGCAATTCGCAGTATTTAACGTATTTCCAGACGAGTTACTCTACTGATATGATGAGGACCATCTTCAAAGCAAGAGGAGAACTGTTAAATTTAAATTATATACCGCATCGCCCAGATCTCCCACTTTTGTGTAACCTCTGTAACCTCAATGAACGAGAGGACGTGTTTCATTTCATAGCTATATGTCCCATCCTCAATGAATTCCGGTACAGTTTCTTTGGAGCGCTTGTACTTACGGTTGAAGAATTGTTGTGCATTTTAAATGGTAACCGAGGCTGGAAACAATTATACAGCTACCTTACTAGCGCACTACACTACAGACAACGTATCATAGACGAACATTTTTAATTATACAAATAACTTTAAATTTGTTGAATTTATATGCCCAATTAGCGGAGCAGTACATTTATATGTCAATCTGGTAGACGGCCAAACCATACATAGACTAAGAATTCAAAATTGTTAACAATCTTCTTAATTCTTATGAAATAAATAGTCAATTAAACTAAACTAACTAACTAAGTAAGCCGTCATCAATAACTCCTTTGTCTTATACTTTGTTGCGGAGTATGTTTATTCAAGTGTTCAACGTCGACCAAAGGGTAATATGATACCTGAGTAAACATCCTCTGCGAACGTCGCGAATTGTGCTGACGCGAAAGATAAGCGTGGGACCATGGGACCCTTCGTGTACATAGCAGCGATCTTCGATAGTCAGTTGGAATTAAGAATGTTGCGTTAAATTTTACCGCAACAAGGTCTGCTCTCTTTCCTTTCTTTCCTACCCATGATCCCTCTTTTCTTGGGCTATGTACTCAAGGTCCTGGGATGTGGACGGGCATCCGAGGACCCCATCAGCCTCCGGACCACCTCCCTGGAGCCTTAAGGGTACAGCCGGATAGGTAGCCGATAGTGACAGGCCGGTCACAAGCCATCAGACGGGTGGTCTGAATGGTAGAGGATGGGCGTTGCGGTTGTGCAGCCCTTCGGACTGAAGGGAGACTCGCAACCGTCGATTGAGAAGGATGGTGAGCCTGGCAGGTCGTCAGGAGACTCCCACCGACTCAACAGAGAAAATTCCACCGACAGGAGGTCGGCACAAACGAAAGAGTGGGGGGAGGACGATCCCCTTAGCTAACACTCCACCGAGGGATAATCAGACAAATAACTGTGTCTATAAATTGGGTGGCGGACAGCCAACACAAAACACCCCAACGGCTGTCACAACACAATAAGTGACAAAGGCCGAGAATTACGTTCGATGGGTGGAGAGACGACGATCTCTCTTACAAATCACCCCGCCGCTGGAGCAGCGGAGGAGCAGCAGAGGAGTGTAGGCGGACGGCCAATTAAAAGACACTCTTCGTCAGATCTACCATCACTACCAAGGTAGAGAGATTGGTTCGACGGGCATAGGGAAGACGATCCCTAAGTTCATGCCCCGACGATGGAGCAACGGAGGAGCAGCAGAGAGTGCAGGCGGACGGCCACATAAACGCTCTCACACCACAGAACATTAGTGGACAATAACAAAGGCGAAGATATACAATCACAACAACATCGAACACAAAAACATATCGGTTGAAGACGATCACAGCACCATCAAAATCATGCGAACAAGCAAACACTTCACCGAAATTAAGGCCGAGAGCCCACCCTAAATTCAACTACTATGTAAGGAATGGCCTGCTATCAGCAAGTCTCACCCCCCAAATCTGCGCGTAAGTCTACCAAAATAGTTTAAATAACGCGAGTTACATATATGCCAACGCCAGCACCTTTGCCAGCGGTTGATGACCAATACGACACGTTTATCCGGTCAATTTCTGAGAATTGTATGTAGTCCAATAAAAATGTAACATTCGCCGATTAAAATTGCGAATAGTATAAGGTGCACGAAAGTTGAAATAAAGTTTTTTTTTTAAAAATCTGGCTTGGTACGAGTCATTTAAGTCGCGCGGAAAATTTGATAAACAAATAATACCTGTTGGATTCCTTGTCAGCGATTGGGAATAATTGGGTTTTCCCACGTTGAGGGAAGGGTCCAATTTCCGATGTCAGGGTGGGGAATAATTGCGTCTACCATCATCCTTCTTTTTCGTAATTTTATTCTAGTTAAATTGACTTAATTCGTGGGGAAAAATGCCGGGTCGCAAAATTCCTCCACGAATTAACCTGTTTGTTTACTATTTACTATGACAGAGGGTCATTGTATCGCAAGGACACTAGCAAAAATGCACTATCGAACTGATTCCAGTGCCGATTAAATTGCCGAAGGAATCTAAACCGCAGAACTAACCAAAGTGGCAAATCAAAAGAGAAAAAAAAAACGTTATGCTTTAGTTTATTGCTTTATTGAATGTCTTGTCTTAATTGCGGATCAACTGGGAATGTCCGGCAGTAATTGGTTTAACCCATCACGAAACCTTCCTCCAACAAGTCCAGCTGATTGTAAAAATAGCTTCTCTAGCTGGTCAATGACCTCTTGCGGATCTTCCTGGCTGTGACGACTCTATGATCAAGTTCCGCTTGGCTGCATCCGCACCGCGCCCTTGCTTCTTTGTCGACAAGCGGGTGCATCTGTGACCAACACATGTGTACGCCGTTCGGCGCTTTGTGATAGCCGCTCAGTGGGAGGAGCCACTTTGCATAAACATAGCATTTTTTACATGCAGATTTTTGCTACGTTGCCTCCCACACCGGCTGAGATTTTGGAGCTGTTTGTCGCTGCCTTTTCTGCGCGCCCAAGTTCCTTCTAAGCGATGATCTCTCAATATTTCGCATGAACGATGCGTATTTGCCGTCGGCTTTATGCTTTTAGAAAATCCCGATTGGAACATTGCTGCTTGAGATGCGTTTTGCCGTCGGCTTGTCACGTTTGGTCGAATTGTTGATCAGATGAAGCGAAGATGGGGTGAAAGATGTTTGTTGCGTTGCAACATCCTGCCGGGCCACAGGAAGAGTCATGTATGCCTTCTAACGTTGTCTGCATTCTCTCCTTGATATAATGTTGTTTGTTGACTGATCCGCTGACAGTATGCCTTGTGACAAGGTTTGGCGGTGGATGAGTACATGTAAAGAAGAGTAAAGTGTGGTGAAGAGTGTGTGGCAATAATAGTTGATAGGGATTAGTTTAGGTTATTTGATTAAGTTTGGGTTAATTAAATTCATTATCGTGTTAGTTATGGGATGGATGATAAGATATTTTAATTCATTTGTGTGTGGGTGTTCATTTGTGTGTGTGCCATTAGTTTACCATTGGAAGCAGGCAAAGTTTGGCAATGGGGCGCTTTAATGAGGTCGTTGCCGTTTTGATGGTGACGACACGAATTTTTCCGTCGGTTCCAGGATGCAATGCCTCAATTTTGGCAAGTCGCCAAAGAGTGGGGGGCGTTTGTTCGTCGGGCAGTATCACCAGTTGTCCTACTTTGATTTCAATATTTGACGTAAGCCATTTTGGACGCTGTTGAAGCCGCACGAGGTACTCAGATTTCCATTTCTTCCAGAAGTCCTGCTGGATCCTCTGCATAAGCTGCCATCTGTCTAGATAATTGGATTTGACGTCGGTTAAATCCCTTTCGGGTGTCGTGTTTAAGGGGCCCCCAATTAAAAAATGTCCTGGAGTCAAAATGGATAGATCATCCGGATCTTCACTTAATGGGCAAAGCGGCCGTGAATTCAGGCATGCCTCTATCTGCGCTAAGACGGTTGCATACTCTTCGAAGGTCAGAGTGTAGTGGCCGATGATTCGCCTTAAGTGATGCTTCATGGATTTCACGCCAGCTTCCCAGAGTCCGCCAAAATGCGGAGCAGCCGGTGGGTTGAAATGCCATTTAGTACCGTTTGCTTGTAGTTGTGTCACAATGTCATCCGTCCATTGTTTTGACCATTGTGAGTTTTGCTGGTCCATTATCCTTGCAGCTCCCTGAAAATTCGTTCCGCAATCGCTGTATAGATTGGCGCAGATCCCACGGCGCGCAGTGAAGCGTTTGAAGGATGCTAGAAACGCGGAAGTGCTGTAGTCACTCACTAGTTCAAGATGAACGGCCCTCGTGCAGAAACAAATAAAAATTGCGATGTAGGCTTTGGTTATTTTATTACATCGTCCCTTCCATGCCTTTAGCTGCACAGGACCAGCATAATCTACTCCGGCGGTTTGAAATGGGCGAGCCTGATTGACTCTAAACGCGGGTAGATTGCCCATTTTTTCTTGCATCTGTGTTGTCTTGTATCTGTAACATTTAAGACACTTGTGAATGCAACTTTTGACAGTTGATTTCAAGTTCAATATCCAATACTCAGATCGGATAGTTGCCATCATGAGTTGCTGGCCACCATGAAGCGATTTTATGTGAACATCATGAACTAGGAGCGTGGTTAGAGAGTTTTGTGCGGGCAGTATTATTGGATGTCGCTGTGAATAAGGGAGGTTCGCATTCTCTAGACGACCTCCAACCCGTATTGTCTCGTTTTCGTCGATTATTGGTGACAGTCGTGCCAGTTTGCTTCCTTTAGGGACCGTTTCCCCTTTCTTTAATTTTAAGATCTCTTCGGTGAAGCACTCTTGCTGAACGATGTTTATCAAGCGTATTCGAGCTAACAATATTTCGCTGACTGACAGTGGTCCCACCAACCGTTCCGATTTCTTCAAGCAATTGTGAACAAAGCGAAGCCAATACGCGGTAACTCGTAGAAGACGCTGTAATGAAGAAAACCTCGTAAGAAGTTCTTTAGATTCAAAGGTGGTGAAGTGAACGCAGAGCTGAAAAATGTTTGTTAAGGGGTACCCAGATGCGATAAACTCGTTTTTAACCTTGGCAACCCTTGACCCTTTCATTTCGAGGTTCGTGGGTTCAATGTTGAGCGACGTGTAAAATTGTTCGTTGAACGATTGCAAAAAATCCGGCCCATGGAACCATTGATGATGACCGCGGAGAAGCTTTGGAGACAGTCCTCTAGACGCCACATCTGCTGGATTGTCCTTAGATGGGACATAGTTCCATTGGTGGCGGTCTGTTAACTCTTGAATTTCTGCTACCCTGTTAGCGACAAAGGTGGTTCGAAGGTATGGAGCTGTTTTGATCCACGCTAGGGTAATTTGCGAGTCACTCCATGCAAATATTTTTGCGTTCTTGAGCTCCATGGTTTTTTTTGTATGTACTAGTAAGCGTGCTAGCAGTACGGCTCCACATAACTCCAAGCGTGCCAGTGATACGCATTTTAGCGGTGCGACTCTCGTTTTAGACAGAAGAAGACCAGTATGTGTTTTATTTTCAGTAATGGCACGGATGTAAACAACAGCAGCATATGCCTTTTCGGAGGCATCACAGAACCCGTGAATTTCGAGATGTGAATCCTTTGTAATGTTAACCCAGCGAGGAATCTTTATATCATTGAGGGCATTTAGCTCCTCCTTAAACGTATGCCATGTAGAAATGATTGAATTCGGGAGCTCGCTGTCCCATGTTTGATGTTCTTTCCAAATCCTTTGCATCAACATTTTCCCGACGATGACGCAAGGAGAAATCCATCCCATTGGATCATATAGACGAGCGATGTCCGATAAAATTGTTCGTTTCGTCATCATCCTTGCATCTGGTAAATTTATTTTAAATGAAAAAATGTCCTTTCCGGGATGCCACTGAATTCCTAAGGCCTTAATGGCGTTGTCTTCGTCAAATGACAACGGGAGCTGAACCTCTCTGTCTTCATTTGGAATTGCTGCCAATAACCTCTCACTATTGCTGGCCCATTTTCGTAATGGGAATCCTCCGAGCCTCAGCATTGTTATGAGTTGGCGTTGCATCTCCAATGCTTCCTCTTCCGAGTCTGCTCCATGAATTACATCATCCACGTAAAAATGTTTTTTAGCTATGTCTGATGCCAGTGGGAAGTCTGCTTGTTCATCTGTAGCCAGTTGTTGGAGTGTCCGAACCGCCAAGTATGGTGCAGCGGCGGTGCCGAATGTCACTGTGTTGAGGCGGTGTGGTTTTACCTCCCCTCCCACCGAATCTCTCCACAACACGAGTTGATAGGCAGAGTCTTCAGTTGAAACCCAAATCTGCCTATACATTTTGTTTATGTCGGCTACAAAACCGATTTTATGCTTCCTGAAGCGGGCGATGTGATCGAATATATCATCTTGTAACCGTGGGCCAACAAACAGATGATCATTTAGTGATGTGCCGTCAGACGTCTTACAAGATGCATCAAATACAATGCGTATTTTTGTGGTTGAGCTGGATTCCTTTCTAACTGCATGGTGGGGAAGAAAGTAGTGCGCGTAAGCTAATGATGTGGGGTCTACGTGAGTCATGTGCCCGAGTTCCTTATACTCGTCCATAACGCCTTTGTATTCTTCATGGACTGATGGGTTTGACTGAAATTTTCTTTCCAATTGAAGATATCTAACAAGAGCAGATTTGTATGACAGACCTAATTTAGGACGTGTGCCCTCCTTGAAAGGTAGCTGTACTACATATTTCCCATCAAGTTGACGCTGGTGAGTTCTACTAAAATGTGTTTCACATTGTTTTTCTTCCTCCGAAAGAATCCTCTTGCTGGTCACTTCTTCAAGTTCCCAAAACTTATGCATCATGTTTTCCAAGTCGGTTGTATCCGTCATTGTGTGTAAAGATGTTACGTTGTCTTGGTTGCCAGCAGAGGTGCAACCAGAGAGAACCCATCCTAGTTCCGTTCGTTGAGCCATAGGTGTACCTGGTTCTCCCTTGATGATACCATCGAGAAGAATCAATGAATATATGTCAGAGCCCAATATGACATCGATTTTGTTTGGTTTATTGAAGGTGGGGTCAGCAAGTTGAATATTTTGCAAGTGAATCCAGTTAGTGCAAGGAATATGGTGCCCAGGGAGACACGCAGTTAGCTTTGGTAGAACCAATGCATTAAGTTGTATGGAAAAATGATCGTTTACAATTGAACGGATGGTAAGTGATACCTTAGACTTAGAAACGCCATTGTTTGTTTCCCCAACGCCTATTATTTTAACGAAGCTTGTCGTCCTTTTGAGATTCAACCGCTGTGCAGCCGACTCCGATATAAATGAAGCCTCCGATCCTGGATCAAGTAATGCTCGCAGCAACACCGGTTGGCCAACAGCAGTGACAACCTTAATAAGCGCAGTAGCTAATAGAACAGCCTTTGACTGATTGGTCTCAGCTACGTACGTATTGTGCACTGAAGCGATTCTGTTGGTGGAGGTTGGATTTTCTGACGAACCTGATTGAGCAGCAGTGGAGTTTGGTTGATCAGGTGGCTGACCAACGAATGACGATATTGGATTGTTGGCATGCGTTGCGTTTGTGATGGCGGGATCGCCTTCATGCAGCAACGAATGATGCCTTTGTTTGCATACCGAGCATGTGAAATTGCTTGAGCAATTTTGAGTAGCGTGCGAGTGTGACAGACAGTTGAAGCAGAGTTTATGCCTTTTGACAATGTCCCTCTTTCTCTGTGGAGTCAATGCCTTAAATTTGTAACAATTTCTGATTGAGTGTGGGCCCTGACACATCTGACATTTTGATACAATGGAGTTGTGGGTACGAACAGTGGTTGAACTTGGTTGTTTAAATTTAGATGGAGATGGACTTGATGAGGATTGTCCCATTATTTCTAATGTTCTTGATCTCATTAGCAAGAAATCCTCCAGAGTGCTGAATGTCGGATAATCCACATACGCGGAAATGTGCGACTCCCACTGACCCCGAGTGGTCATCGGAAGTTTCTGCACAGTATGGAAAATTAGAACATCTTCCCATGAATCTACGTTAACTCCGAGGTTCTCGAGAGACTGTTTAGCTTCAATTGTGGTGTCTAAAAGCGATTTGATTTCGTCCGCTGAATCCTGAGACAACTTCGGCTGATCAAACAGTAATTTAAATTGGTTGTCCTTTAACAACCGTAGGTTTTGATACCGCTTGACTAGAGTAGCCCATGCTGATTCAAAATTACCTTCGGTGATCGAAGTGTTTCGAAGTAACCGTTCGGCTTCACCGCTTAAATTAGCCTTTAAGTAGTGCAACTTCTGAACGTCAGATAACGATGAATTTTTGCTGATTAAACTCTCGAACAAGCTCTTGAATTCTGGCCACGTTTGAAAAGAACCAGCGAAGGTAGGAATTTTAATCGTAGGAAGTTTCAACTCAATCAAAGGGGCCTTGGATCCTGCGGTTGAGTTATTAAGCAATCCTTGAGTTTGATTTAGATTTTCAGCGTTATATAACTGCTCCTTTAAATCGGAGGAAAAGGTGTAATAGAGTTCCTTCAATTTGTGAAATACAAGGGACTCCATATATTTCACCTTTGCCTCTTCACTAGGCGCCGCGACAATTTTCTGATGCAGAGCCCTAGCGTCATCAAACCCTTTTTCCAAATTCTTTAAGCGCGCTTCGGTCATAAAAATAGATTTAGCTGATTTGTCAAGATCTATGTGTGCCTTATAATCAGCCTCGAGATCAACGTAGATATTTTGAATTGAATCGATTAAATTCGAGATCTTAGATTTGCTCATGTTAAAAGAGCGACGAAGAGTAATAGTAAAGAAGGAAAGCACCCAACACACGATATATTATATTAGATCAACGAGGATCGATAAATTAATGATAATTATATGTTATAAAAAATGCCACACACCTGATAATGAGCGTTGCTCCCTCGTTGCACCAGCTTCTCGAAGTCCAGAGAGATATCCACAGGAGATGACAACGATCGCAACAACTTATGATGATGATGGATCCGATGCACACGATGAATTGTTCACAATTAGATGTTATCACGCACTCAATGAAAATAGTTTGTTTTACAACGAAGCGTCTAGATCCTTTAATCCGGCTCGAAGGACCAAATGTATCGCAAGGACACTAGCAAAAATGCACTATCGAACTGATTCCAGTGCCGATTAAATTGCCGAAGGAATCTAAACCGCAGAACTAACCAAAGTGGCAAATCAAAAGAGAAAAAAAAAACGTTATGCTTTAGTTTATTGCTTTATTGAATGTCTTGTCTTAATTGCGGATCAACTGGGAATGTCCGGCAGTAATTGGTTTAACCCATCACGAAACCTTCCTCCAACAAGTCCAGCTGATTGTAAAAATAGCTTCTCTAGCTGGTCAATGACCTCTTGCGGATCTTCCTGGCTGTGACGACTCTATGATCAAGTTCCGCTTGGCTGCATCCGCACCGCGCCCTTGCTTCTTTGTCGACAAGCGGGTGCATCTGTGACCAACACATGTGTACGCCGTTCGGCGCTTTGTGAGAGCCGCTCAGTGGGAGGAGCCACTTTGCATAAACATAGCATTTTTTACATGCAGATTTTTGCTACGTTGCCTCCCACACCGGCTGAGATTTTGGAGCTGTTTGTCGCTGCCTTTTCTGCGCGCCCAAGTTCCTTCTAAGCGATGATCTCTCAATATTTCGCATGAACGATGCGTATTTGCCGTCGGCTTTATGCTTTTAGAAAATCCCGATTGGAACATTGCTGCTTGAGATGCGTTTTGCCGTCGGCTTGTCACGTTTGGTCGAATTGTTGATCAGATGAAGCGAAGATGGGGTGAAAGATGTTTGTTGCGTTGCAACAGTCATAGATATAATTAGTAGAGAAGGCTAACTCTGATAAGAAGAGAAGAGAGTCCGATGTCGGCTGGCTAATCCCAAATGTACTGGAAGGATCTTGCCAAGGCGAATTCCAGTACATAGAGAGAGGAACGATTGGAAAGTATGAGAGGACTAACGGGTTACGGTAGCGCATTGGTGCCGCAAAAATTTGACCGTTCAACCCACTAGTATGTGTGAATGTGGTGGTTAATGGCCGTGGGAGGCATTGCTGAATGCCAACTTAAAAATCCCACCGTTGGGGTCTAACACCAGCGAATGTATGAGAGAGTAAGCGTGAGGAAGCCAAGCGACTTCGAACCAAACTAAAGCCCTGGAAGTCACTTCTTGGCTGACCAGCAATAGCGAAAGTTTCGAAGTTTTTATTCTTGCTCATTCGTATATATCGAATTTTGTTTTGGTTTTCAAATAATCAATACGTAAACCGTGGAGGTTTTTTTTTCCATTAAAGAAAAGTAAAGTAGAGTAGTGAAGTGTGTGACAGAGAAGAGAAGGAAGGATCCTGCAGAGACGGGGTAGCCGGACATAGATTATTGGAGAGGTGCCAGAAAGGGGCATCCAGGAAAAGTGAGGCAGGACAAGGAATCTGACAGAAAAAAAAGATAAGTAGAGTGTTCGTTAAAATCGTTTGGGTTAGGCATTTGAAATCTTTGTTTCGTTCCGGTAAAATCCCGAAAGAAACGGGACACGCGACCCGATTAGTGATTCTTTTATTTCAATTCTCGAGACAACGCGATAGCGGGCCACGCCAACGGTCAAACGTTGCGTTATATATATATATATCTTGTTGTTGTGCCGCCATACCCCCTTCTCATCGAATTTTACCCTTGAGGTTTCAGCCTCAGCCAAAAAAAAATAAAGACCGTGCTCCAACGGAGCTTTTATAACGAGGTACATTTGTTTTCTTTAATTATTTTCAGGTTTCGTAATTTACCACAAAATTACGTGGCGCCCTTGAGAGTAATTTCAAAAACAATTAAATTGTCGAACTCAGAAAGTTCACGCACAAATCCCTTCGTACCCTTCCGCTGAGCTAAGCTGAACGCAGCCCCTTTTTCTGGCTGCGGTTGCAAAAGCTCGCGATCCCTTTGTAAGTACTCTTTGGTAATTGACATTTGCCATATTCGATTTTTTTCCTCGGGCAGTGGCGACTGCATTTCTTTCTTTTTTTCGTTTGTTTCGCCAAATAACTTAATTAAATAAGTAGTTTGATCGCGAGTAGTATTATTATAAATAATTTTGCAACAAGAACTCAAACAATAAAGTTCCAATTAAAAACCGGAATTTTTTTGGTGTTTAACATACTCAACCAGAGAATACCGGTTGTTTAGTCCAAGTTATAAATAAATGCTTTACAGTAAAGGAAACAGGTCATGTCGAGGGCGCAGACCTTCCAACAGTTCATTATCAAGCAGATAGCCCTAAGGTCGCTCCAAGGCGTCCATTGAGAACTCAATCTTCAAATTTGGGATCTAACTATAAACTTTCAAATTGATTTTGTTTAATTAAAATCAAGTTTCTTATGGGGGAAGGTGTTATGAACCCCTATAACCTAGTTAACCATTTTCGTTCTCATGACATTCCATATAGATATCTTATTACTACTGGCAAATTCCGCTGAAGAAAAAAGTCGATTCATTTTTCGAAAAAAAACAAAAATATTAAATTACGGTCATGCGCACAGTTCATGCAATCCATGCGCGATTGTATTAATTGCATAAACTGCTGACGCATCTCTCGTGCTCGTATCCGTCGCGTCGTTTGGAATTCTTCTTTGCTTTTAGTTGTTATTCGGTAGTCGAGGGAGTTGCTGCGATTGTTATATTAACAAAATTAAGACGAACATTTATACTATTTTCTATATTTTAAAAGGAACGAAACATTTTATGTAATTTTGTTTATAAAAAATAAAGAAGAAAAAAAAAGTGAACGTTTATTGTGTTTCATCAAAAAAAAAATCTTACTCGGAATCATAACAACTGTAGTGATAGCGAGATAAGTTGTGACGAAGACTTGGCAAGTCAGGTTAAAAGTGAAAATCTGGAAGATAGTTTAGAAAATCTGGAAAATAGTTTAGAATATCTAGAAATGGCAGAAGTTACAATGAGCGTGTTGACGTCGTTCGTCCCCACTTTTAGTATAGCGAGGAAGTCTTTGGTTTTATAGACGCAATGCCACAACTATCCTTATAAATAAAGAAATAAACAATTCGGAGACATTAACAACAGAAACAACGACTGTACAACACGGAATTCCTGGGGTATCTTATATCTAGCGAAGGCATCCGAGCCGATCCGAAAAAGGTCGCTGCCATACAACAAATTTCACCTCCAGATACCCTTTAAGGACCTGACAAGCTTCTCGTATTATCGTAAATTTATTTGGGATTATACCAAGATTGCTAAGCCGCTAACTAATCCGACCAGAAGTGAATATGCACAGGTCAAAGCTAATCATTCCAAACGAGTCCTGGTTGTTCTTGACGATGAAGCCTTGCGCGCATTCAACGACTTAAAAACTCTCCTAACTTCATCGGAGATACTGGCCTTCCCTGATTTCGAAAAGCCGTTCAATCTAACGACAGACGCTTGCAACTTTGCAATTGGAGCCATTCTGTCGCAGGGTGAGTGGGGAAATGATATCCCAATCGCATATATTTCCAAGTAAAAGAAAACTATGCCACGAATGAGAAGGAGTTGCTGGCCATTGTATGGGCCCTAGACAACCTTCGTTCGCTCCTATACGGTGCAAAGAAAACCCGCATTTATACGGACCACGAGCCGTTGACGTTCGCATTGGGGAACCGCAGTTATAATAGGAAACTAAAACGCTGGAAAACGCGAATAGAAGAATATAATTCGGAACTAATTTACAAACCAGGCAAATGTAACGTGGTAGCAGATGCCCTGTCTAGACTGAAAACCAAGGTTAACCACCTGTCCAACTTAGAACACACTGAGACGGAACAAGATTCAAGGGTAGCCGAAAATGGCTCGATACCGCAAATGAGGATTTCGTGCTCGACTCGGATAAATCAACCGAGTCTCCTGAGGCCAACGGGAACGAATCTACAGAGTCGGCCGGCGAAGAACGGTCGTCAGTCGAAACAGCGCATAGTGCCGACCAAAACAGTTTTGATCTAATCCCACATGTCGAGAGTCCACTAAATATTTTTCGAAACTAAATCGTGATCAAAATAGGCAAAGGTTTTGAAGTTCATGAAGAACCTCATCCGGGCTACTTAATCCCAACATAATTAACGGAATAAATATCGCAGAATCATACCTGAACTTGCTACAAGAGGCATATCTTGAACACTTTACGAGATATAAAATAAGAATTACACAAAGAGTGGTCGAAGATGTGCGTAACGAAAATCGAGTTTGTGAATTGATCATGAAAGAACACAAACTAGCACATCGAAACCACCGCGAAGACAAAGAACAGTTGTTAGAAAATTACTATTTCCCGCGTATGAACTCGTTGGTTAAAAAATATACTAAGCATGTGAAATTTGTAACTCCAACGAGTATGACAGGCACCCTATAAACCCCCAATCCAACCTACGCCCACTCCCTCGTATCCATGTGAGATACTCCATTTAGATATTTTGGAACTGCAAAATGAAAAATTCATTAGTTGTATCGATAAGTTTTCTAAGTTCGGCAAACATTTTTATATTAAAAATAGATCGGTTCTTAAAAAAATCTTACTGACAACGAACGAAGTTTTTTAAGCCCAATAATTTTAATAGATAGCTAAAGGATAGACTGAGAGGAAACAAAAAGAAAGAAATCAATACAGAAACAAAGCAAAGACCGAGCCTCGAAACTATAAGAGAGGTGATGTAATCGACACTGCATGTAAGGACATCCAAGGAAAAAATAAACCTCTATTCCGAAAGTAAGTGGTGCTTAAAAATAATAAGGTCACAGTTGTTACGTCCAACGGCCGAAAAGTCCACAAAACCCATATCAAAAACCTATAAAAAAAAGAAGGGGATTTTGCGACTCACATTTTTGAATTAATTAATTGAAATACGAAGTGAATAACTTAAACGCACAAATTAAATATTAATTAATTAATTAAAATTAAATTAATAAATATAAATGCATGCATAAATATACTGTATACTGTACACAGTATACATGCAAATCTTAACCTGCGCAATGCACAAGAATACTACTACCGCAACACCAAGTAGGGGTAAAACATAGACATTTAAGACTTCCTACGAATGTTAAATCTTTTTTATTAAATACTAATGTAATCTGCACGAACCATTATATTTGCACGCACACTGTATTTTGTAGTATAACCTATTAGATATACAAAATTTATATTATATTAATTATAACACATCCTAGTAGTTTAGATTTGGGTTAATAAACCAAGCTCATGCAGTTGCTTAAATAACTCTTTGAATTTTGCCTTCGTTATCATGAGTAATCATGTCAAAGCACACAGAAACCCTTGCACTCACATTTCAGACTCTTCTCCCTGGCTGCGGTGCGCGGCGTGCAAATTTAGCAGTACAAATCACCTTTTGGTAACAATTAAGGAGAACAAGGGATAGATCATAGACGACCTCAGTCGATTTGATCAGCTTCTGGAGGACATGACGGAGTCTATCGTCAATAACATCAAGCAAAAAGACAGCACACGCATCTTAAACTTTCATCTGAGACAAATAAAAGATCGTATTGCTCTCCTGAGAGGAAAACCGATCATAAAACCGAGATCCATAGATTGAATAGGAACGGCGTGGAAATGGTTAGCGGGCAATCCAGAGCAGTCGATAGTCGAGAACAGCAACCATCAATACCAGATTAATGACAAGCTATTCGGAATCACCCGGGATATTACGCAAAAGATCAACACTGTAATAAAAAGGTGCAATGATGGCATAAAAGATACAATCTCTGAAAGACTCGAGCAGGATATTCTGAACGAGATACTCGTCATCAAAGATGAAATCAACGAGATCGTTCGCTCTTGCCAAATGGCGAAGAGCGGCCTGGTGAATACAAATCTATTAGGTAAGTTAACACAAATAAAACTCAACATCAGTTCCCATATAACAGGCAAGGAATTCGCTGACACTGTGGGAACTTAAGCGTCGCAACATTGGACGTTGCAACACGAGCAGGCAACAGCGCTGGACCCACATTCCATCACGTATGGGGAAATGTGTCTGTGGGAACACGTCGCCGATGGATTTTGCTGTCGTTAGCATTAAGTTAGTATTTAAGCTCTAGTTTGTAAGTCAAAATTGTTCAGTTTGTATCTAGGCAGAATCGCTGCTTTTAATTAAATTAAGCGTATGATAATTTAATTGGCGCCCGAGCAGGGACCCGTTGTTAAAAGCGAAAACGCGTGTAAGTCGACCTAAAGTAGCTCGCCGTGCGTAGTAAACAGTGTGTTCACGAAACAAGTCCGTCTACGTAAATCGACCTAAAATAGCTTGTCGTGTGTGACATCAGTTGACTGAACTTTTAAAGACACTAGTGCTTTTGAACAATTCAATACTTACAGGAAATTAATGAAAACCAACCCTCAAGATGCATGGGTCTTTTTAGAAACCAATGCCATTGTTCCCTTTATTTTGAAAAGACTCCCTTCCTATGCTGACCAAGAATCTACTGATGTGAAATCTTTCTCCAGTGAATTAATGGCAGTCATTTCAAGAAAATTGAAGACACTCTGTTTATCTGAGGCGATCACAACCAGCTGGGAGTCTGCAGTAGTTCAACTTTCAGAAATCGCCACCAAGTTGAAGTCGGCTTATGCAGAAAAATATAGAGTTGGCACAAATACAATCTCTGAACCAGTAGTAGATTCTCCTGTAGCACCATCAACTTCACGAGCTGTCGCATATTCCTGTAGACCAATACCCGTATTGTTCAAACCTCCGGCCCCTGGAACTGATAGTGACTAGAGATCCATACTAACCTCATAAATTTAATATATCAACACCAATATCAAACGCTCATTACATTATTAATCTAATAACTACCCTCTGACTGCAGCAGTAATTTGGTGTCTACTGTAAGATAGCGTTTAAGCATAAGTATTAAATAAGTTTAATGAACGTAATTTCTTCTTCTTTTCGTAAATAACTAGAACTAAGACAACCATAAAAACCAATTTACTAAAATCAATTTTCAACGAAACAAACTTTTTAAACGAAACAACTAGAGAATAAGTACATAATTGAACCTACACATATAATTTTCTTAAAGTTAACGTATCGATTATTTTTCAATACCTATAAAAAGTGAAAACCCAGTGAAGTGAAACATACCTATACTTATATTTAAATTCAATCGCGTTATATCTTGGTTCGTCTCAAATTCTCCTTTCCAAATGCCAGACCTCCGTTCAGGCGCGTCCACATCGGGCGTACTTTCAAATCCTACCCCCGATAATTTCTTTGAGCCTAATCCGCCAAACCCCCCCAATAGAAATGTTGCACCAGCAAACAACCCCCCGAGGAATTCTACGGGTGAACAAAATCCGAATAGTTCATTTTATCCACAACGTCCCATTCAGATGCAAACAGAGATGTTGCATCAACCGCCGCTTTGGACACCCTTATTTCGTCTATAGTAGACCGTGTATTAGGGACTAGGATTCCCTGTCCACAGTTGTTTAAACCCCAACACCGAAAATTTCGCTGGTACAGACCAGGCAATCGCCAATGAACACCGAAACCAATTGGCTGACATGGAGCGAGTTCCAAACGTGGTGCGACGTCTTAAACAATTTTCTGGCGACCCAGGGGAATTTAGTTCATGGAAAAAGAGTGTAGAGCGCATTCTTGATATCTATGAACCCCTGTAGGGTACACCGAAGTACTATGGAATTCTAAGCGTGATACGCAATAAAATCTGCGGTAACGCAGATATAGTACTGGAGTCTTATAATGCTCCACTCGATTGGAGGTCAATATCGAGGTGCTTAGCGTTGCACTACGCAGATAAAAGGGACATATCTACACTAGAGTACCAAATGGCATCTCTTGTCCAAGGGAATAAGCCGGTGCAAGACTTTTACCAACTGGTATATACCCATCTCTCCCTCATTCTCAACAGAATATCCTGCTTGGACACTACTCCCGACGCCATGCGCCTTATGACCCAAACATATAGGGACAAGGCATTAGATACTTTCATTAGGGGACTTAGAGGTGATCTACCGCGCCTACTCGCTATGAGAGAGCCGTTAGACTTACCTCACGCGTTAAACCTATGCCTCAAATTGGAAAATCAAAATTACAGAACAAATCACGCGTAACAGCATCAGGCAGCTCCTCAAAGACTGCAATCACAACTTCCTCGTGCAGCACCGCCGCGTAATCCACACTACAACCAACCTAATATAATGCTTCGTGGTCAACCCGTTGTACCACAATTTAGAAATCAAGGTTACAGATCGTCTTTTGTACCAATGAATCAACCCATGCCACCGGCAAACCTGGTCATTAAATCGGAGCCGGTTGATCATGGCCGTAGTTCCCAGGCCAGGTACCAGCCAAACCAGTTCACGTCAAGGGGACCGATACCTGCACCCCAACAATATGCACCCCAACAATATGCACCCCAACAATACGCACCCCAACAGCAGGCTAACCGTTTTGGACGAAATTTCCACATACAAGCGGATCCCTGTCTTGACTATAATCAGGTCCAAGGATCGGAGACAGGCGAGTTCGAACAGACTCCAGAAGAATACCTTTAACCATTGGAACAGGAAAACGCTACCTGTAACGCGGAGGCTAGTCTGATTCAGGACTTTACTGATCTGCATTTTTTAGGCTAACGGACTCATCGTTACCCTACTTCGAAGCGAAAACGATGAGTGGCAAATTGATGAAAATTTTAATTGACACCGGCTCAAACCGAAACTACATTCAACCCTCACTCGTCGACAAACCCATTCCTAACAGCGAACCTTTCTACGCCAACTCAATAGGCGGGAGTACTAAAATCACCCACCACGTGGAAACTAATCTCTTTGGCCTTAAAGATCCATAGATCAAATTCTTCCTTCTAGCCACTTTAAAATCTTTTCATGCGATTTTAGGCAATGCCAGTTTGAAAGAGTTGTCAGCAGTCATCTATGCAAAAGAAAGCTTCATGTCCATTCTTGGCGGACCTACAATCAGAATTAAACAAATGAAAATGCAGTCAATTAACTCACTAAGCTCCACACAATCAATTCTATATCCGACACTCAACAAATAATTGTTGAATCGCTTGTCGGAAACTTCTCCAAACTATTCTCCGAGCTCGATGAAAAAACAACCTTCACCACAAAGGTCGTAGCCGAAATTCGGACAAACACAGATTCTCCCATTTTCTCGAAATTTTAACCTTACCCCATGTCGCTCAAGGACGAAGTAGAGAAACAAATTAGCAAGCTTCTTGAGGATGACATAATTAGACCATCCCGATCACCTTATAACTCCCCTATTTGGATTGTATCCAAGAAACCCGACTCCGAGGGAAATAAATAATATCGGCTAGTGGTCGACTATAGGAAGCTCAACTCAGTCACGATCGCTGACCGATACCCGATCCCTGAGATAAACGAGGTCCTATCTCAACTGGGTAAAAATGCAAACTTCACAGTGCTTGACCTTAAAAGCGGGTTTCATCAAATCCCCTTAAAAGATTCCGATATCGAGAAGACGGCTTTTTCCATAAATAATGGAAAGTTTGAGTTTACACGACTCCTATTCGGTCTTAAGAATGCACCGTCTATTTTCCAACGGGCTCTCGATGATATTCTTCACGAGCATATCGGAGAGATATGCTACGTATATATCGATGATATTATCGTATTCAGTAATAGTGAATCAGATCATGCTGAGCATTTGAGACAAATCTTTTCCACTCTCAATGAGGCTAATATGAAAGTCCAGCTGGACAAATGTGGGTTCTTTCAACGTGAAGTGGAGTTCTTAGGATTCATTATATCGCTGCCTTACATTGACAGTGGCATAACTCAAAACTTATGAAATTTGGTTTTGTTGCACAAAAAGACTACATTTCCTTCATTTCTTTTCCATGTAAAATGGCACATTGCTATTTCCATCGGTTTTCCGCCAGAGGGCAGTTATGCCAGTATCAACTTACCCCCACCCTTACATCTAAACTGGCACATCTTCAGTTGTGTTGCGGTGCTTCAAGTGGAAGGTTGCATTGTTTTCCTGAGCAGTGGCATAATTTGTGTTAGACCAGGGTTCGCGTTTAAACGTGTTCGTTGATAACGGATCATTTTGTGTTGTGCCATTATTCCAGGTAAATTGCATGCCATTTTTATAGATAGTTTGTCATTAATATAGAACTATTTTGTGTTGTGCCTATGTTGATGTGTAAACTATGGTAATTTTTAATTAATTTGTGAGTTATGCCAGTATTTATGCAAAGCTTGTAAAGTTGCTTTTAAAGTTGTAACGGTATTTTTCAAAGCAATATTAATATTTTTCGTGCTAATTTATTTCAATGTTCATACCTTTCTTTGGTTTTTAATTTCTTAGTTGTCCGCAATAAATTTATTAACAAAATGGATCATAATCGAGCTCGATTAATACTTAAACTAGCTAGAAGAGGCGAACATGACACTGAAAATTACTTGCTTGAGAAAAATCGGAATGAAATTTGGGAAAGTACCGTTGAAAATGAAAGCCTAAATTCAGGTATATCTAATCTATTTTTAATGTGCATCAACAACAATCTGTTATAACTTATAGCTTGCACATCTAATGCAGTATTCGCTGGAGGTAGAACTCAAGTCATTGACGATGAGTCCTTTGCATTTGATTCGGATGACACCGACAACGACCCCAATTACGAAACAAATAGAAGTGAATCTTCGTCAAGTGATGACGAGAGTACATCGATAAGGGGCCCGAAAGAGGTAAGCACGCAAGTTGTTGTTAAGGAGAAAGAAGGAAAAAAACGAACGAAAAACATGAAAGATTGGGTCGCAATCAAAAGTAAAAAACTCAGAAATACTGGTCAGCCCTATAAATCGTATAGGACAAAAAAAGAAGTTAAGGGTAGAGACATACGACAGCCGTGTTCTGAAAAATGTAGAAGCAAATGTTGGGATAATTTTACGGAAGATGAACGGAAAACAATATTCAAAAATTATTGGAGTATGGGGGACCTTCATAGGCAAAGGGATTTTATTGCTGGGTGCATAATGAAGATTGACCCTAAATATCGGTATGTTAAGGATGGAAGTTTCAGAAAACCAAACAATGCGTTTTATTTTGAAAAGGACCGAAAGCGAATAAGAGTTTGCAAGACATTCTTTTTGAATACTCTCGATATAAGTCACAGAACCGTTCGTACAGTTTTAGAAAAACAATTCGATTTACCTACTAATATGCTCCTAGAAGATCTGCGAGGAAAACACAAAACTCATGCTCATGTTGATGATTTAATTAAAGACAAAATACGTCAACACATAAACTCAGTACCAAAAATACCAAGCCACTACTGCAGGGCAGATACTAAGAGGGAATACATTGACGGTAGCAAAACTTTGGCCCAAATATATCGTGACTATGTTAAAATCTGCGAAACAAGGAACGAACCTTACGCTAACTATGCTATGTTTTACAAAATATTTACGCAAGAGTTTAATTTGTCCTTTTTCACTCCGAAGAAGGATCAGTGTGAGCAGTGTGTCGCATACCAAAACATGTCTGATATTGAAAAGGACAATCAGAAAATGGCTTATGAACAACATCTTTTAGAAAAAGATTTAGCACGCCAAGAAAAGAAAAAAGATAAGGAGGAGACCGGCAGCGATACATTTGTCTTTTGCTACGACCTACAAGCAGTTTTTCAATGTCCTAAGGGAGATATATCCGTTTTTTATTATAAATGCAAGTTAAACGTCCTTAACCTGACTTTCTTTGATTTAAAATCTACAGACGTTTCCTGTTTTGTTTGGCACGAGGGAGAAGCGGAGCGCGGAGTCAATGAAATAGGAACCTGTGTGCTAAAAATTATTGAGCAAAAATCTCAGCTGACAACAGAAAAAATTAACCTAATTTTTTACACTGACAATTGTGGAGGCCAACAAAAGAACAAATTTATGATAAGGCTTTATCAGTATGCCATAAAAAAGTTTCCAAATATTAACTCTATTACCCACAAATTTTTGATTAGAGGCCATACTCAAAATGAGGGTGATAGTGCCCACTCGCTCATCGAAAGAGAGGTTAAACGGTCTCTAAAGGCTGGGCCGATTTATACTCCTCAGCACTTTGTTTCCATTATTCGTTCCGCAAAAAAAACAGGCCGGCCTTTTAATGTCATAGAGAGCTGAAGACTTTTTCAATATCAAAAACTTATCTCTTGCCCAAGATAGTGGCTGTTTGAAAAATAAGTGCAAAGAAATTGTGAAAATAACAGAGATAAAAGTTCTCAAAATAACTCAGGATCAACCTTCATCATTTTTTTACAAAACATCTTTCGCCGAGCAAGATTTTAAGGAGGTCGAAGGCCAAGGAAAAAAGTTAGGTCTGCGAGCAACTGGCACAGCTGGTCTAGCACTTCAGCCCGCCTATCACTCAAAACGTACTCTTGCGGGAAAGAAGAAAGAGGACTTGATGGATCTTATCAGGCATAATCACATACCGAAATTTTATTCAGCATTCTACAGTGCTTTGTAATGCAATACTTTTTAATAAGCTATTATCGAAACTGAAGTTATCGTCGTTTCGTTAGGGACTATGCAAAAATTGCAAAGCCTCTATCATCCCTCCTCCGAGGAGAAGAAGGTCGAATATCCAAAAACCTTTCCAGCAGAAAGCCAATTCACTTGAATTCTGAGGCTGTCGAAGCTTTCAATAAAATTAAAAGTTCGCTTGCATCGCAGGACACTATGCTCGCATACCGCATGTCCTTATTATGAAGGGTCTAGCTCGTGCTTTAGATGTTGGAAATTGGGACATGACCACCGACATTGTCCTAATCCACCGAAGCTGATGACGCGTCGAAACCTCATTGCTGCTGTTGGTGATGCCGATTACACCAATGAAGAAGCCGCTGCGGCTGATGATATAGGAGTAATTTGGCCATTCTAATTATGTAAGTGTTGCTTTCAATTTTAAGATTACCGACGATTGCAGATTTACGAAATTTCTTTCTTTTTTTGATACCAGTCGTCCGGTTAGTTTTGTTCGTTATTCTTCAGTTAACCACTGCTCTTCAAATAAGAAACAAAAGACGTCATTTAGGGGTCTGGGTAATCAACCCCTTTTAACATTTGGCCGTATCAACTGTGTAATCAGATTTAACAATACGTGTCTTAAACAACAATTGATAATTCTTCCCAATGAGGAGATGAATATACCACTTATTTTAGGTAGAGACTTTCTGTTTAAATGTAATATCGCACTTTATCACTTTGTTAATGTAAACAGTGGTGTGGCCAATAAAGAACAACTTATGTATAATTCGTATTTTTGCATCGTCGGTGGGGCAGAGGGTTCATCCGCTGTTTTATGTCCATCCATCCAGGAAAAGTAGTAGACGAAAAAGAGCCGTCTGTGGCCAAGAAAAATTGGACTGATCTGTGATCCGGCTGATACATGAGAAATTGTGTCATCTAGGGGTCGATAAGACTTTTGAGGGTTTATGTAGGCACTATTGGTTTCCAGGTATGAGAGATAAGGTGTGCAATTTCATTCGTAACTGTATCCGGTGCATTATGTACGCGGCTCCTGTTCGTTGATCCGAGCGAACCCTGTACAGTATTGAAAAGAAGCTTGAACCGTTTGACACAATGCATTTGGATCATTTTGAACCGCTTCCATCATTGGTCTCAAAAAGAAAACATATACTATTGGTAACTGATGCATTCACTAAATTTAATAAGATATATGCTGTTAATTCCACAAGTACGAAGGAGGTATTAGCTTGTCTCGAGAAGTACTTTGCATAGTATAGTAGGCCACGCCGCATTATAACTGATCAGGGCTCGTGTTTTACTAGTTTGGAGTTTTCTGTATTCCTCACCAAATATTATGTAAAACATGTAAAGGTTGCCGCAGGATCGCCACAGGCCAATAGCCAAGTGGAGCGTGTAAATAGGACGTTGAAGGCAATGTTTGGTAAGTTGTGTGCTTCCACAGGTAGAGTTCGCACTAAATAACTCTAAGCATAGTTCAACGAAGCATTCTGCTAGTGAGTTATTGTTTGGAGTGGTACAACGCGGCAAAATGATTGACCAGCTTTCCGAATATTTAGATGCGAACTTCAGCCCGATAGTTGGTTACGACTTGGTAGCGTGCACATGAAGCAATTAAGAAGTCGCAGGCTTATAATGCTGCTTATTTGGCCAAGAAGTGCTCTCCGGCGAAGAGTTACGCGGTGGGGGAATTCGTCGTCATTCGCAATGTGGACGTGACGCCAGGGACCAACAAAAAACTTATCCCAAAATATCGCGGTCCGTATGTTGTCCATAGAGTGTTGGGAAATGATCGGTATGTTGTTCGGGATGTCGATAACTGTCAGATAACGCAGCGCCCATATGACAAAGTTATTGAAGCCGCGCGAATGCGAAGATGGATTGATTATAGAAACAAGTATGAGACGGATGATGAGACAGGGGATGAAAGTGAAAGCAATGCTGGGGTAAGAATAACCTAATTATGTTAAGAAAAAAAAAATCGAGGTCGATTTAATTTGTAGATTGACCGAAGCTGTAAGAAATAATACAATATAACATGCCCCTAAGGCAACTAATATGCACCAAAACGCCATCTATTGGCAGGTGGATAATTGGTGGAGAGAATAAGCACAACCAACTTCGGAGGCAAGCTGAGTTGGTCAAGAACAAGAAAAAAAGATAATTAATTGAAAAACCAGAAAAAGCAAAAAGTGTGTTCTCAACGAAAATAAAATAAAATAAAATAAATTATTAACATTTTTACACAAGAAAAGATTGTGAACTTCATTGTCTAGGCAAGACAACAACACACAGGTCAACGCATCGTGCTGACGATGCAACACAACATAAACAATAATATTAAGTCAGTCGGCCAACAGTGAGTGCAACGCCTTGGGTGCTGACTATGCTGTTATAATATTACTATTACTTTATAGACTAAGCTTTTTTTAAGTATAAAAGACAATAATAAATCAATAATATTTGTCATTCGGCAATTGGACATCAAGAGTTTATTTAACGCATCTTTTTCAGCCATTAGTCGTGAACAAGTTCAAGTGCTTGTTAGTTAGACAAACGCGTCTATAAATTCATATTAAATAAACTTTGATTATATTGCAGATTAGAAGTTACTTTCACTCCCATGCAGACTCTACATATTTTTGCCTATGAATCTCCGATTGTGACGGTTAAGGAGGGAAGCTTGGGTGACAAACGTTATTGACTTGACGAAATATGACGCACTCATCCAATATACTGAGTGATGTTTAAACACGTAAAATCATTTAGATCAAATCATTTAGATCAAATCAAGGATCGCCTTAACGAATGAGGAAAGCTACGTCAATAAATTGGATAGGAACCGCTTGGAAGTGGAAAGGTGAATCCCCTGACGGAAAAACAGGCTGATATGATAGAGAATCAAAACCGACAATACTTAATTAACGAAAAACTGTTTGACACGACTCGGGAAGTCACAGGAAAAATTAACAAAAAAATTGAGGGTTACAAAAACCGCAATCTTTTGGACTAAGCAGAGATCAATCCTATCGTAAATGAATTGGAAACTTTACCTTACCAAAACGTTGTAAAGCTGTTGAATACGGCCGACCTTCAGTTTACTGCAATGTGACACTAATGGTATATGTCCTGTCTATACCTAAAACGCACTCAAAAGTATAACACTTAATCACAGACCGTGCGGCACCGGCAATCAGGAATGGTAGACAAATTGACTTAGACTTCTCAAGACTTATTATTAACCATGACAAGACGTACGGACTAAACGGGAAATGTCTTAGTATAGGTAACACGTCTGTGTGCTCAGAGGACAATCTTCAGGAACTGCCAGAAAATCTCTTGCCTAACTCGGATCCTTAAAGGCGGCAACGCACTCTGCGATTATAAAACGATTTTCCTGACAAACTTCAACGGGACAATTTTAAGTAAAAATGCCTCTATTACTTTAATAGGTACCTATTATAGTATAAGTTAATAAACGAAACCCTAAGCTATTCGTCTACAACACGCGCAACATCAGTTCCCACCGTAAACCATATACCATTCGTCAGCAACACGCGCAACATCAGTTCCCACAAGCGTCAGCAAATATGACACCACGGAATGCTGACGATATGTCTGGAGCGACTTTACGCCATATCATAAATATAGGTTCGTAGGTATGATCATTGTTTAGTTGCTTAGGTATAACCCTAGTGTTAACTTGAGTAAATCTATTGTTGTTAATAAAGATAATTTGTTTGTATAACTAAATTACGTGTTGAAGTTTAACTGGCGCCCTAGCAAGGACCAGCGTTGAAATCCAACAGTAATTCGTGTACGTGGGTTTAATAAATATGTATAGCGTGTTTAAAACTGTGTATTAAAGGCATTGCAGTAGCCCCCAAGAGCTGGAAAACCACAGAAAAAGGAGTCAATCAATTTTGACAGCCGCTCCAGGATGCAACAAACCGCACTAGTGTAAGAAACAGTGCCTATAGTAAGAATAGTTTAAGTGAGAATTAATTATTGAAATAAGTGAATTAGTGTTAACTTTGCCATCTTTTTTCACATTCCCTAGAAATAGTTCTCGAATTTCATGAATTAATATTAATTTTGTAATACCAATTTCTAGAATCTCTTTTAATTAGTTAAAGCCAGAAATAGTGTTCCTTTCAATTTATTAAGTTGTGTTAGTTCAATCATGGAAAACCCAGTTCACATCCGACCATCGGTCCTTAATCCTGAGGTCCGAATCCTACAAATCCCCCTAATGCGGGCCGGGTAATAACCAACGAAGTTATTGACACCCTAGCAACGGGAATAGTGGGCCGTGTTCTCCAAAATGCGGGTCGCCGATGTGTTCAATCAATTATAAACCCTATATCGTATCGCACACATAAGACAAAGTAAAGCAACTCCGTAAAGTTTCAACTTGTATGGAATTTGCATGTGAGTCGATTTATTGGTTTTGATCACGTAGTATATAATTAAGCTATATACCCTGCACGTCCTTACAGGGTATTTTAGTGAAGATTTTAGTGATAGGGAAGAGGAATTGAGTATTAGTATTGGGAAAATGAATACGTTTTCGCCTAATGAAAATATTCCCAGTGGCAGCGCAGCAGTAAACGGAGCCCCTGAAGGGAATTATGCAAGAATAGAATCAAATAATTTAAGTAGCATAAAAGTGTCCTCAATATGTTGAAAATCCCAGATGCAATAAAAGACTTACCCCAATACGATGGGAATCCAAGGCTTTTGTTTGAGTTTATCAACAATATTGAAAAAATTGGGGGTCAATGGGGTCAATAAACGAAACTCCTTATGCTAAAATTATCCTTAGAGCAATAAGAAACAAAGTTACAGGGCAAGCCAAAGAAGTATTAAATATGTTTGGTACACCTCTTGACTGGAATCAAATAAAAAAAAACGTAATATTACACTACTCCGATAAGCGGAACGAAACCTCTCTTATCAGAGATCTGCATGCTCTTCAGCAAGCTAATGAGAGCAAAGAAAGTTACTACTCCAAAGTAATTGAAATACTTTCCACTCTTACAAATCATATTCACATTCATGAAGTTGATCCAAACGTGATAGTAGCAAAGACAAATCTCTTTTCCGAAATGTGCCTAAACACATTTTTGACAGGAATAGGGGAACCTCTAGGGAACCCCTCAGAGCTATGAAACCGGGTAACCTACCCGAAGCATTTAGCTACTGCTTAAAAGAACAGAACTCATTTTACATGAAAAACACTACTAAACAATTTCAATTCACGAACCAACCAAACCTTCAGAGAAATACGCCTAGTCTTACATACACCAATATGTATCAAACGATCCCCTTAATAAACAAACATCTTCAAACCCAAACCCAAAACCCTACAAATTACTATAAACAGAACCATTACCAAAACCTTCCAAACAATAACTTCAGACAAATTATAAACCAAAACCCAACCTCAGCCTATACCCATGGATACTACTAGTGCAAACACTAGAAACACACTTAGATCTAACTTCAGACAAAGCATTGTTAATAAACCTACTAACCAAAATAACCAACCAAATCAGTATCCACATTACAGAATTAGGGAGGTCCACAATGTTAATCCAATGCCCATTTACCAACCTGACTCAGGACCACTGATTTTCGCGAACTAGATCAATTTATGCCACAAGAAAATTTAGAGCTGGAACAATTAATAAACGCGACATACGAAGTAGATGACGAACATTTTCAAGAAACTGCCTCGGAAAATCAATAGGATATCTAGAAATAAATGAACACAACTCAAGTACACTACCCTACATTAATGTTTCAACACCATCAGGAAAAATACTTAAACTTTTAATCGATACAGGCACCTCCGCCAACTTTATTAACCCTGAACATACAAACCCCAATTCTTACCAAACCATAGAACCAATCACAATATCCACAAGTTTTAATAAACACACCCTCAATAAACAAATAACACTTCTAGCGTTCCCAGAATTCAAAACAACTCAACAATTCAATTTTCCTGTTTTCAAATTTCATAACTATTTCAGAAGTTATCAACACCACAAATGAGGAACAAAATGTAGAACAACCACTGAAAGCCGAAAAAGCTACAACATTTCATAAAATAAACAACTCAAATGTTCAGTATATACCAGAACAATACAATACCATCAGCCGCCAAAACATAGATAAACTCCTCAAACTCGATCACCTAAACAATGAAGAAATAAGAAAACTTTTAAAACTCTGTAAAGATTTCGATGACATATGCTTTAGGGAAGTGCAATCGTTGTCTTTCACAAATGAAATTAAACACCGTATCAGAACTAATGATGACATTCCTGTTTTCACACAGTCTTATAGGTACCCAGAGGTACATAAAGCAGAGATTCAGTCTCAAATCCAAAAACTATTGAAACAAGGCATAATAAGACCGAGCTACTCTTCATGGAGCAGCCCGATTTGGATTGATATCGGGGACCGCTACCCTCTTCCAAATATCTCCGACATTTTAGACAAATTAGGGCGTTGCAACTACTTCACAACCCTAGACCTAGCATCTGGCTTTCACCAGATCGAGATAGATCCTAGGGGTGTAAACAAAACGGCTTTTACAGTTAGTAACGGACATTATGAGTTCATCCGAATGCCGTTTGGGCTAAAAAAAAAAACGCCCCAGCGACATTCCAGCGCGTCATGGACAACGTCCTACAAGAATTTCAAGGAAAGTTCTGTTTGGTATACATGGACGATATAATAATATTCTCCAGTTCCCTCCAAGAGCATATAGAGAATTTGTGTAGTCTTTAAGAAATTACACGAAGCCAATCTAAATGTCCAACTTGATAAATCAGAGTTTCTCAAGAAGGAAGTAGCCTTTCTTGGACACATCGTAACAGAAAACGGTGTCAAGCCTAATCCTGATAAAATACACATAATAAAAAACTACCCCATTCCAAAACCCCCAAGACAAATTAAGGCATTTCTAGCACTCCTACTCCTACTTAACCTCATCCGGAACAAAGAAGCAACGTGTGAAATTATCAAGCAACAAGAACAGCAACACATCTTACAACCCGAAGAACATTTGATTGTACTGATCAATACAACTGAACTCAAGACGACATGTGGACTTCAGACAAAAACCGTATCACTACGAAGAATGCAAAGTGTCCATCAACAACGTTGAATACAAGTTAACTCCAAACAAATCGAAAAGCCAAAAATCGCAATTGCTGAGTCAACAACAATAGGCCGACAACCCCAACATCGACCCAGCCAGATTTCCAGGAAAATTAATGCAATATCCATAATTCCAATTGGAGCACTTGCTGGTGCATTCAATGCTGACCAAACAATTAATGATTATAAAGGCATGTAGAGTAAATTAGCGAATTCAGTCTTAAGTTTGTGATCATATTAAAACGTTCAATAAAGAACAGGCATTGGAAAAAATATTTTTTTCGGAAGTAAAACATCTTCTCGGGGTCCATACTACTAATCATCATAATCATTATAATTATGATATCCATTTACTGGAAGCAGCATTACCTGCCAAGAAGAAGCAGTCCTGAAATTCGAAGCCCTGGAACCAAAGACCACAATCCAAGAGGGGAGGAGTTACGGTTATTCAACCTCAACATCCACGCGTAGTCATTTAAGCTTCATTTGCAATTCTTTCAAATATAATATGTTTCTATCTCTGTAATTTCAAATGCAATATTTCACACTGTAATCCAACACAAGACCCTTCCGGACCCACGCTGCAGTTTTGCACTGTCAGCAGAATAAATAAATAAAAAGCATGTAAAAGCTATTCCAATTGTTCAGTCTGGAAAAATAAATCAATGTACAGAAACCTTTGCCGAAACTACCAAGAAATTGTTCTTTTTAGTATTCACGAGCAAGTCTATCATAACTCAAGCGCATCCGTTTGAAAGTCCATACATGTCTACTGCACTGGATACCTGATCCGGTACACGCGTATCCGATTTGGCACTAAGGTGCAAATACCTTCCCACCGTTACACCGGATCCGGGCAAGTGAAGGTATATGGGATCTGCAATGGGAACTGCAGATCGGCAATTTTAAGGTAACGAAGAAATGTATCTAGAGTTTAAGTAAAATTTGTTCAGTTAGTTCGATTTGGGAAGTGAATAAAAAGCCGCCTATTGTAACGTAGAAGTTGTTTCGTTTCAACCAATCCAATGGCGCGCGATATTCGTGCGGGACTAATTCGCGGGATGAAATCATTTACTTAATTGAAATTTAAAAATATTTAAGTAATAAATTCAATAAAAATAGAGATTAAAAAACGTCCAGTGTTTTGGACAGTGAGGTATATGTTTAATTATAAGCTTTATAATAATATTTGTATTATAAAAAATTAAGGGAAAAAGGTGAATGCTGTATTGAATTAGTTATCGTAAGCCGAATGGATCCACACAAATTTATCAAGACTCCATTAAAGAAAGCTTGGTCCAGCTTGCCAATCTATTGCTTGCGAGAAATCAAAGGTAAGCAACTGTTCAAAATTCTCTGAATCGGTTACGCAAATAAATAAATAAATTTTGGCATCATATGAACTGGGACACGTAAAATTTATGTAACGAATTTAATTAAACAAACCGAGCCGAAAAGAAGAACAACAGAAGATGTTATAAATCTATGGTCGAAAACTCTTCAATATCTTTTGCAATTAGGTGATGAAGCCATCCGAGCGGATGGATGAACTCGGAACTGTTTCCAGAAGTTATGGAACATTGCATCAAATGTACTTGTTCTTCTGTAGAAAATCCAACCCTCTTATTATTTAATAATCACGAATCTCGTCTATCAATTGAATCTTTGAACCTTGCCAAGCAAACGGGGTAACAGTATTAACTCTACACAGGTCTAAAAATCAGGTCAAAAAGATACTGCCAAACAACAAACAAGCGCAAAAGGCGGCAATTAATACAATTTACTTATATTCATTACTTGATTCACTGCGTATCTTTTACCTTTTCACTGTAAAACATACGTGGTACAGAGTGAATCGCTCGCAAATTGTTTAGTGTAACTTTAAAATGTTCTACTTAAATAAAAGCTAAAATGTTGTAGAAGATTTGAGCTAGAAATTTCATACTTCAATTAATATTTGTGATAACAGCAGCGCACAAGCAAAAAATAATCCACTGTTCAACAGTTTACCCTAATACTAGGTTCAAATCAGAACCCATGTTTTTCAATTTGCTGTGGGTTCTTCGACTAAAATGTATAATAAAGTCACTGAAAAACATAAAAAAAAAACAATGATATACCAGCAATTACATTCCATTTAGTGCTAATAGATACCATTGGACAATGAAAAAGACGAAACCAGTATGAAAGAAAAATAAACTAAATTTTCAACCATACAAATTGTAAATCAAACAGTTTCTCCATGAAATGGACTATGCATTACAAGAACCGTTAGCGAGAACAATGCTGGAATAAGACTTTGCGGTGCGAACTCTTGGTAAATTGTTGTTTACTGACGAGCCATATTTTCATATCAATCAATTAATAACCTGAATATGAGATAGTGGTCAATTTGGCAGACATGATTTTGATGCATATTTGCACATCTGCATCGAAATTATACCATTGATAAATGTGACATTAAAATTCATCACCCAAAACCAAAAAAATGTCCAACTATTTCATAATGCAACGACTACGTTCCATGGAAAGCGATTCTCTTCTAGAATTACCGATACGTACCTGCAGCAGATATATGTACATTATACAAATTTGTTAACCGAAATATTATCTTAAAAACGACATCATTTGCTTATTTTAAGAAGTCTTCTCCGTTTAAACAAAAAATGGAAGAATCTATTACCGCTACTATATAGCAGTTCTCAAAATGGAAGCATTACTTAAAATATTAAATATTTGTATACCATACTGACTTCCATCGCTCAATCAATTATAATTTATAACTGGTTGATGTTTAAACACTACAAATACATCTGCAGGTATTTAGATTAACTCTTTTATGAGCTTTGGAAATCACAATAGCCGACTGAGCTTTTCTATTTATAAATGCATTTTTAAATATATGTATTCAATAAACTTAGAAATAATTTTAATTTTCTTTCACTAAACAGTAACGCTGAGGTCTGAGTTCAACAATTTCAGACGCTGTTGGTTGACTTGTTATGACTAGAGTGTGCTTGGCCTATCTCTTACCTGATTAAGTCTGCATTATAAATTTAAACGGTGGTTTGTACATTTTGCACAGCTGTAGAGAGCTCCACTCTTGATGCAATCAAGTAAAATGCCGGAGATATTTCTTCGCCACAGGGGCACTGGCAGCCTAATGGAAAATATATCAAAATTAATTAAGAAATCATCAGTTTGGCATGTGTTGAGTTTACCATTTATCCAGCTGAAGTTGCCCAACTTTTGCTCACACTTGGGACAGTTCAAACGACCCTGCGTGTTGTTGGATATATTCTTCATCCATGCAATAGGTTCTAAAAACAATATACTTTTACACTTAGCATCGATGTCTGTTGGAGGTCTGTCGAATACCGACACCCGACGAATTTGTTCGGCAATTTGATCGATAAGTCTTGTGGGCGCAATTGGTAAAGCGGCAGTTGTTGTTGATGTAGCATTTGATGGTGATACTGTGGGGAGTTGTGCATTTTTCGGAGAATGTAGGAGCACATTCGATTTGGAAGCAACTACGCGACGACACTTTCGACAACGATAGACAATCGGTTCGGGGTTTTCTTGTGTAATCGCTGGATCTGGTTTGATTAGATTAGTAAAGTTCTGCGGAAGAATTTTAGCTGTAAATGTAATTTGAACGTTTGATTAGGAATTTTGACAAAAAAAAAAACGGTTATAACTGTTGCAAACCTTTTCGGACTTGTTCACCGGCCAATCGTAGACGGTATGCTTTGTATTTATCGAACTGCGGATCAATTGTACAGCCCATACGTCGATAGAGCTTCAGTTGGTTGACGAAGCCAGAGTTTGGATGTACGAATTTGCGTTTCGATTTAACGATTTCATATGCTTGCTGGTATTCTAGGTTATGCTCCTTCATAATGTAGGCGATGACGGCTGTTGCGCTTCGACTCACGCCAAAGTAGCTAAAATCAGTAAAATAATTGAGATTAATAAAATGAAGCAGAAAATATTTTAAGCTTTCAATTTTTTTACAGAATACTTCTATGCGATGACTACAGAAAATATAGAAGTTGTGAGCGGAAGTTTCAGTTTAAATCGGGGGTTTTCCAAGTTGTTGACCACTGGGTGTCTACTACTTTGAAAACTTTGAAACACCATTGACAGTTCAATTAAAAAACATGCTGTCTTTGAACTTACTTTAAATAAGAACACATTTTGTGCGACGGATTTTAGGGTATGTTGCTTTTGTTGAGTAACTAGATGTTTAAATCGGACACGAAGAATTCTGGGTGGGGTTTTCTTCTTAAAATAAAGACAGTTTTGGGTAGGAATTGGTATCATGTATAATATTTCTTAGTCAATCCCTCAAAGATTGTAATTATGTGATATGAAAGGAGAAAGCTTTTTTAAATTCAGGTGCATATGTAAGCTTCTGGCACTCGCCTTAGAAGTCAAGCGAAGAAGTGGGTCATGTTATTAAAACCAATGCGATTAATTTATTTGATTAAAAGTTGCATAACAGGTACAATATTTTCGGAACAGATGTAGCCGTGATATTAGAGAAGAAAAGAGTAAAACAATGAGATTCACTAAGATCGTAGCTGCCCGAATATATACATACGTATTTCATAATAGGCTAGTGCAAGCTTTTATACCTTCAGATGCAAACGCATGACGAAGTGCGTTCTTCCAGTCAGCAAACTAAACAACTGATTGACTTTTGAAGTCTTTTTTACGGGTCGGGGTTCCTAGGTAGACTGCTTGCTCTTGATATATGCGTCATGAAAAAAACGGTGAGATGAAGATCTGCACTCTCAACAGTGCTTTGACAATAACACGGACTGGACTCTTTGCTTAGTGAATAGGTAGAACAACGTCAAACAGACTCTTGTTCACTAGGTTAAATAAAAAAAGTTAATTTAAAAAAAACAAAAAACCCGACTGACCAAAAAAAAAAAAGAATTAAAAATATATGAACTAGATTCATTTAAGTACCTAACCTAGTACCTAATACCTAACTAATTGTCAATCGGAGACTATATACCTACACAGTCTAACAAATATGTGTAGGTATGAGTATTGAGTACCCTCCGACTGCCAAATAGGTAGTTATAGGTACTTAAATGCGTTTTTTTGGTTTTTTAAATTAACATTTTTTATTTTTTATCTTTTTAGCCTATGACACTCCGGGGAAGAATACGAATATTATATCGGTCAAGCCATTTAGGCTAAAGGGCCCGTAGGAACGTAGGTACATAGGATACGCGCGAAATACATAACCCTGCCTGTGTCGTCGGGTAAAAAAATAAACAACTTAACTTAAAAATAGTGCCGTTTACTCACCAGTGCACTAGTATGTTTTCTCCTTTATTCAAAGCTGAACTGATGAACTCTGTGCACTGATCCAAGTGATGCAAAATATCCTCTTTGGGCATATCGGAAACTGTGAACAAAACGATAAAAAAGTGAAATATGAACATGTGTGTACACTCAAGGGTGTTGATGATTACGAGTTCTGCCATTAAGCCACCTTATGAATAGGGCAATCATAGGGAATTTGCCAGAATAAGTATACATATTATATTGCATGTAAAATGTACTTACTTTGTACGTATTTTGTAGTCAGAAATGAAACTTGAATTACGTGGGAAGGAAGCGGCACCGAATCTAGCGTCAGTATGTGTGTAATTCCATGTGATTTCAGTGTTTCCATATTGGTTGCCGCAGTGAGATTGCCTAAAGTACATATTCAATATAACAATGCACTTTTAGATGAAATGTGTAAAGATTTTACTGTACCTAGATAGAGTCCCTTTTCAATTTCATCCATGCTTATTGGACCACCGTCAAAGTCGTCACGATAGAGTATTCCAGAATCCTGTCGTGATTTTCTTGATGTACTGGATACTGTTGGTATATTCATAATTGTCTTTTGTCAAGATATTCAGCCACCGGGAGCAAACGACAGAAGTTGAATGGAAAAGTAAAGTTTTCTATTTCATAAAGACCAGCCCAAGAAAAATTGGTAATTTTTTTTCTTCCTGTCAAACAAAAAATGTAAATGCGCACAATACAGGGCACACTGCACACCACAGTCCACGAGACACGAGTTGCGAATGTCAAAAACAATCGCAAACTGTAGGCAAACATTAGCAAATGGGAAAAATCCCAAACAAAGGCAACAAATCAAAAAGTGTAATGTAAAGACACGTTTTTGCCGGCTTCTGCAAACTGCAACGCAAGGAAATTTTTCTTGGTATTCCGAACGATCTGTTTGTTTTCGAAATAAACAAAAATTTACTATTATGGGAAAGTTACAGGGCGACAGTAAATTCAAAATAATGAAAAAACTACTTCCATTTGGTAGGTACCTACTATTTCAAATAAATAAAAAAGGGAGAGGAGCTGTGATACATCTCGGTTTTATTCTGCATTTACAACATCACACATTCCTAGCACGGGCGATTAAAGTGATACCCAATACTAAATAGCTGTCTGCTTGAAAGGGACAGCATAATCTAAAACGAAAAAATAAGTGTCAGGTATTTTGGTCGGCCATCTTGTTTACGTCGTATGAATTATGGGAAAGTTCCATGTTGATATTTATATAGCAATGGCATACGAAATGTGGTTTTGCTATAAAATGAAATGGCTTCTAGAAGAAGAATTATTTATTAATTTCACATAATTGATTGATTAACCGTTAATTGCATAGCTTAGTTATTTGAATAATTTCAGAGTCTCACACACAGTGGTAGTACACGTAGGGAAAAATCCCTACATGTAGGTATTTTCGACTAAAAAAATTTTTATAAAAAATGCCTGATAAACGAGAACGGGTATGTTTTATTTTTAATTTCCCAATGTTTTCGTATTTCTATAAAGAAACTAGATTTGAGATATTGCTACATACATCTTACCCTGAATTCACAATTCTATTTCCACCTTAACGTTTTTTGCCCAAGTATACTCTTCTTTAAATGTCATTATCAAAAGGCATTCGTTTGCGCCTTTTTGTGTCTTTTAAGTGCAAAGACACACATATTAACGAAATGAGTTCAAAAGATGTATAGGTAGGTATATGATCATCACATTAACACGTTATATGATTTGTCAATACCTTTATTTTGTATTTATGTATTTACTCTCTTTTAACTTTTAAAGACAATATGGCCGAGCAATTTGAATTATTTAAATAAACTAATTTAATTTAATAATTATATGCCTACAATTTTGCGTCTATTTTTATTAATTTCTATAAATAACCTACTAATTTATTGTTTTGCCTTCATATTTGTAAATATAACATCCTTTTTTCATAACATTAACATTAACTTATTGTTTCATACTAACTTTATATAAATAACGAACTTTTTTAAATAAAAAAATAAAAATTAAATAAAATAAATACAGCATTTAAACACTTTTCTCTTAATTTTTTCAAATATTATGTAGGCAAGCAGCTTTGCAGGGGAAATCTTACGTCGGTAGGGAATTTTTGGACCCGGGGTAGGTTTTTTTTTTTTATGTACATCACTGCTCACACATTGCAATAACTGCTAAATATCGAAAACTTGGTACAGACTGAATTTTATCTCACTCAAAAAAGGATTTTGTAACTACGCCACTGAGAAAGAACTACAATTTTCACATGCTCGTAAGTTCGGCTACTATAGCTGAGGTTATGAAACCGAACAAGCCTACAGCGTCAACTTTGGTTCATTTGTGGATGTCAAAATATTGAAAGCCAAAACAATTGTGACAAGAAAGGGTTGAAGCAGTGGGGACGTTCAAGTATCTAGTTTAGTAAGTCTGACAGCTCTCTCACTAGATGCAACTCGTCTCTGATTGGGGAAAATCGGTCGTGAGAGCAGATGTTTCAGTTGACATTTATGGAGGGGTAGCCGACGAATCTAGTCGAGAAATTCGTGACTGAGTACTAAGTTGACAGTTCTGATATGTGACTGACGTAGAAAAAGTGACGTTCCCGAACAATCTAGATTTTGCGTTGAGGTTACATCTCATCCAGACCAATATAGTCCACTTAAGATAACTAGATTCTTGAATGTGCCCAGTGATACCAGAAACAGGTAAACAAAAAAATCCCTTTTATCCTTCGCCAAAATATAAAAAGTCCCTCATATATGTAATATTACAAAAAAACATGTACTACATATTTTCATTAAATTCAGTCTTTTTTATTATTAACAAATTCAAGGTACAATAATTATGCAAGCTAACAAAAATAAATGTAGGCGCAGTAGCTTAGTGGTTAGTGTGTTGGACTACTAAGCGAGGGGTCCCAGGTTCGAATCCCGAAAAAACCCAAATTCCAAATAATGTTTTTTTCCGCTGCGCCACCTCTCGCGAACGTCTGACAAACATCCGAGAGTATAACTGTCATGAAGGAGCTTCTCAATTAGCCGTTTGAACCCGGCATAAAATTGTAGATCCCTTCCATTCGTCCCAAAAATGAAAAACGCACACAAACGAATGGTTGTGAGAAGCTAGGCCTTGGGGTCTACAGACCTGTTGCGCCAACTATTTTTTTTTTTTAACAAAAATAAATACATATTAAGATACCTCCGTTAGATCGTAGGTTAACTAATTTTTGTATTCTTAATGAAATTATAAATTAGGAACAAAAATTGACTAAAAAGTAGAATCCCTTTTTTTCGTAATATGAGGTTTAAAAAATCCCTTTGACCCTTTTAGCTTAATTTAAGTGAGAAAATCCTACAAAGTGAGATAAATCCCCCGATCTGGTATCCCTCGTTAAAAATCATAATTAGAAACATTACTTACTTCTGTCCAAACTTTCTTGATTTTTTTCGATTTTGTGCTTTTCCTCTTTTAACACTATTATTTTGCGTTAACAAACAGTTGTTTTGCTAGCCGCTTCAAAATTGACAGCTAATGACATTTGGAATCACTTCAACTTGGTGGGAACGACTTTAAAAGGTTTCGGTAAAAGTTCATCGAAACCTCGCGATTTCAGTTTGGTTGGAACATGGCGCTACTCTTTGCTTACTTTGCCGCAACAAAACATCAGAACACACTGATCTCTCAAAAATTTATATCGTTAACATTAGCCGTTTTTTTTTGAGAAAAAATAAATTTTTTTTTATTGAGATTGCTTTTCATGTTCGATTTGCCGAAGAAATCAAGGGTTTCCAGTGCAAGTGAAAAAAAAATTGCTTGCGGCCAACTGAATACACACAAGAACCAATAAAATTCGGATTTTATGTCCGATTTGGCAGCAGAATCTGAAATCTCAGATCAAAATCTAAAAACCCAATTCGAAAACGACATTCGTTTGAGTTGCTTATTTATAATAAAGTTTCAATTTAGATAAAAGTCTGGCATCACTAACTTTTCACGCTTTGCTCACAAGTCACAATCACAACAACAAGAAATCTCCCCCATATAATTTGCCTTTGGGATTTTGTATAGTGTTAGGCTGACAGCTTGCACACAGAAAGCAAACAAATCAAACGAACCTAAAAGATAACAATTGGTAAATACTGGGCAGAGATGAACGAATAAAATAGATGGATATCTTTCGTTCGTCTATCCCCACAAAACCCATTTGCTAACATTGTGTTTTTTGTAATTTTAATCACTGGATGTGAAACGTATGTGTGACTAAAAAAAAGCTTGCTTATAATGCCGGCTACCATTCCATTTGCTTTTATGGGCTTGCCGGTTTTCAATTATTTTGTGTTCCGTAGGACTCATATGAAGCGGGCAGTCTCATGCAAATTAAAACAAATATATAAACCATAGGCAAACATACTGAGACCCCCAACTCACAATCCTCTTGCCGCTGGCCCCCTCAATTTTTTTCAAATTCGCCATTTTGTTTTCCTATCGGTGTTATGTCAATTAAGAATCCGTGTGACATGCAAAAACAAATAAAAATACAAAAATAAATGCTGCCAACCGCAGCAACCGTTGGGAAATGTGAAAGAGTTCGGGAATACCACATTTTTACATAACTGAATGCCATTGGTTAGTTATTATTAATTGTTAAAAGGCGAATAATTTGATTTGTTTGGTTAGTAAAACTATCTAAAATTTATGTTTTATATACTAGAAACATATTGGGACAAACATGGTTGTGTATTTTCCGCTTTTGGATTTCATTAACTTCGATTTCGTGTGTAAATTTTTCTTAAATAATGAAGAAAATTTTTTCAAAATGTCTTCAATTTCCCTGAACCAATCTACATTTTTAATTTTTCATGAATATATTAAGCAAATGTACCTACCTGAAGTAAAACTTCTTTAGCTCCATCCATAATTCTATATGATTGTATGTAGTGTTATAATATCGTGGGATTTATCCCTTTTTGTGGTAATTGCGATGTCCGAAAAGCCTTCCGTGGGATAAAGGGAAAAAGCACAAAAAAAAACCGCTCTAGTAAATCGTCTTTTATTAAAATTTTCTAGTACCAAAAAATAATCATAATAGTGTTACAATCTGAGGTTGCGGTGCCGCTAACACTGATTGTATGTACTCGCAAACGAAATACTGACTGAGATATTATATACACTGGCTATGAGAGGAAGAGAAAAAGAAAATGTGTGCGCGCACTGCTGTCTCTTGCTCCTACAGTGTGATACAGAAAAAAGGCCACAACAAAAAAATCAAATTATTTTTTTAATTTTTAAAATAGTTGCTTGCCTAAAAAAAAACTTTTATAAAACACAAGACTTTTCAATTCAATAAAGAACGTAGTAGGAACTTTGTCAATCTTTAAACAACTAAACAACGTTCTGCACAAAATTACCAGCTGCTAGAAGGCATGGGATCATCTACCATTTTCGATCCTTTTTTCTTTTAACAAAACTTTAACAAATTAGAGTCTTATGTCTGTATATAAATAATATGATTAATTAACCTATCCATATCTCAAAGAAGTTATAAACAGAAACAGAAATATCTGCATAATGAATAAAATAGGTTTATATGGATGGTGATGACGCATATGCAAATAATGCAATCGAGTTCGCATTCTTGGTACATCTGCTCAAAAAGTTACCATAACCAGATAAAAATTACCAAATTACCGAAACTCAAAAAGCAAAAAAAACATTACCAAATTTGGATAAAAAAAAATACCAAAGTGGCAACCGTGCAATGGGCGTGACCTGTGCCTGTATATACGAAAAATAACTGGTTATGAAAGAAATAGAGAAAGAAAATGTGTGCGGTGCGCAGTGGCGGCTCCAGCCAAACAAGATTTTTTTTAGATTGTGCAAGATTTACAGAAAGCGCCCTTTTTTCATATTTGCACACATGAATAAGTCTTTTCCACATCACCCAGGAGATTTTATTTTGAGATTTTTTAACTAGATTCTTTTGTTAAATGTAAGTGCATGTGCAAGGAATATACCTAAATGAAAAGGGTGGAATATTTTGAGATTATGTAGGTAAGATGTCAACTGGCATAGGTGTAGTGGAATTTTTTATTTTGCGATATTTTGAGTTAGATTCTCCTTGAAGTTCCAACATTACAAGTTATGTGAGTTAATGTGCAAGAAATAATTCAGCACATGTGTGATTGATGCTGTTATTTGGGGCTTATTTGAACAAGCTTTTTCTTTAAAATGCAAATGACAGTATTTGTTCACGCAAGATAAAATTAATATTTCTTTCCTAGCAATGCGCCCCCAGAAGTTGGCGCCCTGTGCATTTGCACATCTTGCACATATGGTTGGTCGGCCCTGGCAGTGCGAAAGAAAATGAAAGCATTCAGATATTTTGAATGACAATTTTCTAAACATGAAAATATTTAATTTGACCGTAGGTTGACAAATTTTTTTATTCTTAATGAAATGAGCAATTAGGAACAAAAATTGACCAAAAAGTAAAATCCTTTTCTTTTTGTACTATGAGGTCTGAAAAATCCCTTCGTACCTTTTAGTTATTATAAGAGAGAAAATCCCGCAAAAAGGCATAAATCCCCCGATCTGGTATCACTGCTGCACTGTGGGCTGTGGCTTAGATATACGAAATGAAACGTAACTCCATCTCTTTCTATCTTCACTAACTTATATCTGCCTCTCAACTTCCGTTCGCGATTTCCGTAACGTTTTTGTGACGCATTCACCAGCTTACCCCCGAAGTCAAGTGTGCCTAAAGAAGTTATACTTCAAAAAATATTCACGCGTAGCGAACAATTTCAAATTAAACGGATAAATTTCTATGAAGGCTGGCAGCAACTTTGCCCAAAGCGGAAGTGGCATATGCAAGGTGGGAGTGTGTTGGTGAGACGGAATTTTTGAAGTTACGTGACATTTGTCAATACGAATTTCTATGTAACAATACAAGCGCACTTAGCATTTGCCACCCCATAAAAATATAGCTTGTAGGCAAGTAACGGGAAATCGGCCGAAGTTGGTGGTCTCAGTATTGTCTCTGATATAAACAATTTAAAATATCTCATATCTCCCGATATTTCTAAGGCAACTTATCGAGAACAGGTACTTGTAAAATCTTGAAAATTGAAATTAAAAACGTCGATACCAACCTATCCAGATTGTTTTTGATTTCATTTAAGGTAAAATGTCACAAATTTCTGAAGTCAAAATGACATTTCGTTACTATCGTAGACAAACCATACTGAGACCCAGCGTTGCCAGACTTTTAGCATGTTAATTCCCTTTTTTTCATGCAAAATGATTTTTTACCCTTTTTTGATACCTGTTTTTTTTTCCGTTTTATAGCATTTTTGTTTGTTCTCAAACCAAAACCAAAACATCTTAGAACGCTATACATATCTAATTCATTTCAAATTATAATAGACTCAATAAATTTGTATCACAAATAAGTATCCTGTTTTTCATGCAAGACAAGTAAAATATAACAGCAAAAACGGGACTAGATTTGGGTCCACCATGACAAATCTGTCAAACTCAAAGGCAAATAGACTGGAAACTGGAAATATTTTTCATAAACGGGGGAAGACGCAGAGGTTTTTTCAAATTCGCCTTTTGTTTTCCTATCGGTGTTATGTCAATTAAGAATCCGTGTGACATGCAAAAACATACAAAAACTACAAAAATAAATGCTGCCAACCGCGGCAACCGTGGGGAAATGCGAAAGAGTTCGGGAATACCACTTTTTTACATTACTGAATGCCATTGGTTAGTTATTCTAATTTTCTAAAAGGCGAATAATCTGATTTGTTTGATTAATAAAACTACCTTAAGGAGATGATCTTTATACTACAAACAAATTATCTCTCCCAAATCTCCGATGATATTATGAGAACAGAGTGTTTTTGTTTTAATTTTTTACCAGTAGATGAAGCTGACGTCTTGGAGAGCTACATTCGTATAAAATCAAATTCGTTTGGACTTGATAAAATTAACCCAGTTTTCGTTAAAGCTATACTTCCGTTCATTCTAAAGTACATAACACATCTTTTTAATTCAATTTTATCGTCGAGCGTTTCTGCTTGGAAACGAGCAAGGATTATCCCAATTCCTAAAAATCAAAAGAGTTTAGACCTATTGCCATTTTACCATTTCTTTCCAAGATCCTGGAAATGAAAATGAATGCCCAAATTAGAAAATATTTAAATGACAACAACTTCCTATGCATAAATCAGCCTGGTTTCCGTCCGAAACACAGCTGTACTACAACTCTTACAAATGTTGTGGAAAACATAAGGCAAGCTGTTGACTGTGACAATGGTACTTTTCTCGTTCTCTTGGAGTTTTTTAAGGCGTTTGACACGGTAAACCACAATGTTCTTTGTACCAAGCTGATTAACCAATTTAGTTTCTCTTCCTCTTCGGCGATGTTAATCCAGTCATATCTGAATTGCAGATCTCGGGCAGTTGTTGCAAATATTTCAATGTCTAAATTTCTCATGTTGAGCAGAGGGGTTCCACAGGGTTCAATACTGGGTCCGCTACTGTTTTCCATGTACATACATGATATACCTCTTTGCCTGCAAAACTGTCAAGTAGATATGTACGCTGATGATGCTCAGATACGGAAAAGCTTTCCTCTTGGTTTGGTTGAAAATGCAGCAGTTGAAGTTAATGAGGATTTAATCAATGTTCATAGTTGGTCACAGAAAAATGTACTCTGCCTGAGCCCACTTAAATCTAAATGTTTGGTAAATAATAAGCAAATTAAGTTTGTCGAATCTTAGGTATAACCTTTACAAAGACGCTTTCTTGGAATTACCATATCAGATTGACAATTCTGAGGGTTTAGGGTATGCTCCGTTTACTGTGGAGCAACAAAAAAATTACTCCCTTAAAAAGCCGCATTATCTTGGCCAAAACATTACTTATTTCTATCATGCTCTATGGATGTGAATTTTTTTTACAATTGTGATTATGAGCACAAGCGTAAACTTAAAGTTGCTTACAATAGTATAGCTAGGTATACAATAAAATACGACTACACTTCTCAATTTTCCAAATCAATGTATGGCGTTACTCATGAAAATCTCTTTAAGCTCAGAACGTTGACTTAGCTGAACAATGTTTTGCAAACACGGTAACCAGCTTACCTTTACAATAATATATGTCATTCGCATTCTCGTAGATCTCTGAATCTTGTGCCATTACGTTACGCGTTTTTAATATCTGAGCGCCAATTTTTTATAAATGCGCTACGTCTGTGGAACTCCCTACCCCGATCTTTAAGGATGATAAGCTGCACTAGGCTATTTGGAAGGAGTCTCAGGGAGTACTTGGAGACCTTAAGGTAGTGATGATTTTTCCTTCTTATTTCTTACTTATTTTTCATTACTTATTATATTATTATTATTTATTTTGTTCTCTCTTTTTTTCCTTTCTTCTTCTTTCTCAAATACTGAAGTTAATATTAAAATTATATTTTATTTCTCTTTATAATTTGCTTTCACACTGTTGTAACTAATAAACACGTCATATGAATTAAATAATTGAGTTTATACTATCTAAGAAGATATTGTATCTTATCGTATAAATCTATACCAATAATTATATTATGTACCTACTATTAGGACAAACATGGAAGTGTATTTTCCGCTTTTGGATATCATTAACTTCGGTTTCGTGTGTAAATTTGCTCAAAATGTTTTTATTTCCCCTCAACTAATTTACATTGTTAATTTTTCATGAATATTTTAAGCAAATGTACACTTATTCAAAAAAATAAAAATATTATCCACACGTAGCGAACAATTTTAAATTAAACGGATAAAATTCTTTGAACGCTGCAAGCAGCTTTGCCCACAGCGGAAGTGGCATATGGAATGTGCGCCTGACAAGGCAAATAACTAATGCACATCACCTATCAAACATCGTTTTTGGCTACAGGACCAAGGAAACTTTAGAACTCGCTATAACAAACTAAGTGCAGGAACAATATGTGTCTGCGATCGTCCCGGGGCTCTGTTATGTGAATGTTGAGTTGAGTCTATGTTCGCCTTTCTCAAGAAAAGTAGATATGTACCTACTTATTGAAACAAAGAAACCGATTGCAAGAAATTAATACAAAAACGTACATTCTACATTAAACTCAATTTCTTTTCAAATTAACCGACAAACACATCGACGTCGTGCCTACATTGATTCCCCAAACTTCCCCCTTTCCAGACAACTAAAAGTATCTGCGCCAAGTCCAGCAAGATAAGTTTCTGTAGTCCTTTTAAATGTGTCGTAGAGTAGCCCCATTTATAGTTTCGACCAACAGAATAAATTCAGTTGATGGTAAGAAGCCATATTGGTTGGTTCATATTCGTGATACTGGTGGTATATTAAAATGTCGCCATAAAAAAAAGGATTTTGATTATCTGCTAATACGAAATAGTAAATAATAATTGGAAAATAGTTTAATGAAACTCTTGCGCATCCGTCCGAATCCAAAAAATAATTATAATAATTAGTCAAAAAAAAAAACGTTTTGGTAAACGGGTTTATTTTTATCTAGATGTACAGTCTAGGACAGTGATTGATTAACAGTGAAAATCATATCCTATTAGGTATCTTAATCTTTGAGAGAATATTTGTCAGTGTTCCCTTTGCATTTGAATCCAGTACAGGGATACGAAACTCACCTTGAGCTAAGAAATTCCTTGGAAACATCAAATACAAAACTTACACCTCCCTACTCTCTAAACAAAAATTACTATTCTTTTCTGGTCCAATATTTCGATATTAAGGTCAAGATAATTGACTTCGTCTTTTGTACGTATCTAAAGTGCATCTTGGATATATCTATAAACTGTGTAGGTAAAAAAAGCAGGTAAATGAACCAAATTAACATGTATAACTTTTGAAATTATCTGAAAATTTATAAGCAAACAAGACAATTCCATAAAATAAGAAAGTGTGCATTAGAAATTTTATTATTTATTAGTGATTTCTTTGTTAACTAGGACTAATGTGTACAAAATTTACTCAATACGACTGTTGGTTTTTTTTTAAGGAATGAAAATACATTAACGTTAAAGGTTATCTGGCAGACACGATATTGGCTTAGAATTTTTGAAAATGATGAAATACGTTTTTCATTCATGTTATATTAGTTTTATATTTTTTTTTAAATTTTATAACCAAGAATTATGAATTATTTTAGTGTTTACCTATCATTAAAATATAGGGCAGAATAATTCAGAAATCTTCCCAGCTATGAGAGGTATTCAGCTATATAAAATATATTTATATAAGTTTATATATCTACCTTTGAAACAGTTTGTACCATTCATTCATTTTAGCAAATCGAATTGTACATTGGGAATGAGCAACAGCGAAAGGACCTATGCTGGGACGTTCCCAAACTCACCTTACATATTAAATCATTTGTCTCTACACCCACACTCATCATACAGAATTACGTATTTCACTCCTTTTCTTTGTTGCAGTAAAATGCGAAATATGCACCATTCAAATATCTTCAATTACATTCCTGTAATACAAAGCCAACCGCAGGTTTATTCTTAACTTAACCATCAATCACATGTAGGTAGACATATCCTGACTACAACTACGACTGTCGGACATGCAACAGAGTTAAAAATATATTTTAGTCCCCTTGAAAATTATTTCTTCAATATTAGTTCTTTCTTTCCAGATGTGTGTACATGTACACTGATCACCTCATCAAAAGTTTTCAATTTGCATGCAAATAGCGTGAATCTTTATGAACATTTAACTCTATTTGTGCAAGACACGCTCCACCCAATCCGGCTGTCTGCGACAATGAATATACTCGAATCGATGTCCTTCACTCATCGTCTATTTCAATTGTTTAACCTTACCCAATTACAACTGGAAAAGAAGACATGGTCAACAGTCAGGAGTAGATCCTTGGAAATCTATACCTTTGCCGTAATCCTGTTGTCCACAGGCATATTGGTGGTGGGTATATTTACATCATGGCTAAATGAGACACATTCCGCGGATATTGGTGACACAGTGGACTTCATTCAATTAATTGGCATTCGATTTGCGCACATTGTCTCTATCGCTGAGACTCTACTGCGTCGCTCCGAACAACAAAAACTAATAAAAAAAATTCAGGAGATTGATAGAATATTCGAGGTGTCCCTCAACGTTGACATTGACAATCAGAAATTACATTCGAAGACTATTCAGCATGGACTTGAAATGCTCGCGGTTTACATGGGCTCCGAAATCTGTATATTAACCGCGTCGTTGCTTGGACCAAATGAGGTCCGAATTGCCTATTGGATATTGTATTTGTTGCCGCTCTTAGTGTGTGGAATGAGGTACTTTCAATATCTGCTGTACATTGCAATCATAAAGGGCAGATTTACCAAACTCGTTGATCTTCTGGGTGACGTCAGCTTGTGGCATAAAAATAAAGAGGCCAAGAGAAATGGTCCTGCAACAATAAAAATACCGATAAACTTGGACGAAATGAGCAAACCACTTAACATCGATGGTATTGCCTTGACAAATCTTCTTGTAATCCGCGATCTATACAATCGCTTGTGGGAGCTGACCATCTTAGTCAATCAGTGTTTTGGACTCTCAATTCTGTTGAATGTGGGCAATGATTTCCTGGCCATTACTTCCAACTGCTATTGGATATTTCTGAACTTTAAATCTTATTCATCTACCTATAAGGATTTCCTCCGCATTATTGGCAGTACTGTGTGGTCAATACCACATGTGTTCAATATGATGGCACTGGCAATGATGTGTCACAAGACGACGGAGAGTGTGAGTTGTTTTGTTGTTAGTAAGTTTGTGCATTTAGTTTTTTTGTTGGGTGCTTTGCAGACATCGGAAATCGCTCTGGGAGTCCATATGATACAAATCGATGTGCTAAATGATAATCATAATTCTTTGGTATAACGTCTCAGTAATGTCATATTATTATTATTATTAAATAAACTGTTTTTTTTATAGATTGAACAGTTCTCATTGCAATTGCTACATCAAAAAGTTAAATTCACAGCTTTTGGATTTTTCACTATCGATTGCTCATTGTTGTACACAGTAAGTCGCATGTATAGTTGCTCATCTCAGCTCATCTTGCAATAATTTATTCGCTTGTTGGTTGGTTTATAGAAACAAGGTTCATATTATCAGACTTTAAATCAAAACTTTTTACAGAGCAGGAAAATATTTTCTCTTTACGAAAGAAATTAAATTTCGTATTTCCCTCAGTTAATGAGGCCCTCTCCGGTTTTGTGCCCCCGGTGTTGATTTGTGAGTTTAGCACAATTTTCTCAAGTATGATATTGAAAAAGTCACATGACAGCGTATCACCATTATCTAAATCCTTTTTTTTTACATTTAACGTGACAGCGTGCTTTCTCCATCGTTGTTCTAGCACGGTCTGACAAGTCAAAATTAGACATGGCTCCACAAGCTTGCCTCAAAAGTACTGTCATATTTGCGAACTTAAAAGCGATAAACAGATGGTGAGAATCGTTGTGGACTTTGTGGATTTTTCCGTAGTATGAATATTTGTTCTGTTGTGGACTTACCGGAAGAAATTTTTATCGTCTACGGCTTTTAACAGTCTTAAAAGTTTTTTTTTTATATACTCAACGCAAGTTTACCTACTACCTATACATGGCGATATCGATGTACTCCTTATTCGTTGGTCGAATGAGTACTTATGTGAGTTGAACGAAGATTGTGTGTGTTCTGGAAAAGAAGCACTTCATTCTTGCTCTCGCAAGATTCTTTCTTCATTAAATTAATGCACCTACTCTATGCCTTTGAGGTAAAGTTCAACAAGATTTCCCTCAGTTTGGTACCGCAAAAGTGAATGTGCAACTGAACATTTGTTTACATGGTACATAAAAAGGGGCTTGCATGACGAAAGGTTATGGTACATCTTCCATAAAATAAAGTAGCGACCACGTTTCTGACTGACACATACCCACACAAAGATTTTGAACACATTAAATTAATATAAGCCAGCCTAATTTAATAATTTTAAAATGCAACAGTGGATTATTCAATATTAAAAACAAACGTATTACTTAATAAATATTACAAATTTAAATAACTAACTTTCACATCTACAGATTGTTGGAGCTACCACAACATATTTGATAATTTTGATACAATTCCATATGAATGAACAGAAGGATGACTTTTCGATGAACCCACTGCATCCCGCTGTACTTAATGTTACCTCGTAAACGCAAATTGTTTTCTATATCATGTGTTACTTACATAATTCAATTTTAATTTTAGTAAAAAAGAAAACACGCTATCGCATCGAAAGCTTTTTTCAAAATTTGTTTTTATTTTTGTCCCAGGCATGGGTATGATAACATTATAACACGAGGTACCTCTATCTACGCTGACCATCGTCCTTTATTTAAAAGGACAGTCCTTTCTTTTTTACCCCCTGTCCTATATTTTTTTCTTTTCAATAAAGAACGGATTTTGTCCTTTATTTTTGAACCTGTCCTTTAAGACATAGAAAAAAAAAATTGTTTGCATTAAGGGCAATTAAAAATATTTTAGGTCTGTTCCCTTACTTTTAAATCTTACGAATTTTTACTAATTCTTACGAATTGTCACTCAATGCCGTTGCTTAAGTCGATTAAGGTATTACCCGTCCACTGAGAATCTTACGAATTTTTACTCAACAAATTTCTTGGTGTAAGAATTGAAAAAGCTGTCAGTCAACTTACAAATAACAGGTGATTTGAAATTTGTTGTCCTATTTGACATATGATTGCATTTGTTTTGATTTCTTGCGTATTAAAATGGTATCAACAGGCGGGAAAATAAAATGAAATGTTCTCCTTAGATTCTTTTCGAAAGTGGCGACGAAATTCTTCCTCACTGTGAGGATTAAGAAAGGACCATCTACTCCACGTAATTTTTAATGCCGTGTCGCTTTTCTTCTTCTCGAATGTTTGTAGTTCAATTAGTACAATTTTTTTTATATACACGGATTCATGAAGAAGCAGTTCGATCAATTCCTAATCACTTTCATCGCTAGGTAGATAAATCAACTAATTTTGTTCGTAAATTAAGCAATTCTTCGAGTTTATACGATATTTGAACGACATTTTTGAGAGAATTTGTGAGCCATGTAATCGTCTTCTATCTTGGTTCAAGGGTCTACTTTACATAACAAGGAAACCCCTTTCGTTAAAAACTTTGGAGCGGGTTTCCATTAGAATTTTATATGAATTACAAATGACGTTTGGCGTACTATGTATGAACTAAGCATTTGTACATTCTTCGTTTAGTTTTGTATTTTTACGAATACATATTTAATGTCTTGCCAATTTCGCTGCCGTATTACGGTAGTAGGTACGAAGTACGATCCGCGTTTGGCTGAAGTTTCGTATTTTTACGATATTTAATTTGTGTTTTTAAACGTACCTTTTTACCAATTTTGGCATATTGCGTAATACGGTACAAAGTCTTTTTATGTTATACGAACGACGTTCGTACTTTCACCAAATGCGGCTGGCATAAAGTGTTCTTGGAGTGCAGCTATAGTCGGTCAGGACCGGTCTCACTAAAGGGGCTAGTTCGTTGAGTCCCGAACTTAGAGTTAGAGTACAAACAAAATTATATAAATACTGGTCTTTGCCGCGGGCGAAGCGAGTCACCTACCCCAAATCCAAACGACAAGTATACTCTTACATTTTGGAAACGTTCTCAAACCCAAATGCTGGCATTGGAAGGGCCCGATTTATCGTACCATTGTATTGAAGTGTGCTGATATATAAACTTAAGCTGTCACTCAAATATAAAAGGCAATTTCTACCTCAATTTTCGACACTATCAAGTCAAATCAAGTAATTGTCCAATTTATTTGACAATTGCCAAACCTATTGACGGTTTAAGCTCACATTTATTATTTTCAGTTGCATCACGGAACTTGTAAAATACGCACGTGAGTCCACAATGGCTGAACATCATGGCGTTGCGATATCGCTTCTTAGATTCTTTTTAAAAGTTTGCGCACTAGCTCCGTTTACTGGTAAACTTAAGACTATTTATCCAATGTACACACTCGCATGGATTATTCTTTTTTTGGTCATGTATTGGTTTAACAACATCTCAACGGACAACTTAATGAACAAATTCGTTGGGTCAGCCCTTTTCTTCACACAGATTTCGACACACTTGACAATCATAGCAGAGGCATTCACGAAACGTCTGTCGATATCAACCATCGACACAGTCTACCCTAAGTTGTTTTCGAACATCGAACGAAATCTAAACACAAACACTGAACTGGCACTGGACAAAATGTGGCAGAGGGTAAATGTGAAACTAAACATAATTGCAACTGTTTTAGTCGCATGTACTGCAGTTATACTATGGTCAACTGATATAAATGCCCATACTAAGATGCAAAATTGGTGGTCATTTATGCCGCGACAGGTATTACTTGTTCGTGCAATTCAATTGATAGTCAGCCTGCTGGTGGTTAGTGAGACATTTGATATTCTGAACGAGGCATTGCAGCAAGCAGCCGAGAAAAATCAAAGTACACCCATAAATGCCATATGGATGCCAAGTACCGAAGAGGAGTGCCGACTGGTGGTGACCTTCCGTACAATCTATGATCAGTTATACGATTTGTGTAATTTAACTAATAATTGTTTTGGATTGTCTATACTGACAATATTTGTAACATTTTTCTTCGAATTCATTTATATTGCCTATTATATGTTCAAAATGATGAACAGAGGGTTAACTGCTGATAACATTGTCTACAACTTTGCTGTTACTTTTATTTCAATGGGGGCTGGACTGCTTCGAATAGGAACAATAATGGTATCGATGTGCTGGTATGGACATCAGTGCTTTGAAAAGGTAAGTTTGACTTAAATTCGATTGGAAATTAATTGATGAAACCTCTGAGAAATCAATAACATGATGGGGTGAGTGCGAAGGCTTTTATGAACGATATGGTAAAAGTAATTGACTATATGCAACGATGGACAAGAAATTTGTATTAGTTGACTCTTATTCAATGGATTTAGAACTGTGTCTCTGGCCGATCAATTTACGTTGCTTTGGATAGCTTTGAAGTCTGAAACTTCCATCATAAAATGCTGGTGTTCCTTAAGGCTCAGTTTTCTCTTTGAATATCCGAATTTTATTTTGCTATTAACTTCTCTAACTGTGACTTTCCCCTGCTGTATGCTTTACATATATTTAAGATCAATGTGCATTGGAATCTAACATCTTTTTTATCTCAATTTCCTTAATGGCCGCGCTATGTTCTGTGTACAGGAGACAGGACACACATACATAGGACAGGCTTCTCACAATCATTCGTTTTGTGCGTGTTTTGATTTCATGGCAAACAGTGTAAGGAACTAACAATTCTATGCCCAGTCCAAACTGTTAAAATACTTAAGATTCATTCACAAGACACCTTACTAAATTACTTTACGTGAATTGATCTAAGTCTCATTATTAATTTCAGTTATTGAAAAATATATTTTTTCAATCAGTCTTTCTAAAACTCGAATACAAAATTGACCTAAATAAAATATTCTTAACTAAAGAATTTACTTGTCAATTTCTTATTATTTATTAAGTACGGGACTGGATATTCTTAACACAAACGTCTGGATTTTTTTTTTTTTTTTATGTTGGGAATTCGCTGGAAGTAAAAAATCATCGAAAGACATTGCAGAGCTATACGCGAGGGATGCTTCTGCAATAGTGATGGACTTTAACTCATCTAAAAAAAACTCCCGGGGGACTGACATTCGCCATCCCGAATAGGATTGCACCTAGTCGTACGACTAATCAGCAATTTATTTTTGAATTATTCAATGAATTTAAAGAGATAAATCCGCCGTTTGTCGGATTTTTAAATTTGTCTTGTTTGAAATCAATACCTAATTTCTTAGCCCTAGCCAAATCTTACAGATCAAGAAGTTTTATCCGTCTCAATCTCCTGATTACATTGTCATTATTTTAAAAGTTCTGTTATTTCTGTGTTTACGTGGTTGAGAAGCCGATTTCTATGCCTCCGAGCAACCTTCTTAACCTCATCTTCAACCATTTCAACATTTAGATCTCTATGCAGATCGGCGTTGCGTATGTACCAAGGTGCATTAACTATGTTCCTTAGTACTTTATTTTGGAAAACCTGAATTTTTTGTAAGTTTGTTTGGCATGTGCATGCCCACAATTGGAGCCCGTAGGTCCATACTGGTTTTAGAACTTTCTTGTATAGCAATAACTTATTGTAGTTGGACAGGGATGAGTATCTCCCAATAAGCCAATACATTTTACTGTATCGCATGTTCAACTCATCTTTTTTTTTCTTAACGTGCGCTTTCCAACGCAGTTTAGCGTCTAGAGTCATGCCTTTCTAGGCATTTAGCTGTGTTAGAAAATTCTACTACATTGTTGCTAATGTAGACTGGAATGTGTGGTACGTTTTTATACGTAAAATTAATATGGACTGACCTAAGGTCATTTAATCTAATCTGCCATTTCTTAGTCCATTCGGAAATATTGTTTATTGCCGTCTGAAGCTTTTTTGTTGCTATTTCGACATTTGCTCCGACAGCAAGGACGGCTGTGTCATCTGCAAAAGTAGCTATGGTGGTTTCTTCACTTTCAGGCAAATCGCTAGTGAAGAGTAGGTATAAAACTGGACCTAGCACACTGCCTTGCGGTACACCAGCTTTAATCTCTCTTAATGTTGAGCATTCTGTATCTTGCTTAATTCTGAAGAATCGATCTGATATATAAGACTCCAGAATGGTTGAATACTGCTTCGGCAGTTGCTTTTGTAGTTTGTGTATCAGTCCTTTGTGCCAGACTTTATCGAAAGCTTGTGCTATATCAAGAAATACTGTAGAGCACACATTTTTCTCTTCAAATGCTTTTTCGATTTTATCTGTGATTCTATGCACCTGATCAATTGTAGAGTGCTTGTTTCTAAACCCAAATTGATGATTTGGAAGTAGCGATTTTTCATCAATAATTTTTTGCAGACGTTTTGCCAGCATTTTTTCGAATAGCTTGGACAACATTGGTAGTATCGATATTGGGCGATATGAGGTTACTTCGCTAGGTGGTTTACCTGGTTTTGGTATCATTATTACCTCCGCGACCTTCCACATGCTTGGCACATATCTTAATTTAAATGCAGCATTTATAATCTGCGCTAGTTTTTTAAAACCTTTTCGAGGAAATTGTTTTAAAATTTCCCCTGTGATTAAATCGAACCCTGGGGCTTTTTTTATGTTTATGCCTTCTTTGATTTCTTTGGCAAGTTCTTTAGCTGTTACCGGTTCCTTGATAATCTTTATCTTCATAAGGTTTGAAAACGTTCTCAAGGTACTCTGCAAAAATATTTGCTTTTTCTTCTATGCTTTCTGCCCAGTTACCTTCTCTGGTTTTTACTGGCGGAATGTGAGCTATTGGCCTGTTCATTTTCTTTGTTGCCTTCCAGAGCGAGTAGTCGGTACTAGCATCATTTGTAAGACTGGTAAGATACGTTTTTAAAGACTCGTTATTAAATTCTCTTATAGATTTTCTGAGCTTATTATTTAAGTTGTTCAGTGTGGTTTTGTCGCTTGGCGCCCTTGTCTGTTGCCAGCGTTTTCTAGCTTTCCTCTTTTCTGTAATAATTTCACATATTTCATGAGGATAAGAGTTTTGTTTAATCTTGTTTGTTCTTTGGGGAGTTGCAGCCCATGCAGCTTTTTGTATATCCAGTGTAAATATTTGCACTGCTTCTTCTAGTTGATCTTCTGTTTGAATAGCTGACGATAGTTGGATACATTCTTCCAACTTCTGCCTAAAGTGGTTCCAATCAGTCAGTCTATTAACTAGTTTAGGGCTATGTTCTTTTATTATTATTCTATCGCCAAGTGTAAGAAGTATTGAGTATTCTTCTATACTTATTTTATTTGATGATATATTTTTGGATATAAAGAAGTCTACAAGATCTGGGGTTTTATTCCTATCTGTAGGCCAGTAGGTAGGTTTCCCCGTTGAGTGATATTTGCCGCCGACTTCTTTAATAGTTTCATATAATTCTCTGCCTCTAGTATTTGTTAATCTAGATCCCCAATATTTATTCTTGGCATTAAAATTCCCTCCCGCGATTAATCGATTGTGAAATATGCGGAAAAGACTTTTAAAATCAGTTTTCTTTAGTCTATAGCTAGGAGAGCAGTATACTGCTGCAACAGATATTTGCCCACTACTCGTTTCTACACTTATGGAAATTCCTTGGATGGCATATGATTGGAATTTTGTTTCTATATGGTGTTTTATTGTATTCTTTATTAACACTGCAGCCCCACGTTTTGCACAGTTATGAGGATGTGGGGAGTGATATAATTCATACCCTTGCAGTTTAAAATTAGTTATCAATTTAAAGTGTGTCTCTGAAATGAGACATATATCTATCTGGTGTAAGTCAAGAGCCACTTTCATCTCGTCCTTGCGACTCTCGATGCCATTAGCATTCCATTCAAGAATTTTTATTCTATTCATCATGTTTGTCTTTTTGCCACAGCTTTTTTGTTGCTGTTCTGTCTCTCTAACAACGATATTCTATCTAATATCGTTATATTCGATTTTTCCATGGAACCAATCCTGTTTAGGATTTGTTTCATGAGGTTTTCCATTCCAGTGTTTGGCTCTACTTTGCGTCTTATCGTTTTATCTGCTTGGTTATTAACTGATGCTGCCTCAGCATATGTCATTTTTGCACCCGCTGTATTTTGTTTCGGGACCTTTTTGATTATCTTTTCGTCTTTAGGCTTTTCTTTCTGTGGGCTCTTTTGTAAGTCCTTTGTTTCTTTAGCTTTTTGACCCTTGCAAGTTGGATTTCTTTTGCAACTAAACAACCTCTGTAGCTAGCAGGATGGTTTTCATTGCAGTTTACACATTTAGGGTGTTCATTTTCTTTCTTCCTACATTCCTTGGTGTGGTGACTTCCTGCACATTTCACACGTCTTGGATTTGAGCTGCAGTATCTATGTGTATGCCCATATCTTTGACAATTTGTGCATTGGGGTACTTGTTTCGATTTACGTAGGGGTATGAATCTCAACTTGCATCCCAAGTATATTTTTACTTTTTTCTTATCTTCGTCATGCTCAAAACTGAGTGTAAACATTGGTAGTGATACTTTGCTTCTAAATTTAAGCATATTTACAACTTCCAAGATTTTAAAGCCTCGGTCTTTTAGCTCTTTTTTTATGCTTTCCGGTGAGCATGAATAATGCAGTCTTTTCACTACAACCTTCATTGGTCTGGTCTGCTTATTTTCATAAGAATACCACTGCACCTTTTTTTGGTTTAGTATTTTAGTGAGGCTTCTGTATCCCTCTTCTTCAACCACATTGATTTTGATGTCATTTTTGTTTATTAGCGCTGTGCTAGCTTTAATTTTATTTTCCTCCAATACTTTGGCCAAGCTTTCATACTTATTTACTTGCAGCGAATTAAAACACTTGGTTCTTACTTTTAAAATTAAACAATATTTATTTGGAACTATGTCCTTTATTATTGAAATACTTTTTACTAATTCTAAAAGGAGCTTAAGGCTACTATGTAGTTACAATAAGACTATCGATAAATTCATCATACAGTCGTATTTATATACTTTTCTTATCTATCTACAAGGAGACCCAAGCGTACAATCGTCTTGCTTGATAATGAAGAAGAGATAATATTCCAACATTGTATACAAACGATATTATCTCTTTTACATATGTTATCATTGTAGCGTTGTGTGCAAGACTGTACTAGAGACTAAAGATATCATTGAATACAAATAATGTTATCTTTTTTCTCAATATGTTTTGCTATGGATACTTAACTCCCCCCCTTGTTAAACGAAATCGTCCCGATTTTTCGACGCTATTTTTAACATCTCTCTTTCATAAGTTTTGTTATATGCGTCAATCTTTTTTTGTTTTTGACGATCTGTTATACATTGTATAGTTCTTATCATTACGTACGTAAATGCTAAAATAACAATCAGTGTTACAATTGTGTATATAGTTGATAATATCGGTTTTTCTTCAAAAGGAATAATTAGTTTTTTTAAAGTATCTATGTTATCGAATTTGTATATTGTATCTTCTTTAATTATTTGGTCGATGTAAGACTCTGAATTATGATTTCTTAATATAACTTCTTTAATTTGCTTATGCATGTTTTTGTATATTTTATCATCTAGATTTATAGTATTTTCATAAGTAACTAAGTTTATACCATTAATTGTTTGATTATTTAGCTTATGCTTACCGCTTAATAACATAACACCGGATTCAATTTCTAAGTCGTAATCGTATTCTTGTTTAATGTTGCATTTTGAAGTTATATTCTTTAAAAGTGGAATAAGACAATTTTCTTCTTCAAAGTTAATTTCACAAATGTTTTTACTTAGATGATTTTGACAATTTCTTGTTCTTAAATAAGTTTGGTTACATAAGGCAATTGTTTTATCTGTAATGATTTTTCCATGTTTTGAATTTAAGGGTGTTACTTTATACAATTTACATGATTTAATTAGAACTGGATATTTATATATTGTGATGAAGAATTCATCAGTTCTAGCTAATAATATTTTAGAGTACTCAAGTATATTTATTATGGTTAAAGAAAATGTCTCTAGGTTTCAAACCGGTAACTGAGTGTATGGAATTATTTAATTCACGCACTGTTCTAAATATTTCTTCGATAAGTCTTGTTTTATTCTGAATTGTGAATATTCTAGACAGTTCAGTTATTGTACCGTTTACACGTTCTACCTGACCGTTCGCTGTCGATCTGTATACTGGAGTTTCTACTTTAGTTATGTTGTATTTCAAACACATTTGGTTCACCATTTCTGTTTTGAATCCCTTCTCGTTATCTGTCATGAGTCGTTCACATTTTGGGAAATAATTAGATAAGACCTCTTCCATAACGTCGTACAGTCTGTTTCGAGTTTCGATTTCCCGAAGGATTGTATATTTAGAATACTTATCTACTGTTACAAGGAAAGTATACTTGTCGTTGAAGTATATGTCCATATGAATGTGTGTTCCCACATGTGTTGGTATTTCTGAATTATTCAGGGGTTCTCTGATAGGTTTTCTTTCATATTTTCCAAATAGACATGCTATGCATTTTTTGTTGAAACTCTTTGCTTGTTTATTTAGATCGGGCCAGTAATATTTCTCTGAGATTTCTTGTATATTGTTACGTAACCCTCGGTGTGCTCTTTCGTGAGTTACCCTTACAAGTTTTAGTTGTTCCTCCAAATTTGTCACGTCTTGAAGTTTTCTTGGTGTGAATATAAATCTTACTAGTGGGAATTCTTTTTTTATGTTTTCACCATATTTGTATATGTTTTCAAATTTCGTATGCAAAGCTACAATCTTTTGGGGTTGTATAACTTCTTTCATCTGCCTTAGTAAAGAGTCTTTGTCCTTAAACTTTATTATGAGTCTTATTTTGTTACCAAAATAGATTTGTGTTTCGATATTATTTGTTATATCTTCAATAAGTTCGAACTGTGCAGTGTATGCATTAAAAGGCTGATTCACAGTTTTTATTATATCATTAGAAGAACTTTCAGCTGAATGTGCTGTTTCTATGGTAGAAGTATTTATGCGTTGACGTGATAATGCGTCAGCTACAAGATTTAGGTTTCCTGGTTTATAAACTAATTTTGCTCCAAAGTCTTCAATGATTCCCTTCCAACGTTTCAGCTTTGTGTTGGGATTTTTTTCTGATACCGAATATATAAGGCTCTGGTGATCGGTATATATGGTTAAGTCTGCTATACCATATATGTAGTTTCTGAGTTTTTGTAAGGACCATATGATCGCTAATAGCTCTTTCTCGTTTGTGCTATAGTTCTCTTCTGTCTTACTCAGTGTTCTTGACAAGAAGTGTATAGGTTGCTTATTCTGACTTAGTACGGCTCCAATAGCTATGTTGGATGCATCTGTAGTAAGCTCGAATGGTTTACTATAATCCGGTTGAAAAAGTTCGACTTGTTCTTTCAAATAATTTTTTAAAATTCTAATCGCTTCTAATGCTGAATCATTCAGATTTAACTTAATATTTTTACTTTGTTTTTTGTCTACTTTACCGTTATCTCCTCGTAAATATAATGTCAGGGGCTTGGCTATGCTTGCGTATCCTTTTATAAACTTACGATAGTAACCTGTAAGACCTAAAAATCCTCTCAAATCCTTTACCGTTTGTGGGACTGGAAAATTTTCTATAGCTGCTATTTTCTCAGGGTTCGTAGTGATTCTACCATGTCTGATTATGTGACCTAAGTATTCTACTTCTTCTTGAAAAAACTTACTTTTCTCATCAGATATTTTTAATGTGGCTTTATTGAGTACGTCGAATACTTGACTTATGTGCTGTATATGTTCTTCCTCAGATGAAGAATATATCAATACGTCATCAATGTAAACGTGTACGAATTTACCTACAAAGTCTCTCAAAATGTCGTCCACGCATCTCTGAAATATGCTTGGTGCATTTTTGAGCCCGAAAGGCATTCGTTTAAAATGATATTTTGCGCCATTTATAGCAAAAGCTGTTTTTTCTTTATCATCTGTTTTGATTTTAATTTGGTGGAAACCTGACTCCAAATCTAACGTTGTAAAGTACTTGGCTTTACCTAAATTTTGAATTGTCATGTTGACATCCGGAATGGGGTATCTGTCTGTTACAGTGTGAGCGTTAAGTTTTTGGAAATCAACAACCATGCGCCGTTTTGGTTTTCCTTTTTCGTCCAAACCTTTTTTAGGTACTGTCCATATGGGACTGTTATAAGGACTATGGCTTTTTTCTATTATATTGTCATGTAAGAGTTTCTGTATTTCTTTGTTTACGAATTCGTTATCTGCTATGGGATATGGATATTGTTTAACATAAACCGGATTATCATTGGTCGTCCTAATGCTTGCTTCTATAGTATCTGTAAAGGGTAACGGTCCTATGCTGTTATTAATCTTCATCAGTCTATCTATGTCTGCTTTATAAATATTATTTTCCCCAATTATGTAATTAATTTTCTGAATAGATTCGACACTGCTTATGGTAGTTAGAGTCATATTACTGAAATTTATTTCCGCGTTTAGAACTTTAAGTCCTTCATATCCTAATATCATATCAAAAGACTGAATATCCTCTAATTCAAAAAATGTTATATTTTTCTTTAATATCCTAACTACTTTCTTTGTATCTACCATAGAATAACCATGCATTGTTTTTATTTTTATAGGTTTAATTTTAATTTTTTCGCTAGAATCGCATTTTCTATTAATGTAATTATGGGTTGCACCAGTATCAATAAGAATTTTATAAATTTTCTTAGAAATAGTACTAGTTAAATTTAAGCAGGGCAACCCGTCTACTAGTTTAAATGATCTATTCTTATGTTATTATTTACCATACATTCCGTTTCATCTGCTTCTGCATATGTACTGCTGACATCGTCTCTGCGTTGTTGTCGGGAGTTATTTACTCTCTGCTGCTTGAAGTTCTGCTGATAAGATCGTTGCGGTCTGTTGTGTGTGTTGAAACTCCCGCTGTGTTCACGTTTCGCTGGTGGATTATATACATCGGGTTTGTATTGATTCCAATTTTGTCGCTGTGCATGTACAATTTGTCTCGAGTTTATCTCCATCGGCTGTGGTCCGTCATTTCTCTTGGAAGGGTTTAGGCGTGGTCCTTGATTGTGTTGCTGCATATTATCGTATTGCTTCTGGGGTTGATAATTCGTTGTTTGGCTCGAATAGTTTGGTCTTCTTTCGTTTCTGTGTTCATGTGGCATATTTTTGTGGTGCTTATCTTGAGTGAGATGTAAATGCCTGTGCACATTATCATGTTCTATTCTGCGAGCAATTGCGAATGCGTGTTCTAGATCATTTATTGTAGCTGAATATAATGATCCTCTTGTAAAGTTGTCACTCATACCATCAATGAATATACGAACTGCGTCGTCGTTAGCATTTTTAATTAGTCTGTCGATTATATTCGGCGGATCACCTGACATAGTGATTTTTGATATTATTAAATTGAGATTTTTATTTATCTCGTCGTGGTATTCAGACAGTGTGCTTCTTTTTTGCGTGATGGCTTTCATCATGTCTTGTAGCACGTATAGAGGTTCTTGATTAGAGTACGTATAATCTAATCTGTTACGTATCGCCTCAAAATTAAAAATTGTGTTATAATTAGTTAACACATTCGCGGCTGCTCCCTGTATTTTACTTTTCACTATAGTCAATGCTGCTGCGTACTTACTGTGTGTTTTGAGGTTTTTAATGCTGTCCATTAATCTGGATGCTTCTTCGCGCCACGACCGATAATTTGATTGATCGCCGTTGAAAATAGGTAGGCTTTTAAATGCGTCTAACTGTATTTCACTACCATCTGTATATGTGGTTCTTATTTCCTCTAGCACAGGTATGTTTGGTACTATGCCTAATCCAGATTTTACTTCATTTAGTTTTGTTTCTAAATTAGTGTTTATTTGATTTTGGTTAGTTATTATTGCTGCTAACCTTGCATTCTCTGTGCGTGTGTGCTCTAGGGTTTGTGTTACTGTGTTGCACCTGGTTTCTAAAGCTTCTAATCTTGCCATTAATACTGCGAGTTGTTCCATTTTGAACTCGTGTCTGTTGTCGTCGAATTTGTGTGTTTTTTTTTTTTTTTTCCACATATACACTTTCACTGAATTGCTTTGCTGCTTCGTACGAAGGAGCTATATTTGTACCTGCTATGCTAGGTAATTCTTGTAACCGGTAACGCGAGTGTTCTGTTTATACTAGATTTCACTACTTGTTCCCGAGGTCCGCTCGATTGAAGTTAAAAAGTATATTTAACCTCCTGGCAGGATCGCCAATTAAAACACTTGGTTCTTACTTTTAAAATTAAACAATATTTATTTGGAACTATGTCCTTTATTATTGAAATACTTTTTACTAATTCTAAAAGGAGCTTAAGGCTACTATGTAGTTACAATAAGACTATCGATAAATTCATCATACAGTCGTATTTATATACTTTTCTTATCTATCTACAAGGAGACCCAAGCGTACAATCGTCTTGCTTGATAATGAAGAAGAGATAATATTCCAACATTGTATACAAACGATATTATCTCTTTTACATATGTTATCATTGTAGCGTTGTGTGCAAGACTGTACTAGAGACTAAAGATATCATTGAATACAAATAATGTTATCTTTTTTCTCAATATGTTTTGCTATGGATACTTAACTAGCGCTATAATTGGTGGGGGCTTGGTTGGATTTTGTGTTTTATTTTCTTTGTCTGAAGCATACACAGTGACTGTGCAGCTTTCTTTTGTTGGTGAGACTTTTGGGGATGCACTCATTTTGCGTTTTTTATTTTTATTCCCCTTGTGACGATGTCTCTTTTCTAAGTTCCTCTTCGTCAGTCGAGAAGTCGACAGGTTGGACATTCACTTTTTTTTGGTTTTTGAATTCTTCCTTCAACAATTGCAACTCTTGCTTAAGATTATTTATTTCCTTAAGCAGTGTCTCATTTAGTTGCTTATACCCATCTCTTTCGCCACAGGCTTCTGGATACGTCTGGATAAGAAACTTTTCCCGGTCAGTGTTATTCTCTCGGATGCTTGTCAGGGACCAAGCCTACTAAGACCACCAGCTCAGTAGTCTGGCTCCCTAACCACTGAGCCATTAAGTCCAAATACATATACAAAGACTTATTGTGCCCGTAACTTTGTAAGCGGCTTGAATTATATTGTTCAATGTTAAAAAACCTTATTATAAAGGGTGTTTTTTTAAGAGGTTTAGAACTTTTTTAAAAAAAAAAACACAAAAAATTCGAAAAAATGAATGAAATATTTATTTGAATCGATAGTTTGAACCTTGCAATTTAATGTTTAAAGATAATTTCATGCAAATGTTGACCGCGGCTGCGTCTCAGGTAGCCCATCCGCTGAGTCCAATTTTGGCATACTCTTTCACACATATCGGCCGGTATCTCACGAATGAATGCATGGATGTTGGCTTCCAGTGCGTCAATCGAAGCGGGCTTGTCCCTATACACATTAGCCTTGGCATACCCCCACAAAAAATAATCTAATGGTGTCAAATCGCACGATCTAGGCGGCCAATTGACCGGCCCGAAACGTGAAATTAACTGTTCACCAAACTCGCCTCGCAATTGCGCCATTGTTTCGCGTGCTGTGTGGCATGTGGCACCGTCTTGCAAGTCAAGAACTTCCATTTCGGGCAAAAAAAAGTTTGTTATCATCGCTCGGTAGCGTTCACCATTGACAGTAACGCTGCGATTCGCATCATCTTTGAAGAAATATGGCCCAATAATGCCGCCGGCCCATAAACCGCACCAAACAGTGGCTTTTTCGGGATGCATTGGTAGCTGTTGCAATGCTTCTGGCTGATCTTCACTCCAAATGCGGCAATTTTGCTTATTTACGTACCCATTCAACCAAAAATGAGCCTCATCGCTGAACACAATTTTTCGATAAAAAAGCGGATCCTCGGCCAGCTTTCCAAGAGCCCATTCACCAAAAATTCGGCGTTGTGGTAGGTCGGCTGGCTTTAGTTCTTGCACCAGCTGTATCTTAAAAGGCTTTACGCCCAAATCCTTCCGCAAAATTTTCCACGTAGTGCTGTAACAAAGGCCTAACTGCTGGGAACGGCGCCGAATCGACATTTCGCGGTCTTCTGTCACACTAGCTGATACGGCCGCAATATTTTCTTCACTACGCACAGTACGTAAACGTGTTGGTGGTTTAATGTCCAACAAAGTAAATTTGGTGCGAAATTTGGTCACAATCTTCCGAATAGACTGCTCAGAAGGTCGAGAATGCCGATCATAAAATGGAAGCAGCGCGCGATGAACATTTCGAACCAAGCACGAATTTTGATAGTAAAATTCAATAATTTGCAAGCGTTGTTCATTTGTAAGACGATCCATGGTTAAATTGCAAACCAAACTGAAGCTGTTTGACAGTGACACAAGGTACTAAACACACGTCAGCTGTCAAAACCAGTGTTGCCAAAACCAAACCAGCTAAAAAATCACCCTTTAGTAACCAAACTGAATAATAAATTCAAGAAATAAAAAATAGTCCTCTATGGCCTTATTCTTAACCATATCATTTGGATTTATAAATAATTATCTTTGGTAGGCGAGGAACTTCCAAAATGAAGGTTTCGAAAATCGAAATATGATCGAATTTAGGTACCCTGAGCCTGAGCGTTTTGAAAATTATAAAGTCTACCACATTTAAAACTGTATCAAAAATTATAGTACTTAATTTTGTTCTGCGTTCTGCCGTTAAATAAATATTTTAATAAGAAATCAAAAGCCAGACGCAGTCAAAAGCATTAAAAAAAATTCAAGTATTTTTTTTAGTTACTTTGTATACTTAAAATTATAAGCATTTGCATTATTTCTCAATTTAACATAAAATTCACTCCCATTTATTTCCATCTTCCACATTAAAAAAAAATCAAATCAAATGTTTAACCTCAAAGCCTGTTTTCAATTAATTACTACACCAAAATTAAATATTCATTTACACTTATTTGCATTAGATTTAATAATTACAAGTCAAGAAGTTAAGTAGAAAAACAAAATAAATATATCCATAGATACAAAAGCTATACCTAAATAAATTGAAATGAATTTCTTTTCCATTCATTGATCAGTACAAATAGATTTTTCTTTCTGTCTTATGTATCATATGTTTTGAACATTTTTCAATTATTTTACAAATTTTTGTACCTGTATTTATTTATTTATAAAATGTAAAAAAAATGTTTACACAATTGCCCATCGCTGATGCTGATTACATTGACATGCACATTCGGATTATTTTTGCACGGTGACCTCAATCTTAATAGTAATTTCCATATAAAATGTAATATAATTTTATTACTGTTTTTAGTTTTGAGTTGTATGTACAATAAGACTTGGTCCTTTTTTAATACAAACAGCAATTGCATCTATGTAACTTAATAAATAGCTTGCTCAAAAAATGAGTTAACATGCAAGTTAAAAATAAGCTTCTACTAGAGCATAAGTGAATTTTAGAAAATATTCATGAACATTGAATAAATTTCTATTAGGCTTGGTGGATGTTTTCAAATTCGTTTATAAAGCACCAAATTTGTACAAAATCAAAATATGATTGGAAATTCTGTAGTTTAATAACACTGAACAGTGTTGAAAACAGTAAAAATGCAAATGCTATTCATGTTAAAAAAAAAATAATAATATCGGGTAGGAAATTTGTAGAAAATGTGATTAAACTCCTAGCAAAAAGACAATGTAATGCGGTATTTAATTGGATTCTGCTTATTGACTTCCGATTCAGATTTCGCGTATTCAATGGAACGTAAGAATCCAAATTGTGTTGTTAATTTTCAGTATTCGCATGCTATAATTCGTTTTTTATACATACATAATATGCGTTTACAATTTGTATAACTATGTATTTAGAAATGTGCACTGATTTGTTTATAAACCTCTCTAAATAATTATTAGTTAACAAAAGCAAGTGCACTCTATGTATTTTTGGAATACAAAACGTGATCAAAACATTTTTTTATTGTTCCGAGTATTTCACATAAAAAAAGGGCGATCTACTATAATTTTTGTATTACAGCCTTTACCACAAAAAGCATAGTTACATAGTTATATTTGAGAGCAATGGTATAAACAATACAAATTTGAATTAATTTTATTAACTCAACAAATGCATACCTACTTTGTATGGCAGGGGGTAATTTGGGTGTTGTTTCTCCCGGTAGCAGAAGTGGCACGCTGGTGATCGCACGGCGACAGCTCGTCGGTATGGGGGGGATCTTACTGCCACTTACCTACCTACAAATGAATCGTGCCATGTTATTATAAAGGGTGATTTTTTAAGAGGTTTAGAACTTTTTTTAAAAAAAAAACACAAAAAATTCGAAAAAATGAATGAAATATTTATTTGAATCGATAGTTTGAACCTTGCAATTTAATGTTTAAAGATAATTTCATGCAAATGTTGACCGCGGCTGCGTCTCAGGTAGCCCATCCGCTGAGTCCAATTTTGGCATACTCTTTCACACATATCGGCCGGTATCTCACGAATGAATGCATGGATGTTGGCTTCCAGTGCGTCAATCGAAGCGGGCTTGTCCCTATACACATTAGCCTTGGCATACCCCCACAAAAAATAATCTAATGGTGTCAAATCGCACGATCTAGGCGGCCAATTGACCGGCCCGAAACGTGAAATTAACTGTTCACCAAACTCGCCTCGCAATTGCGCCATTGTTTCGCGTGCTGTGTGGCATGTGGCACCGTCTTGTTGAAACCACATATCATGCAAGTCAAGAACTTCCATTTCGGGCAAAAAAAAGTTTGTTATCATCGCTCGGTAGCGTTCACCATTGACAGTAACGCTGCGATTCGCATCATCTTTGAAGAAATATGGCCCAATAATGCCGCCGGCCCATAAACCGCACCAAACAGTGGCTTTTTCGGGATGCATTGGTAGCTGTTGCAATGCTTCTGGCTGATCTTCACTCCAAATGCGACAATTTTGCTTATTTACGTACCCATTCAACCAAAAATGAGCCTCATCGCTGAACACAATTTTTCGATAAAAAAGCGGATCCTCGGCCAGCTTTCCAAGAGCCCATTCACCAAAAATTCGGCGTTGTGGTAGGTCGGCTGGCTTTAGTTCTTGCACCAGCTGTATCTTAAAAGGCTTTACGCCCAAATCCTTCCGCAAAATTTTCCACGTAGTGCTGTTACAAAGGCCTAACTGCTGGGAACGGCGCCGAATCGACATTTCGCGGTCTTCTGTCACTCTAGCTGATACGGCCGCAATATTTTCTTCACTACGCACAGTACGTAAACGTGTTGGTGGTTTAATGTCCAACAAAGTAAATTTGGTGCGAAATTTGGTCACAATCTTCCGAATAGACTGCTCAGAAGGTCGAGAATGCCGATCATAAAATGGAAGCAGCGCGCGATGAACATTTCGAACCGAGCACGAATTTTGATAGTAAAATTCAATAATTTGCAAGCGTTGTTCATTTGTAGGACGATCCATGGTTAAATTGCAAACCAAACTGAAGCTGTTTGACAGTGACACAAGGTACTAAACACACGTCAGCTGTCAAAACCAGTGTTGCCAAAACCAAACCAGCTAAAAAATCACCCTTTAGATCAAAAAAAAAATCTATAGCATTGTAGGATGCTATGTCTTGATAAAAGTGTGTTGTTTGCTTTGCGCGCCTGAAAATGGTGTATCGGCATCCATGTATTGGATAACAAGATCGTTGAAAAGGGGAAAGGGAAACAGAAAAAAAAAATCTAAGTTTGAGAGAGTTGGTGTCAGATGTTGGTGACACATAGGAAGGTGATCGTTGGTATTGGAAACGAACGCACAACCAGTAGGCTAACCCACCCTAATGCATGACCGAAGTCAAAACTCCTTGACTATCAATCTGCCTCAATGTTATATATGATAGTCCCTGAGAAAAACTCTCTATCTACATCTATGCTCACATTTAGGTACTCATTGAGTGATGTTCACGCCTATCATCCATTTATCGCCATCAGAAATTCATTAATCCATAATAACAAAAAAGTTGTTCTCAAAATTCATAACAATTTGTTTATTTATGTTAGTATGGGTAGGTGTCATTGAGAATTTACTATGTTTCTCAGAGAAGAGAGGTGGTACATAGAATTTAAGAGCAGTGTCTATTTATGTGTATTGTATATGTCTCATCAAGCACGTGCGTTATGAAACATTACATAACATTCTTATCACTCTTCGTTCAAATTGATCATTTAGGTATTTGGTTCGAAATGTTCTTAGGCTAAGTATTACTTATATGGGTATGATAGGGTTTCGTTTAGATGTAAGTATTGTAAAAGGATTCTATGTGCCTCTTTTGTCTAAATATATCGTCGAATAAAACGCACAATTCAATATCTCTTTTTCTTTATTAGTTTCGTATAAAAATTAAAGCGACCGCACTCGTCCACACTCCAGAATTGAATGTTTTTGAATGCTCTTTCTCTCTTTAGTTATGGAATTGAGTGCAACTCAATTCCATCATTGCCTGCCTGCCTATTATACCGGTAGTACCTTTACATTGTTTCTCTTTTTCCTGTTACAACTCGGCCATCCTGACTACCAATCGTCCCGATTCCACGGTAAGCATTCCCCTCGTTATTCGCCCAAGGCTGTTTTGCCGCTTCCCATACCCCCTCGTACGGGACTCGCCCTAGTTGAAAACCTTCGATTTCCATTAGTAAGTACCTGTCATTAGGCAAAACTTTCGCTATCCTATACGGACCTTTGAATTTAGGAATAATCTTTTTACACGCACCCGCTGCACTTTCGTAATTCCTTACCATAACATAAGTGCCTATTTTGTAGTCTACACTGGTTCGGTTACGGTCTTTCAATCTCTTATTACGTTCCTGGCTTTTAATAATCCTACCTGAGGCTTGCGCCCTCATCTGTTCTAAGTCCCTCATCTCTGTTCTTCGATCAAACTCCTCCAAGCTTTCCTTCAAGTAATCTATTACCACTCCTCTTTGCCTGATTCCAAATAACAACTCGCTTGGAGTTGCTCCCGTACTACTGTGTATAGTGTTATTCATTGCGAACTCTATTCTAGGCAACACCCCATCAAGTGAAGAAACCAATCCAGCACTAGTCATTTTTGCAATCATTGGCCCTAGGCTCCTATTTACCCTCTCCACTTGGCCATTGGCCTGAGGAGATCCGGTTGCGATCTTTATGTGCCTTACATTATTCTCTTCTATAAATATTCTAAAATTTGCTGAAGTGAATGCACTACCCAGATCTGATATCAGAGTTTTTGGTCTACTGTAAAATATAAAATAGGAACGCAAGCAATTTAACACTTCCTTAACGTTGGTAGTTCTAGTGGCAAACAACTTCACATACTTGGTGAACGCATCCACTATCAAAAACACGTACTTTTTCTTCGCATTTCCCAGTGAGATCGGACCCATGTGGTCTATGTGTACGGTCTCAAATGGTATATCGCCCTTGGGGATACTGTGCAGAAATCCTTCGTGTCTACCCAACTTAGGCGAAAAGGCGATACATTTCAAACAATTTGAAATGTGTCCTATTACCTTTAACACCATGTTTGGGAACCAGTATGTCTTCATTATAAGCCCTATTACTTTGTCGCGACCCATATGACCCATCTCATCATGATGCATCCTGATAATGTTTCCCTCCATTGCCCTAGGTACATAAAATAAAATCTTTTGCCCCACCTTCCTATATACTAGTCCACTCCTCATTTCATACAATTTACTCTCTTCTTCCTCAAGTTGTTTCCTAATTTTATTTATGGTTTCATCTCTAAGCTGACTAATCGATAAATTTTGTTCAAACGTATTTTCTTCCAAAACCAGAATATTCATCGCTCGACTCAGAGCATCTACATGCTGCATCTTAGTTCCACCGCGATGTTCCAACACATAATCGTAATTTTGGAGTTCCAATGCCCACCTCGCTATTCGAGGGTTAATCTCTCTCTTATTCAGCGTAAGTGTTAACGAATTGCAATCGGTTACTATCTTAAACCGAAGTCCATGCAGGTATATTCTAAATCTTTTGAGTGCGTAAATGATCGCCAACGTTTCCAGCTCAAAGCTGTGGTATTTCGCTTCATGATCCGTGGTCCTCTTAGAGAAATAAAACACCGGGTGATGTTTCCCATCACTCTTCTTCTGCATGAGTATCGCCCCGAAACCTAATGAGCTCGCATCACAGTGAAGCTCGGTTTCGTCCTTTGGATCATAGAGTGCTAGAATTGGTGACTCCACCAATTTTTGTTTCAATTTCTCGAAACAGGAAACTTCTTCTTCACCAAACTTAAAAGCAACATCCTTTCTGATAAGTTTATACAAAGGCTGTGCTATTAGTGAGAATCCTTGCACGAATCTCCGAAAGTAGCAGCACAGGCCCAAAAAGCTATGTACTGCCTTCGCATTGCATGGCACAGGAAAATCTATAACTGACTCTATATTTTTGGCGTCCGGCTTTATTCCATCCTTCGACACTGTATATCCTAAATACCGAATCTGCGACACCATAAACTGACACTTATCTAATCTCAACTCCAACCTATTCTTAACTAACCTGTCAAAAACCTCCTTCAATATTCTCAAATGCTCTTCAACCGTTTCCGTGGCTACCATCAAATCGTCAATATATATTCTAATTTTCCCAACCCTTAATAAGTCTCCAAAAACTTGGTTAACGTATCGCTGAAACACTGATGGTGCATTCTTCAGTCCGAATGGCATCTTCAAATACTCGAATTGCCCCAAAGGAGTCACGAAAGATGTATACTTAACGGACTCTGCATCCATTTGAACATGATGAAATGCACTTTTCAGATCTAAGAGCGTAAAAACTGTTTTATTAACTAATCCGTCCAACAAATCTTCTATTAGCGGGATCGGATAGTTATCCTTCAGCGTCACCTTATTCAGGATCCGATAGTCTACGCATAATCGTATCTCGCCGGTCTTCTTCCTAACTAACACGATAGGGGAGGAGTACTCAGATCTACTTGGTCTGATTACCCCCTCACTCATTAACCCGTCTAATATACGCTGGACCTGTTCTTTTTCGTGGTATGATAGTCTTCTTGGGGGACAGTGGAAGGGCTTTTCATCTTGCAATCTTAATTTCATTTCCCCTACTACTTCCGGGACTTCGGGACGGCTGGCTTCCAGGTAACATTTGTTAAATAACACATCAAATTCTTTTTTATATACAAAGTCTATATTCTGATTCTCTACGTATTCATTCTGTCCGCTTAACTCTATACTCATCAAGTTCGAACACTCATTTTTAAACTCTTCGTCTTCGTTCTTCGTATTCCGCTTAATTGTTACAGTCTTCATTTCCAAATTGGCCATTTTCAAAAAATCTTTCCCTAAAATTACAGGATATTCCATTGTGCCATCTGATACGACGAGTAAATTTATTTTTAATTTCCTTCCTTCAAATAATACAATACTCTTAACTTTTCCAAAAACAAACAATGGACTTTTATTAATCCCAACTAAATTACATTTTTCATTATTTTTTTGTATTAAAACGGGTGGCACAAACTTCTGGCGGATGAGGCTTACAGGACTACCGGTATCTATTAAATTTCCTAGTAATATTTTATAATTAATGTCTCTATCTACAAAAACATGGTATAATTGTCTTACATATTCGTCCTCGTTGGGGTCCTGGCTGATGTGACATACCGGGTTCATCTTCTTCTTGGGACATGTGGCTGCAAAATGTCCCAACAAGCCACATACATGGCATGCTCCGCGTTCACGCTTCGGCTTAGTGCACTCATGGGACATATGCCCCAAAATGTTGCAGTTATAACATCTAATGGCTCGTGTCATCTGTCCATCGGTCGCCTGCTGTGATGTTGAGGGCAGCATCGTCCTTGGTCTTGTCAGCTGGATCTTACTGAACGCCTCTAGTAATTGGTGCTTATTGCAGAAGCACTGCATCCGTGCTTGGGAACGGAGATATGGATCCGGAATGCCCTCTATTATGCATTCCACTAGCTCCTCCTCTTCTAGCTGGATTTTATTGGCTAAAATTACTTTCTCATGAAAGTATTGCTGAAACGTCTCGTTGGTCAGCCACTTCCTCGCCTCGGTCGCACGTTTCAATGCCAAGCGGCTGGTGCGGTCCCCGAACATTTCCTTCATTTCGGCCAGTAATTTGTCGATCGGAATTGTTGTCACGTCTGACTTGGAATGGAACCACCTCAGTGCTTTTCCCTTTAGGCGACAGGAAATGAGGACTCTCACATTGTTATCGTCAAGTTGAAACGCTGTTTTCAGGTTTTTGAGTTGTGCAATCCAATGTGCAAAACATCCTTCGTCCCCAGAGAATTCTGCTAACAAGTCCTTCAGATCAGTGAAACTCCTTTTCACCCCTTCTTCATCTCTGGATGTCTGTCCTCTCCTCAGCCACTCATTTTCCTTTTTTAGCACTTCATTCTCCCTTTTCTGTAACTCGATTTCCTTCCGCATCACTTCCAGCTCCCTCTTCATAACTTTCCACTCATTTTCTTTCTTATTATTTTTAACTCTAGCACTCTTTTTCTCGCTCATCATTCTGTTCCTGTCATCATCTTTCTCTTCATCATCTTGTTCTATCGATCGCTCATCGTCTCGCTCATCATCCCGCTCGTCATCCCGCTCATCATCCCGCTCGTCATCCCGCTCATCATGTCCCTCGTCGTCGTTGCGTACTTTGCGATCGCCTGCTCGCTCCTCATCTGGTCCTACGCTGTCCTCGGATTCCTCCGATGATTCCCCGTCTACTTGGTCGACCACACCACAGCTGCTTGCTTCGTCATCACCAAATTCACCACGCTCCTTCTCTGGTATTGACAGGATTCGCAACAACAACTCGCTCTTGTTGCCAGTCGTCTTCTCCTTCAGCTTCGCCAACCATAGCTTCAGCTGCGACGCTGTATATTTTTTATATTTTTCGATGTCTGACATTATTATTATTATTATTATTATTATATTATTATTCTTTTTCTGTCTCTGCTTACCGTACCGGAGTGAAGAATGTTTACAACTACTGCGTGTGCTAACTCAGTGGAACTTATGCACGTTTGTGTTTGCACAGTCACTTCAGGGATGGAAAATTTCCAACACCGAACTTTTTTTTTTTTTTTCTTTTTTTTTCTTGTGTCGAACGGCACACGCACACAGGGAATTTGTGCACGTTTCTGCCTGTACAGTCACTTCAGGGGTACCTAACGAGAAAATCGAATGGAAAAATACCAGCCAACTGCGCACTGAATTTATTTTTTTTTTTTTTTTTAATTAAATTTTTGTCTTCACACTATGTATTTCACTTTTTTATTTTTTTTTTTTCGCGGATTATCCCACTTCTGAGATTGTAAAAGGATTCTATGTGCCTCTTTTGTCTAAATATATCGTCGAATAAAACGCACAATTCAATATCTCTTTTTCTTTATTAGTTTCGTATAAAAATTAAAGCGACCGCACCATAAACTAAGTATTAAATAGACCGTCAGCTCCCGCGCACCTACCCGATTCCCCCCGCAAATTTTTCAAATAAAATTCTCTCTTAAATTTCATATCTGTGAATACGTGTGAAGCAGCAAAAAAAAAAGAATTTCTAAAAGGTGGGAGGAGTAATAAAATACTGAACTTAGCAGTGTTCCTGCATTGTGGTATCTCTACCTTTTTGTGGGAATTTAAATTTTTGAAAAACTTTCCTGCGTAAAAGGAAAAAATGTCTTAATTGTTGGACTATCAATAATCTATCAGAAAAACAGTCGAACTACATTTCACTATGAATATCAACGCACTAAATGTACATAAAAAAGAGATTTGCCTCAAGCAAAAATTTCTATTATCAAAAAATTATCATTATAATGTTAACAAACTGCGATTTTTATACTGAAGATTAATTTAATATGATTTTCTCTCCGAACAATACAAATTTTACTTCTAAAAGTATGTATTTTCCATAAAAAATCTAAGGGAATTTGAGTTTAGTGAAAAGGGAAAAATTAACACGCTTCTTGTGAAAAATAAAGAGAGAGTGCTGAGAACACTGACTGAGAGTTAGTGTATTTGGTGAGTTTCTGTCAGCTGATGGATGCGTTCTGAGAGTTTAAGCTCGTTGTTTTATTTCACCACGAAAACATGTAGATATTCTACGAAATTTATAATAGCGAATGTAATCAACATAAATAAACAAATGAATGATGTGTGAAATAAAATAAGATATTTTTGTTCCTATAATTATTGTGTCTGTTTTCGTTTGCTGTTTTTGGCGAAAAATGATTTCACCGTGAATGTCCACAGAAAAACGGCAAAGAATTTAAGGAGAAGAATTGATTACGACTATTAAGATTTGAAATAGTATGACTTTTTAGTTATAATCTTTTCATGAAGATTCCGTTCATTAAAAAAAAAAAATGTATTAGAAAATTTGGAACAATTGACACAATTAATGAAATTACATTTGAAATCAATTGCGTCAGCCGAGAATATGAATAATGTTCATTTATAATAAAAATAAAAAGTCTAGTAGACACAATCAACGAAAATTTATTTTCTTTAAAATTTACGGAAAAGAACGAAACTCAAAATGTATTTAAGCAAAATTGGAAATAAACATGTTTACTGATTTGTACCTTGATATGTCTCACGCATTTAAGTTTTGCTGCTTACAATTTATTTGCTTTTAATATATACGATTCATAAACATTAGTAATCAAATATTTTTTTATATTAATAAGCGTTTTTTTTTTTTTTATTTTTGTCAATGATTCATATAGTTTATCGATTTCGATTTTTTACAACAAAGATGAAAACATCCCGTACTATATAGATTATCTAGGTAAAATGAACGAAATCCTAATACGTATACCTACCTAACCTATGCGTTTTAATAGAATTTGATACTAAATTCACCACACCATACCCACCGTTTTCTTAACACGTCCCGATAACGGGCAGTTATTTGAATTATTTGAATTTATTTCAATGTTACCACAGAATGAACTGTCAGGCAACTGTCAGGTTCCTATGTGCGAGAGTATGCGTGCGGCTAATCTACTTTAACATGGCACACATACTTTGCCACATAGAAACACGGAAAACAGCTTGTAGGCAAATTCTCTTAAGTTGTAAGAGCTGACGGTCTATTTAATACTTAGTTTATGGACCGCACTCGTCCACACTCCAGAATTGAATGTTTTTGAATGCTCTTTCTCTCTTTAGTTATGGAATTGAGTGCAACTCAATTCCATCATTGCCTGCCTGCCTATTATACCGGTAGTACCTTTACATTGTTTCTCTTTTTCCTGTTACAGTATTTAGTGATTATTTTAGCTATTCTAATTTAAATCAGTGATCTTAGGTAGGTAACTTTTAATTCAAGTAGCCAAATCTTATATTAGCTATTAGCGTATTCAAAATCATTTAAATAATTTAGTGATTATGTAAAAGAAAGCTTTTGTGAAATGTATAATCATGTACTTGGTGCAGAAGGCACTTATATCCAATTTAAAATTCTTAGGTTAATTATGAATCACTTTATGTCTTAACGAAATGCATGATTGGTAAAAATAGAAATGCCAAAGGACTTACGATTTTACTGTTGCTGTTTGTTATAAGAGTTACTGCAACTTTTATCGATGAGTGATGATTACGTTGACCGCTTTTTTATTGATGTCTCCTCCAGAGTCGTTGTGCGCACATCGGTTCTGTGGTTCTTTGCTGACATTTAGCTACTGTTGGGAACATTTTAAATCATTATGGGAGCAATATAATTGAATCGTTTGGCGCTTCTTACCTTGAATTCATGCGTACAATATTATATACTACCTGTTTACTCTCATTTACAATCTAAAGATTACATTAACCAAAAAAAAAAAGATCACTAATGTGTATAACGTTAGGATGTCTGAAATAAGCTTTCATTTGTTTCTTCCCATGCAGAACTTGGGTAAATGCAGGATCCGGGATGCAACAAATAATCGCCGAATAATTGTGTGTCGAACGGGTGGTCTTGAGCGACGCAGGCGCTCCGGTCTGATGACGTGGGTTTTCGGGTGACCCCGGGGGCAATGTGGCACTGAGGTCACGTCACTCACGTGCGCTGACAGCGAAAAATTGGCTTTTCTTGAGACGGAAGATTTCTCCGATTTGATCTGGCTGCACTAGTGATTTTTATGTAATGTGAAAGCACTGAGTGGCCTCGTGGTTTCAAAAGGGCTTAAAATGTTTGACTTTCGTGTCCAATTTTAGGATTTAAATTCGCCTAATAAATGTAAAGAAAGGACGTTAAGACTTGCACAGTTTTACGATATGTGGATTACACTCTTACCTCCAATTAATATGGCAATATAATAAAAAAAATATGCACTTTTATTAATTCGTCCAAGCTCGCTTAATTAACATATATGTGCTAATTTTCGAGGATGCTTGGCGAATTAAAACGTCATTGCGGCAACTGAAGGCGGGAATTAAAAATTATACTTTTCTTGTGGCAAATTTAGATTTTGGAAACTAAAAAAAAATAAATTTATTGGTTTTCCGACTGAAATGTCTTAAACGTGCGGCTTACCACAAATTTTCTGTGCCGAATGTACGCACTACTCTGTCCAGTTCAGTAGCCACGAAAGAAAAAGGCCACCCACTTGGTTTACACAACCTATATACCTGCGGTTTGGCGCGCGTTAGGTAGATAAAGTGTGGTGTAAGGTTAAGTTTACTTTTTGCACAGCGGCTTACGTCATTACCATCAGTGCATGGTGAATAATTTATAGCACGTCAAGCACGACGTCAACAGTATTTTTAGCAAACAAACGATGGGGAATTGTTACAAGGCGATCGCTACAACTTGTATAATGTTGTTGTGCAAGTATGCATTTTACGTACCAATTACAGATTATAAATTATGCTAAAACTAAAAAATCAAAACTAAATTTCAATTCGAGTCACTGAAAACACTACCTTATTTTAGAAACTTCCCATATCTCGAAAACCCCATTTTCGATTTCACAACCAAATAAAGCTTACATCCCGAACAATATATCATACTCAGTTTTCAGATAAATAGTTAATCAATATTTTTTTTCAAACTAAACATTAGAGTATTTGTCTCTGCTTTGTCAAAAACCGCTCCAACGATTTTGATCAAAATACATAAAAGATAGGTTATCTAAGCACATATTATAAATAATATCCCATATTCAGTTTTTCTCAGAAAATTCGACATCAGTTTATTTATATTTCCCGATGATTTTCACATATCTATGGCGTATTTTTTTAATAATCTCAATACCCCACTTTCAATCAAAATGGAATATAAGCTACGGAAAACTTTTTTTTAGCAAATATATATGTACCCATCTCTAATTTTTTCAACCATATGCAACTTAAAATAATTCCAACCACTTGGAGTTTACAAAAAGAAACTTAATTTCAGGTTATAACTTATTAAACAAATTCAAAAAAGATATCTGAGTTCTTATTCTTTCATATCTATGTAAAGATAACGCTCTACCACGAACCCTATTTCCATTCATAGACAACTAAAACCAGCGTCACTCATATATACGAGTCAAAAATAAAAATATGCGCTAGCAGATCAGAAAACAGAAACTCCTACTGGGCTTGTCTTTGTCCTAAGTTGTCCTAAGTAAAGTGTGAGAGCCTTTAAATAATACAGTAGGTGCAATGGACAAATACTGAGAGCTTGAACTTAAACAAAACTCACATTGTTATTTATATATCAAATGCCATATCAGATGAATTACCCAAAAGTATGGGTCTTATTTAACACTATTTTTATGTTTTTTGAAGCGTTTCTTTTATCTTGCATCGCTTCTCAAGTTTTCACCTACCTATCTAATAAAATAAGAATAATAAGATAACAGCCAACCAAACTTGTGATGAACGAGAAAGTCTCGTTCAACCCAGTCGAGTCGTGCACTTTGCTTAATCCGCGAAAATTTGACACACTACTTTCGATGTGCGCACACCAGAACTTTCGGGATAGTGCGGGAACCAAACATTTGGCGAATTTAAAAGCATGGGGAACCTGCAACAACAACGCTGCGAAATCGTCATTGGTGTGGGAAATTTGTATCATCATTGATTAAATTAGTGTAGAAAATTAATTTTAATTTGACTGCTTATCACATGAGATCTGTAAGAACAAAAGTTAAAATCTGCAACAAATAGACAATAAGTAGAAAAAATTAATGAAAACAGCTCCCATTTGTGGCCGATAAATCATCTTCCTTACTAACTCTTTTACTGACGCTACGATCTTCCATAAAACTCCATATTAGAGAATCTTTTCTGATTTTTTTTTGTCCAAAAATTTCCCACCTTTGCATTATGAAAATAATTCGCATATAACACATCAAATAGTCCACTGTTTGTGGATCGAAAAATATACAAAATTTTGTGCACTGGGCAGTTTCTTCATTTTAACAGTCCTCTAGAAGCTTTCCAATAGCACCTGCGTCAGAGTTTCGAAGAGTTTTCGAATTTTCGATCCTAATAAGATGTTTTTGGTGTTTTTTTTTTATTCTGAAGGGTCTATGCTACCTATTTTAATTGTTCTCAATTAAACATTTGATCAATAAAAATATGTTCTGCCTTCGGAACTGGTTTTTCTTTCGTGCACTTTCATTAATTACCCTCGCATTTCAATGAACAAATATCAAAAAAATCTTTTTGGTACTGATATTAAATCTTGTCCTTTTAGCACTTGAAAGTCGCTCACAAGATTTGATCAACTTTATTATTTATATAGTGGTAGAAATTCTACCATTATAGTGGCCTGGCTTGTACATAACATACTGTAAAAATAAATTACAGACAGCTTTGCATCTCTGAACAATCTTCCCAAATCAAAATCCATTGAATATGTTTTGTTTAAGGCAGTAAAAGTGGTTCTTAACTATTTTCCTTCGCCGATTTATAATAAATATATAAGATGTGTATATTATATATTACCCACTAAAAGTCGGTAATTACTTCACCACAAATTTTGTGAAACTATTTCCCACCTACAATTTGAGAAAAGTGAAGTTATAGCTCACTTTCAGTGGGAAATAACCTTACATAAAAAAAAGTGAAGTTATTTCCCACTCGAGGTGAAGTTGCTTTCCATGATAAGTTATTCCCCCTGAAGTTATTTCCCTGCATCGTTTCATTCTGCTATTTTTCATACATTCAGAGAGCAAGCCAAAGTTCTCGCAACTAAATATTTATGCTGTGAGGGATTATTATATGTGAAAGAAATTTGACTTCATCAACGGAAAGGAAAAGAAATTAGATGAAATTAAATATGACTAATAGAAGTGACAATCCTTATCGCAAAACTGATTTATATAAATTGTGATTGATTAGTGTATATTGATTTATTAACAACTGCTGTTTGTATTTCCTTGAAGTAAAATTCAGTCACTTTTACCAGTTTAACGCAATCGGCATCATGGCTCTATTCACGTCGAACTGGATAACTAATTTTACTTTCACAATACTGAAAATATTTCTGAAACTTTTTGCCTTAGTTCCGTTTACTTCCGTCGCAATGGTAAATGAAGTCCTCATATTGTGCTGGATTACAGCGATCACCATCATCCTCTTGCTAATGTTTATCAACAATGAGCCGAATGGCAATTACACTATTGGTAGCTTGGTCAGTTGTACTCTAGTCATATCCCAGATTCTAAGCCATATTGTAGCTCTGGGAGAGTCTTACTATACAGCTCCGAAGATAAGGTTATTGAACGAAGGATTCGACAAAATCGACACAATTCTAACGCACAATCTAACCTACACCACCGATAAAAAACAATTTCGTAAAATAGTGGCTCAGCAAATATGCTGGATGCATACAATCCTTATTACAATTAGCTTTATGATGACATACATTCATTTGGTAACCCATCCTAAAATCAAAGTTGTCTACTGGTACTCCTTTTTGTCTTCTCACGCGCTCAGACTTCGGTGTTCGCAGCTAATAGTTGCTATTTTTTCTGTGAATGTAAGGCTACGCATTACTAAAAAAATTCTCTTTGAAACGGTTGAAGTGAGTCCGAAAGATGACAACAAAAAATGGCTAACTATGATACCTGTTATAACCGATGGTAATATGAAACGAGTGGCATCTTTAAAAATGATCTTCAATCAGTTGTACCAAATGGTGAATGTGATAAACGATTGCTTCGGCTGGTCGTTGTTGTCCATTTGCACTTCGTATTTCATCGATTTGATTACGAACTGTTATTGGATATTTGTGGCCAACATAGCTAACGGACCATATGAGGTGTATATATTAAATGGAGGTCTTGTTGTGTCTGTCATGTTACAGTTAGCAGTTATTTGTTGGCACTGTCAAAAGTGTGAAAGTTATGTAAATGTTTCTTCTTATTTTCACATAATGACCTTTTGTTAAATATGAATACACTTTTTTTTTCATTTTTAGAGCAAATTCATTGGTAGTTCAATTTTCAAACTAGCCAAGCCCCTTGGCAACAGGCAGTACAACAATCTTGTAAGTGATTTTGCATTACAAGCTCTTCATCAGCCGTTTGCAGTGAGCGCAAAGGATTTTTTTCAACTGAACTTGGACTTACTGGGTAGCGTAAGTACGAAAACTTTGTAACTAAATTCGAATATCGGTGTAATCGATTTCTCTTTGAGAAAATTCGACCTAAAAATTTTTAATTCAAAATGGCAGATGTGGTTAAAGAAAGCAAATAATGCATTAGGTCACTGTCACAAATTTTCCTGCATTATATACATTCTAATTGCATGATTTTTATTTTTTCAGATGATTGGATCCATGGTTACGTACTTAGTCATTTTGATTCAATTCATGTTAACCGAGAAAAATGTGTCGAATATCAGTGTACCAAACAGTACAGTGAAATAGTAATCAAGTAATCATAAACTGAAATATACTTACATATTAATAAATAAATAGCTCAATAAATGTCTTTAAAAAAGGGATACATCGATAATTCGATATACAGATTTATTAATTTATTTTTTTCGAATAAGAAGGTAAACACAACTTGCTCGTAAGCTACATTGATTTATGTGAAAGTCCAGAGTATTCATACCATTTGAACCAACTTTTCACAGTGTGGGCTAAGCAATGAGCGCCCATTAAGAACTATTAAGTAAACCCTGATACTTCGGTAAGGTATTTTATTTTTGAGGTGTAGGTATAGTAGATTCCCCACAAAACTTGTTAGCCTAAGATGTTTTTTAAGTCGTAGAAATGACTGGGTGAGCCTCTATCTATGCCGCGGGACAGAATCCAGGTTACATGTATCTTTCTATGGTTTGGTGTTCCAACTCAATTATTAAATCTGGTTCTTATTCTGATAGAATTTAAAATATTTTTTGCACAAAAGACATTTTACAAACACATTCTTTTTTTTTTTTTTCTGGGCAAAGTCTAGGGATAAAGAATATAAAACTTGAAATAATCTGTTATGTTAATTAAAAAAAAACTTCAAGTACAAGTTGTGTATTGTCCGTTTGAGAGAGAGGTTATTCAAATGCAGAAACAATGTTGGCATAATAATAATTTAATCTTTTTTTCGAAAATAATGTTTTTAGAACAAACGGCCAGAATACCATCACACAAATATGAAAGAATTATCGGATTAATTTAAAAGTTTTTTTTTCTGATTTTCAACGAGTTCAAATTGGGGACATTCTCATTCTGTTAAAAAGGTGATGAACAGGAAGGCTTCTTTTGGGTTTTTATGACAGCATCCTTTTTTTGCCGAGTAGATGAATAATAAATAATACAAATCTTATTTGGCTGATCAGTGGTGTCAGAATATTCGATTTATACATTATTTGGGGAAAAATAGTTCATAGAATCTAGGCCTACCGGCCTATAAAAACTTGTTGCATAAACTATTTATTTCAAGACATAAATGTATTCATTTAAGGGGGTAAGAGATCTGAGATGTTTTCTCAACAGTTTGGATAAATAGCTTAGGAGAGTTATTGTTCTGACTGAGATAGTAAGTCTCTTTCAATTAAAAGTACACGAAGGATGTAATTAGCTCATATCACTGTGCTAATGCTAGGACATATTAACTATGAAAAACATTTTTGACATCAATCACAGTAAAAGTGCGATGGAAGATTAGTTGAAGTTTGAAGAATCATCCGAAACTTTAGTCTGTGTTAATACGCATTTTGTATGTAAACAGCTATGAACGATGTTGTGTTTTTTTTTTTATTTCAAATAAGCCCATATCCCATTGGCTATCAGCGAGCTAAAAAAGCGATTGTATTATTGGGGAGATGTCAGTTTAACATCTGAGATGGAGAAAAAACCATTGAACTATTGTTCCGACACCTCTGTACAGCGTTGTCAACCACTTTTTACGAAAAAATGTCTAGCTTGAAAAAAAAAAGCCTTTTTCAATAAAATTTTAGGCGGTACGAAGTTCGCCGGGTCAGCTAGTTTATATCTAAGATTAAAATGACTTAGAATTTTATTTCTTGTATCAAGGTTGTATCAATTCGCTTCATTAAATTAAATCGTAACAAATCCTTTGCAAAGATTACATCTGTTCGACTCACATTATAAAATGTCTTGTACATATTTTGGAGCTCAAAAATCTTGAAAAAATATGTATCTTGTAATCTGGCAGGGAATGCTTTCAGTTGTGCTGCTATCATAAACTAAGTGTTAAATAGACCGCCAGCCAGCCATGTCAACTAAGGTTTTTTCATGCCTTTTAGGCATTATTTCATTAGCTAAGGCTTTAAGGCTTGTTACTTTCAAAAAGGCATATTTTATTATTTCAAAATTTTTTTAAATTTTTTTATAAGAATTTTATTATGTAACCTCGGTCTTAATGAATGTGTTTCCACCTTCGAACTATTCCCATTTTACGAACAATTTTCCGTGTTACTATGTGGGAAAGTGTGTGTGCACATAGTAACCTGACGTTTGGTTTTTTTTTTCTTTTATTGCTTTAAGAATTTTTTTTGATGCTATTTAAGAGAGAATTTTATTTTCAAAATTTGCGGGGAGTTCGGGTAGGTGCGCGGTAGCTGATGGTTTGATATGTTTCATTGGAGTTCATTTCAAAAAATACCAATTAAATAATTTGCATATTTCATGTAAGATATGTATAGCTAAACTCACGTTTTAATTTTTGTAGTAGTTGTTTATAATAGTGAATAAAAAACCCTTCATTTAAAAGGATTTCCTGCACAATAAAATATTTCCGGATGATTCAAAAAATACAAACGTAGATAATTGTTCAAGTTTTCACTTCTGTCGGCACTTCCGGAGTGGCACTGTTTTTTTTTTTCAGCAAATATTATAGCAACCCTCTCTTAAGTCCTCTCATCTGAAATTTAAGCTTACCACTCCCAGCAGTCCCAGCTTCTTCACATGGCAAGCTCGAAAACATTTTCTTTACACATGCTTATAAATATTTCATATCTGCACAAAGTTTCAGTGTCAGCTATATTGAAAATGAATTTACTATTTGAGTAAGCAGTATCGACATCTGACTAAGGTAGAAGTTACCATTGGATGCACCGGCCTGCTTACCGTTCGCATGAACCGACTATCCATTTAATGGCTGCCAAGGCTTTATCCTTATAGGAGAACTCTAAATAGAAATAAAATATCCGTTGGATCTTGAAAATAAAATAACCCAAATTAGACCCTTCAAGCCTGATCCGCAACAGGCAAAGTACTCAGAACAATAGCAGTACCTAACAAAGAGCTTCATCACTTGTTTATACTGTTTATATGGTAGGAACAATACAGTCGACTAGTAGTAAGCAAATTGGCCCTTATACAGCTTTTTCATACAAATTTGCTCAAAAAACTATTTAACAATGCAACAGACACTAATTATTGATCGTTAATAATTTTATTCAGGTGGAAAATTGTAGGGCTTGTGTATTAACGCGGTATGTAATTGTAAAAGCAAACCCGTTTAGTTGGTTGACCTTAAAATTGCAGCAGTAGTCGTTATAATTGTTATTGCGCGATGCCAGTAACAAATTTTAGTCTCGACTTTAAGTTTACGGAAGCTCACAATTGCGAAATTTGTATGGAAAAAATTGCCCTACTAAACCTAGAGACCAAACTAAAAATGGATATTTGTAAGGCCCATTGTGTATAACGGAGCCCTGCAACTTAATGTTTAGTATGTCCTATGCTGTGAACTACGTTCGAGTATGAACTTATTCAGTTTACATTGACCAAATGTGAGGGATGGTTAATTTTGAAAGTAACTTCAATTTTAAACACTGTTCTTACAAACAATTTATTCATTCAAAACGATTCCCAATTTCAAAGTGGAATTGTACGATTGGAACGATCGTGAAGGTAGGGTCTGAAAATGATAGTATGCATAGATAGAATGCAGTAACACAGCAACAAATTATTCAAACACATAAGGCTTTGTTGTATATCTAAGTAGATTTGAAATAAATTACAAGCGATGTATAAAATAAATGTTTACAAGCTTGCATCTCTTTAACAGCATCAATATAACAGGTTTAGTCTAAATTCTTCGAAAAGCATGATTTTGAAATCCAGGCTTGAAGGATACTGGAAATGCAGTGCTGTATTCAATGACCAGATAGGTAAAATTATATCTTCAGCTCTACGCAATCGACTTGAACGACGAAAAAAAAACATTCTTACAAAGCAACTCTGCAGTTAGATTAAAGGCAGGTTCAATAATTGCATAACTACAAGGTGTCAATTATGTCAGAGACAGAGTCATAAAATCACTTAAAATAAGTCCGCTTGCTAAAATTTTGAACAATATTTTGTAATCAGTTTTTAGTTGAACAGTTGAATAACAGTAGTTTTGGAACGAAACTTTGCAATTTGTTGCAATTTAGTTTGTATAATTTTACAATACGTATTTTAAGGTATTCTGATTTCTGAATATAAGGTCATGTACCTACTAGGTTTTCCTGAAATATTCAAATAAAGTTGTATTTTGAAATTTTCTCAAAAATAAATACAAAAATCCCGATCTATGCTCCCATGAGTATTTTTTTATAAAGCTCAATCATAACTTCAAATACAAATGCAATAATAACAAAAAATACTTCCCTTTGGCAAATAACTAGCTATGTAGCTAATTAATAATTTTAGACAAAATCCTAGATAAAATAAGCCGTACTGTATGTAACAAATGATATAAACAAAAAATTTCATCCATAAAGATGGAATGAAGCAGAAATTTTCGTGTGATCCTGTCGTGCACTTTATCATTAATAATTTGTCGCCGCCATATTGTCATAGCAACGTATTCAAATATATATCCCCTTAGATTTGAACCTTTTTTTGAAGAAATACAATTTGCATTTTCCTAAAAGTAAGCAACAGTACCTACGTATAGCATTATTCAGGGGCATATATCTGCGAGGTGTTGACTGACAACCTCTTTTATTTCAATGTTGTCACTATGGAAATATTTTTCGACAAAATGGTTTTGCTTTTAACTTTTTAGCAGTGATTTATTAAAATGTAAATCATGAGTAAAACTTATTTCCTAAGGGACGTATTTTTTCGATGTATAGATGTCGCTTTTTCGTTTATAAAAGAAAACAATATATTTTTTTTTATTTGTTTGTCAACAAAGTACTTGGCCTTCCTTAGACATGAGAAAATATGAATTTAATTAGTAACATTGTACAAATAATGAAAAATGAGACAAAATTGAGGAAAAAATTATGTTAATAAAGATAATACAGAAAAAAAAAATGCAAGTACAAAACTAATTCAAAATTGAGCAATACAATTATTACAACTGGAAATAATTTAACAAAATGGATTTTATTAATGTTATTGTCATATTAATGTCAATTAAAGACGCACAATCAATATACAATAACATTAAACCATTTAAAGAGGAGGATCTACCGTAATTAGTACGAGAATGAGGAATATAAAAAAATCTGTTATTACGCAAATTAAGTGATGGAACATTAAGACCCAAAAGACTTTAAATATCAGGACAGTGAATCTCACCAATAAGTATTCTGTGGAGAAAAACAACTCTTGACACCTTTCTCCTAACCTCAAGGGACTCGAGTCCAATAAGTTGTAGTCGGGCTGAGTAAGGGGGTAAGCTATTAAAATCAGACCAAGGAAGACGTCTGAGGGCAAACCTAAGAAATCTCTTTTGTATTGCTTCGATTCTTACAACATGAGTGTTGTAGTATGGACACCAAACAATGGACTTCCTTGACGGACACCGGATGAAGGATGATAGCCATCTAAGAAAGACTGTAGGAAACCCTAAACGTTCAAGTTTGTAAAGAAGAAGCTTGTGGTCAACTCGGTCGAACGCTTTACTGAAATCAGTATAAATGGCATCGACCTGATTACCTCTAGATATCTCACTAATAACAAAATTTGTAAAAAGGAGAAGATTAGTAACAGTGGATCTGTTTTTTACAAAACCATGTTGGTTATTGCATATTACGTTTTTACAAAAAAAAATCAACTTGTCAGTCACCAACTCATCAAACATTTTAGGAATGGACGATTGTTTACAGATCCCTCTATAATTTTCAATATTAAAATATGAATACATTTAGGCCGGTTTTATTCACTCAAAGTTGAACACAACTTGGGGATTTTTATTTTCAACTTGAGAATTTGCTTTTATTCCCTCAAAGTTGATTCGCTCAACTTTGGATTCGCTCAACTCCCCGAAATAGCAGAAGTTAGGAGAGCAAACTTGGGATTTTATGTTTAAATTAATTTTTTTGGGGATTTTGATTGACAGCTCTTCAAAGCAAGTGTCGAAAGTAATTATTATTAATTTCAATTTAAAATAATATATCGTTTAAATTATTGTTGCGAGAATTGGCCATAGTCTGATTCGAGCAGTGAAGAGGATGGAGAGGAGGAGAACTTGGTCTGTGAGAGACGGCAATACAAGATAATACCACGGTGAGGGACTTGAAAAATGGGACGACCATGACTTTATCTATAGTTTCCGTCTCTCAAAGCGGACGACAATGATGGTGCTCCATGTTATTATGAATTCGTTGCCGTGCATCTGGAGAAATCTGCATCGCGAAAGAGTTGGAATTTATTGTATATTTTATTAAGTTCGTAATTCTAGTTCGATAGATCGTGTAAATTATACCAGTAACAAAGTTACACTAGGAACTGCTGCAAACAGCACTATCCAGATAGAGGTCCAAGCTCAAGAACTACCACCAATACCTGCAACCCGGCGTTTTTCTACAGCCAATTTCGCTGTGACATAAAGGGCGGCCCCAACATGTCATGGTGACCATACCAGACAGCGTTATCTCTTATTTTTTGCTTTATTTTCTAGCGTGTAAGATTTCAGATTTCTGTTCTCAGCAAGGTCAGCAGAATAAAAATTATCACGATTTATCGCTAGCGCTGCTCGACACCTGGCAATTTAAGTTCTGAATATTTATACCTAACTTACATTAATATTTTAGTATTTAAGGAAGAAGAATAATAAAAACGAGTTCATTCTTAAAGAAAATACCTTAGAGAATTATCATTACACTTCCCCCCACCAGCGGTAAGGGTCCTTGCAACATTTTCTCTAATTTTACAAGCACATAACTTCTTCGCGAAAGCAAAATTCCCTCGAACCAATTTAATTTTTATATGGATATCTACTCTTTAAAGCGAAAACCATAGACAAAGAATAAAATATAATCAAAGTATGTTTTGCCCGTAACGAAAATGACAGGCGAAATCCGAATCCAAAGTTGAAACTGCCATATTTTGTGTCATCTGCCACAAATATCCCAGGGATATTTCTGAAACAGCAAGTCAGCAACTTTTGAATTTCAACTGAGGAGTTGAGAATTAGGGTAGTGAATAAAAGCAATTTTCAACTTGCCGCTCAACTCTCTCTTTCAAATCAACTCCGAAGTTGGTCAATATTTGAACAATAGCGAATAAAACGGCCCTTAGTATTTCATCCTTATAAAAGGTAGGGTCGATTTTCGACCACAAGCGAAACTAGTAGATATTCATACATGAACATCCAAAGTTTTCTTACACTATTTTAGTATTTACTATGAAATGAGTAGAATGAAACTTATATATCTCTAAGGGCCGTTTTATTCACTATTGATCAACTTCCCGATAACTCCGATGTTATCATATCTAGACCGCCTCAAACTCATTAACTTGAATAGCCTTGAGGATCGTAGGGATGCCGCAGACATTATTTTCATTCATCGACTCCTATCAGGCTCTATCGATTGCCCGTCTCTTTTCAACTCCATCTCCCTGAATACAAACCCTCGTAATATACGAAACCCCCGCCTCTTCTACCTTCCTACCCACCGCACGTCCTACGGATCCAACGAACCAATTTCCCGTATGCTACGGCAGGTAAACTCTAACATTTCCATTTTCGACTTCAACCGCAGCTCTTACTCCATTAAACTCAGCCTCCTTCACTCTAAACCCTAGCTATAGTTATTAGTTATAAGTCTAAGTGTTTAGTTTTAAGTAGTAAACCTAAGTCTTAGTTTTTAAGTAATTGTAATAGCTTGTATTAAGCCAAATAAATGGGGGTTTTTGCCCCCACCAAATTAAATTAAATTAAATTGTATTGCCGTCTCTCACAGACCAAGTTCTCCTCCTCTCCATCCTCTTCACTGCTCGAATCAGACTATGGCCAATTCTCGCAACAATAATTTAAACGATATATTATTTTAAATTGAAATTAATAATAATTACTTTCGACACTTGCTTTGAAGAGCTGTCAATCAAAATCCCCAAAAAAATTAATTTAAACATAAAATCCCAAGTTTGCTCTCCTAACTTCTGCTATTTCGGGGAGTTGAGCGAATCCAAAGTTGAGCGAATCAACTTTGAGGGAATAAAAGCAAATTCTCAAGTTGAAAATAAAAATCCCCAAGTTGTGTTCAACTTTGAGTGAATAAAACCGGCCTAAATGTATTCATATTTTAATATTGAAAATTATAGAGGGATCTGTAAACAATCGTCCATTCCTAAAATGTTTGATGAGTTGGTGACTGACAAGTTGATTTTTTTTTTGTAAAAACGTAATATGCAATAACCAACATGGTTTTGTAAAAAACAGATCCACTGTTACTAATCTTCTCCTTTTTACAAATTTTGTTATTAGTGAGATATCTAGAGGTAATCAGGTCGATGCCATTTATACTGATTTCAGTAAAGCGTTCGACCGAGTTGACCACAAGCTTCTTCTTTACAAACTTGAACGTTTAGGGTTTCCTACAGTCTTTCTTAGATGGCTATCATCCTTCATCCGGTGTCCGTCAAGGAAGTCCATTGTTTGGTGTCCATACTACAACACTCATGTTGTAAGAATCGAAGCAATACAAAAGAGATTTCTTAGGTTTGCCCTCAGACGTCTTCCTTGGTCTGATTTTAATAGCTTACCCCCTTACTCAGCCCGACTACAACTTATTGGACTCGAGTCCCTTGAGGTTAGGAGAAAGGTGTCAAGAGTTGTTTTTCTCCACAGAATACTTATTGGTGAGATTCACTGTCCTGATATTTAAAGTCTTTTGGGTCTTAATGTTCCATCACTTAATTTGCGTAATAACAGATTTTTTTATATTCCTCATTCTCGTACTAATTACGGTAGATCCTCCTCTTTAAATGGTTTAATGTTATTGTATATTGATTGTGCGTCTTTAATTGACATTGTTTTAGCCCTTTGCTTATTTTCCCTTACTAGAATTAAAACACCAAACCTTAACGTTATAAAATAGTAATTCACTTTATTGAATGTTACGCTTTCAAGTTCTGCTCTCGACTCATTCGAACTTTACATTAATTTAAAAGGAAAGGTAGAAATTTGGTTGTGTGGTGGATATGGGGAATGGTTAACAATAGAGTGGGGCAACGGACATCTTTATTATCTGTGGATATTCAACATTTGAGCGCCAACATTTGAATTTGGGCGCCAACATTCCGGCCACGTTGATGCGTTGAAAACCGTCAAACATCTTCTTCGAGCAGTGGTGCGATCTTTGCGATGGGACGTCGATATCTTCCGGTACTGGTCTTCAACTCTACCACGCGCACCTTTCCGTCTTCACCTTGGATGGTTTTGGTCACCCTTGCTAGGACCCATTTGTACGGGGGCACATTGTCTTCATGCACGATGACAAGACTTCCTTCTTTGATGTTGCGTTGTTCTGTGAACCACTTAGCCCGCATCTGAAGGTTTGCGAGGTATTCCTTTAGCCACCGCTTCCAGAAATGTTGCTTAATTGCGGATATTCGCTGCCATCTGTTGAGATAAGAGAAGTTATCGTTAATTAAATTTGGTTCCTGGAAGGAATTCATCGCAGATCCAATAAGGAAGTGTCCCGGAGTCAACGCGCTGATGTCGCTTGGATCCGACGACATTGGGGTTATGGGCCTCGAGTTTAGGATGCCTTCGATTTCCACCAATGCCGTCGCCAGTTCTTCAAATGTCAACAAGGCATTGCCCAGAGTCCTTTGCAAAAGCGTCTTCGCCGATTTCACTGCCGCCTCCCAAAGCCCTCCGAAGTGAGGCGCGCGGGGGGGTATGAATTTAAACTCCATCATCTTCTCTGAAGCGAAATCAAAAATATGGGTTTTATTTAGTGATTTAAAGAATTTAGTGCGAAATTCCACCAATTTTGTCTTCGCGCCTACAAAATTTGTTGCGTTATCGCAGTATATTTTGGTCGGACACCCTCGACGCCCTATTAAGCGTTTTAACGCCGCTATGAATGCGTCAGAGGTCAGATCGGAAACGACTTCCAAGTGGACTGCCTTTGACGCAAAACAGACAAATACAGAAATGTAAGTTTTGTAGGGTTGTTTTCCACGAATTTTCCACGAAGTGAGGATGGGTCCGCAGAAATCCACCCCGCAAACAGAAAAGGGCCTATTGGGGGCTACCCGATCCACCGGCAAGTTGCCCATGATCTGCTCCAATAGCTTTGGCTTGTATCTTCTGCAATGGACACAATTATTGACGACCTGCCTCGCTATCTTCCTTCCACTGATGATCCAAAATCGATCTCTCACGAATTTCAGCAAAGCCTGCGGTCCGGCGTGAAAATTGATGAGGTGCAAGTGTCGAACGTACTTCACCACGAAGGCGTCATCCTTTGGTAGCAGCATGGGAAATTTTACATCGTACTCGATATCCGCATTGGCGATTCGACCACCAACTCTTAGGATACTCCAACCTGAAGTTTCCTCGACGAATGGACATAAGTTTCGAAGCGGTGCATTGGACGTGGTCCCTCGAGCCTTGATTTCTGCGATTTCTGTTGAAAACGCAGCTTGCTGTATACAACGAACGCAAGCCAGTAATGCTTGGTTGAGGTCGTCCGCTGAAAGCTCCATGTTTGGCTTCCGTTTTTTAAATATGTGCAGCGCTTTTAAGACGTACGCCACAATCCGTATGGTTTTTGTAAATGAACTGTGTTTGTAGAACATTTCCATGAATTTCTTTTCTACCTTTTCGCATACGAAAACAGTTCTCCTCTTCTTCCGTTCTAATAACGGATCTCCATCGTTTATCTTTGTTTGGCCTGTGTTATGTGGCCAGTCGCTGTACCTGTCTCTTAGGAAATCAGGCCCCGCAAACCAAGATGAGTGCTGTAGGTCCTCGACATTGCATCCTCTCGAAATGAGGTCTGCAGGATTGTGCTCGGACCTTACGTGCCTCCAACAGACACCTAAACTACGCGATTGTATGTCGCTTACTCGGTTTGCGACGAACGTCTCCCAAGAGCTCGGAGATGCGCCTAACCAGCACAGAACGATGGTAGAATCCACCCAAAAGTAGATTTGGTCGAATTCAAATTCGAAAGTCCCTTTGACCTTGTCCCAAAGTTTGGCCAGCATATGAGCCCCACATAACTCTAACCTTGGCAATGACTGCGTTTTGGTGGGTGCGACCTTCGATTTTCCCGCGATTAGGGTGACCGAAACGACGCCGAATTCATCTTCGCACCTGGTGTACAAACAACATCCATATGCTTTGGTCGATGCGTCAGAAAACCCATGGATTTGGATACTTCTGCAACCTGCCTGAAATATGAATCTCGGAACCGCTATGCAGTTAAGATTCTGTAAGTCTGATATGTATTCTTTCCAACATGATTCAAACGCGCTAGGCAGAGGATCGTCCCAATCTAGCTTTTGCATCCACAACGATTGTAGAAATATCTTTGCCTTGACAACAACTGGACAAATTAGACCTAGGGGATCGAACAATCTGCTTGCTGATGACAAAATGGCGCGCTTTGTGAGCTTGGAAGGTGAAAATGAGTCCTTGTATGTGTATTGGAAAACGTCTTGTGTGGGGTTCCACGAAATCCCAAGCGTTTTCGTGGTTTCCCCATCCTCAATATTTATATCCACGTTGGTTGTTTCCATAGATGCGTCACACGGAACATTCGAATGCCATTTATGAAGTTCAAAATGGCCCTCCTGAAGGATTGTAGCAACCTCCTTGCGAATTCGACTCAATTCCTCGACCGAACTGGCTCCTGTCAAGAGATCGTCGACATAAAAATCCCTCAGAACGACCTTTGATCCTATCGGAAATTTCTCCCTGTGTTTAAGCCCTACCTCTTTGAGGCAACGAGTTGCAAGGAACGACGCTGACGAGGTACCGTATGTGACGGTGTTCAGCCAAAACGTCTGAATGAGTTCCGTTGGGTTGTCTCGCCAGAGAACCAATTGAAACCGCCTATCGTCCATATCGACTTCGATTTGACGATACATCTTTTTGATGTCAGCCGTTAGAACATATCTGTGACATCTGAATCGAAGTACGATCGTGTACATCTCTTCCTGAATTGTCGGTCCCACCATCAAAATATTGTTGAGCGACACATTAGACGTAGTCGGACACGATGCGTCGAAGACTACTCTAAGTTTCGTGGACGCGCTCTCTGGCCGTAGAATGCATTGATGTGGCAAAAAATAGTGTGGCTTGCCGAAATCGAGTTTATCTACCTTTGACATGTGTCCCAAGTCCAAGTACTCATGGATGAAATTGGAATATTCCATCTTTAGCCCTGCATCCTTACTGAGTCTTCTCTCTAAGGAAAGAAATCTCTTTCTGGCTATTTCCAGGGAGCTCCCAAGTTGAGCCGGGCTAGATTTAAATGGAAGTTTTACACTAAACCTTCCGTCTTTAAGTACTTTGACATTTTCGATATAATGTTGTTCACAAATAAGCTGCTCGGGAGTTCGAATAACTTTGTTTTCGATTTTTTCAATCTGCCAAAACCTCTCTACCAATTTCCCCAAAGCTGCAGACGCATTCGTCGATGATGTCTCCAGGAAATTACATGTTGGCATACGTGCGCTATTTGCACAGTAAGCTCCTGAAACTATCCATCCCAAAAGGGTATTCTGCAGGGTTGGTAGATTTGTACCTAATTTGATGTGTCCTTTCTGCATTAGGTCGAAGAAGGGTTCTGCTCCTAGCAACATGTCGATTCTTTGAGGCTTGTAGAACAACGGGTCTGCTAATTTAATACCGACAGGAAGCTTCCAATCCTCTATTTGCAGCCGATGCTGAGGTTGGAACTCCGTGATTGAGCGCGCGATCCAGAAATTGAGACTCCTGGTAACGTCTTCCAACCTCGACTGGACGATTGTCTTGGTTTTGGAGTGAACTTTCGCGTTGATGTCTCCCACGCCACTTATGTCAATGGGACAATTGGTCGAATGGAGACAGAGACTGTTCGCTAGTGATTCAGTCATTAAGTTAATCTGCGAACCTGAGTCAAGTAGAGCTCTGGCCGAAACGAAGTCTCCTGCCTGATTCTTGACGTTCAACACCACTGTTGCTAGAATGACTTGTGGTTCCGAGTCGGTACACTTGTCTACTGCACTATGCAAAGCCGTCCTAGGATTTCCTATTTGCTGCGAAGTCGATGGTTCATCTTGATCTCTGTGTGTATTATACCTATGCAACAGTAAATGATGAGGGTCAGAGCAAACGCCACACCTTTTCGAAGAGCAGTTGCTCACTTCATGTCCCTTTCTCAAACAATTGATGCATAGTGACAGCCGTTTAGCGTTTTTAAAACGATCGTAGACGTTTAAATGTTTAAATTTGTTGCAATCAGCAATTGCATGTTGCGGTGATCTGCAGAAATGACACGCCGAGTTAATAACGGGCAAGGAAGTATGCGTCGGTCTTCTATTATTTTGTTTTGACCTCTGTTCAAGTTTTCCACTTTCAGCAAATAAACATTTAGACTCCCTGCTTTCTAAGAACTGACACCGCCTGTTGAGCACAGCGGCGCATTCTGACCATTTCGGTAGTTTGGAGTACTCTAAAGACTCATCCCACTTGATTTGGGTCTCACTATCGACCTTGGACATAACCAAATATATTAAAATGGCATTGGAGATGTCTTCATGACTGCCTAAGGAAGTTAGTGAGTCGAAGAGTGCTGAAACATTATCGACAAGTCCTCTGAGCTGAGTTGGCGAAGCACTTTTCATTTTCGGAAGGTCAAACAATTGCGATATGTACTCCAAGAATATTAGACATTTATTGTCATATCGCTCTTCGAGCCTCTTGAGCGCTTTAGGGTAATTTTCTTCCGAAATCTGAAACGCCTTCACCGTCCCCAGTGCCTGCTCGCTCAAACATGAAACTAAATGATTGAACTTTTCTATTCCTGTGAGTGATGAATCATTGTGAACAAGTGTTGTAAACGTTCCGATAAAATTTTTGTAATCGCAGTATTTGCCTGAAAATCTTGGCAGACGCAATTGGGGAAGCCGAGAACTGGACTGCTGAGGAATAGCGAACGAAGCTTCTGGCATACTAAGTTTCCTCTGTCTTCCCATCAACGATATTATTTTTGATTTAGTTGCACAATACAACTCTTCTAATTCAGCCCGACCGGTGTCCGTCGGTACCATCTCTTCAATTCGAGATTGGTAATTCAGAATCTGTTTGAAATATGATTCAATAATTCCTAGCCGACATTCTAAATCTGTATATTCCATTGTGGCGCCTTTCGCGTCTATAATATTTTTAATACGGGAAATGTTTCCCTTTGACGATGCTCTGCTTGTCTTTAGCGCGTCCAATGATTTTTCGGTTTCCATTTTATCTGCTTTGTTTACCTTTCAAAGTGTGTACAAACAAACGAACAGCTGATTGCCAGTCCCCCTTTTCACAATAGCGGGCGAATATAAGCAGCTAAATTCCCCTAATTAGCGAAACAACGAATATGCGTCTAAAGAGAATGGAAACTTCCCAACTAAAGTGTGCGGGTGCGTGTGTATTCTGCCCAATTTTAAATGCAGCCAAAGCAACAACAATACAAATATGATGACGACGATCTATAAGCGTTTCCTTCTTCTCGACGGCGAGCGACAATTTCCCCAAGCAGCGAAATTCTCCTAGTCTCTAGTTCTATTCCTAGACGGCAGCGAAGAGACGAATAAGAGATCAAAGCAAACGAGACGTTTCCAAGCGAATTGCGTAGATGTATTTTTGCGTGTGTGTGTGTGTTGCACAATGCAGTAAAATACAACACGATGATGATCTCTCAGTTTGACAGCAGTATTTTTGGTAAAGTTGGCTGTGCAGCAGAAGGCAGTGATGGCAAACTGTAATGCGAGTTCAATGCCCTCATACACAGAAACGGTTGCGAATTTGTTCAACCAGAGAACTATTTCCCCTTTGTATTACGTAAATCAAATTGAAGCGAATACTCAGTGTGCGGACTGCGGAGATATGCGAATTGCGGCGAGTTGCAATTAAGTTGGCGAACGCAAGTTCCCCTCAACAAGAAAGCCTGCAGTTTTTCAATAATTACTATCGATTCTGTTGAAGCGCGATCTATGTTATGGTTGTTGGTATTCAAGTTGGTGGTTTTAATTCTAGACAGCCGCAGTTGCTATTTCAACTGCAAACCTTTTAATTATTGAACGAATAAAAATGTGGCAAATAACGACAAAAGTGGTGGATTTCCTTCAAACTATAAGTTGTGTTTGATAATGATGTGTGTTCGAAGCGAACAAATAACGATCGATGCGGTTGATTTAAATTATATCGTATTTAAATATGATAATATTGAATGGTTAGGAACGATACAGACTCACCAATATGTAGATATTTGCTGTTCCTTTTGAAGCTGGTATATATAACTGCTGTATTCCGTTTATTCCCGGTACGCGATCGCGGAACCGTAATCAAACACTTTGAGCTTATGACGTTCTTTGAACTTTGTCCGATGTTCACTTTCCCGAAATTGTCACTGTCTTTGAAGGAATTTGTATTTTTATCCACTTGGCCACTTAGTTAAATGTTTAATTTTCAACGATTAGTCCTGTCACGGTCGCCATTTTTAGCCCTTTGCTTATTTTCCCTTACTAGAATTAAAACACCAAACCTTAACGTTATAAAATAGTAATTCACTTTATTGAATGTTACGCTTTCAAGTTCTGCTCTCGACTCATTCGAACTTTACATTAATTTAAAAGGAAAGGTAGAAATTTGGTTGTGTGGTGGATATGGGGAATGGTTAACAATAGAGTGGGGCAACGGACATCTTTATTATCTGTGGATATTCAACATTTGAGCGCCAACATTTGAATTTGGGCGCCAACAGACATTAATATGACAATAACATTAATAAAATCCATTTTGTTAAATTATTTCCAGTTGTAATAATTGTATTGCTCAATTTTGAATTAGTTTTGTACTTGCATTTTTTTTTTCTGTATTATCTTTATTAACATAATTTTTTCCTCAATTTTGTCTCATTTTTCATTATTTGTACAATGTTACTAATTAAATTCATATTTTCTCATGTCTAAGGAAGGCCAAGTACTTTGTTGACAAACAAATAAAAAAAAATATATTGTTTTCTTTTATAAACGAAAAAGCGACATCTATACATCGAAAAAATACGTCCCTTAGGAAATAAGTTTTACTCATGATTTACATTTTAATAAATCACTGCTAAAAAGTTAAAAGCAAAACCATTTTGTCGAAAAATATTTCCATAGTGACAACATTGAAATAAAAGAGGTTGTCAGTCAACACCTCGCAGATATATGCCCCTGAATAATGCTATACGTAGGTACTGTTGCTTACTTTTAGGAAAATGCAAATTGTATTTCTTCAAAAAAAGGTTCAAATCTAAGGGGATATATATTTGAATACGTTGCTATGACAATATGGCGGCGACAAATTATTAATGATAAAGTGCACGACAGGATCACACGAAAATTTCTGCTTCATTCCATCTTTATGGATGAAATTTTTTGTTTATATCATTTGTTACATACAGTACGGCTTATTTTATCTAGGATTTTGTCTAAAATTATTAATTAGCTACATAGAGAGAGTTTCCGTCTCTCAAAGCGGACGATAATGATGGTGCTCCATGTTATTATGAATTCGTTGCCGTGCATCTGGAGAAATCTGCATCGCGAAAGAGTTGGAATTTATTGTATATTTTATTAAGTTCGTAATTCTAGTTCGATAGATCGTGTAAATTATACCAGTAACAAAGTTGCACTAGGAACTGCTGCAAACAGCACTATCCAGATAGAGGTCCAAGCTCAAGAACTACCACCAATACCTGCAACCCGGCGTTTTTCTACAGCCTATTTCGCTGTGACATAAAGGGCGGCCCCAACATGTCATGGTGACCATACCAGACAGCGTTATCTCTTTTTACCCGACTGTACACAGGGAGGGTTATGTGTTTCGCGCGTATCCTATGTACGTTCCTACGGGACTCCCTGTAGCCTAAACGGCTTGACCGATTTTGAAGAGTGAGGTATCATAATATTCGTATTCTTCCCTGGAGTGTCATAGGCTAACAAATATAATGTATGAGTATTGAGTACCCGCCGACTGCCAAATAGGTAGTTATAGGTATTTGAATGCGTCTTGTTCATATATTATCGGTTTTTTTTTTTGTTTTTTAAATTAACTTTTTTTATTGCTGTATTTTCTAACGTGTGTTATTTATATTTCTGTTCTCAGCAAGGTCAGCAGAATAAAAATTAACACGATTTATCGCTGGCTCTGCTTGACACCTGGTAATTTAGGTTATAAATATTTGTACCTAACGTAAGCAATATTTTAGTATTCAAGGTAGAAGAATAATAAAAACTAGTTCATTCGTAAAGAAAAGACCTTAGAGAATTATTATTAGACTTCCCCCCCACCAGCGGTAAGGGGTCTTGCAACTCTTCTCTAATCTTGACAAGCACATAACTTTTTCGCGAAAGCAAAATTCCCTCGAACCAATTTAATTTTTATGTGGATATCTACTCTTTAAAGCGAAAACCATAGACAAAGAATAAAATATAATCGAAGTATGTTTTGCCCGTAACGAAAATGACTGGCGAAATCCAAATCCAAAGTTGAAATATTTTGTGTCATCTGCCAAAAATATCCCAGGGATATTTCTGAAACAGCAAGTCAACCAACTTTTGAATTTCAACTGAGGAGTTGAGAATTAGGGTAGAGAATAAAAGTAATTTTCAACTTGCCGCTCAACTCTCTCTTTCAAATCAACTCCGAAGTTGGTCAATATTTGAACAATAGCGAATAAAACGGCCCTTAGTATATCATCCTTATAAAAGGTAGGGTCGATTTTCGACCACAAGCGAAACTAGTAGATATTCATACATGAACATCCAAAGTTTTCTTACACTATTTTAGTATTTACTATGAAATGAGTAGAATGAAACTTATATATCTCTAAATGTAGTGTACCATAGATGTGCGCAAACAAAAACTCATGCGTATATTTAGCCAATAAGGCTGGTAAAATAAAACTAAGTTAAGAATTCCCCAAATGCTTATCAGTTAATTGATAATTGCATTTTGGTAACATTGCATTTGTCGCCGCCATAACGTATTCAAATACGAATCATCTTAGAATAAAACCTATTTTCGAAGGAATGTACCTATTTACCTACTCTAAAAGTAAGCAACTTTATGATTTTATTTTAGTGGCATATATCTGCGAGGTGTTGAACATTTGTTTTAATGTTGTTACTATGGAAACGAACATTTTTGAACATACATTTTTTGCTCTTAATTTTCTTAGTGACGTTTTAAAATGCAAATAATGAGTATATAATACTTTTTTTTTTTTAAAAAGACATTATTATTTTTTGTTTATAAAAAAATGCAATAAAAATATCGAAAATTGTGATACGTTTTTTAGAACTACAATTACGCCTGCACAAAAACTTTCGGGAAGAAGTGGGGCTTACAACCGAACATAATGCACAGGATGTACACCGCGATTGTAAGACCAATTCGGACCTATGCTCGGTCATTTCGCTTGTATAGGTATAAAGGCCTAGAAACGCTGCTGAACCTACCACCCTTATACTAAGAACGTCGCAGCCAAAGGTGCTAAGACTAAGAGAGAACAAAATTCGGAAGCCCGACTCACTCGGTCACTCGCGCATACTTTACATCTTTAATCAGAGCGGACTTATATACCACTCACGGACTATAAGAAACCAAAGTATGACTTTGACAAGAAATTTAAAGTCTTTCTACCGGACAGGCAGGACTGACTCTCACCAAGTACGGTCGTAAAAGGTATACCCAGTTTCACAGATGGCTCAAAGAAAGGGAATGGAACAGGAGCAGGAGTCTTCTCGGAAGAACTAGGTATCAGTCAATCATACCGTACCGACTGGAAAATCACTGTTGCGTTTTCCAAGCAGAGATCTACGCAGTTCAGAAAGCGGCTCAGACTGTCTTATCGAGGGAACTACTTCAATGCAGCTAAGAGCTTCTTTGATAATGCTACATTAAATTTGGGAAAAGAACGATGGAACAACACTAACGGTTGCATTACAGCTCGTAGTTTGAGGCCCACAATTGTCACTAAAAAGTCAAAGATACTAACATCTCTCTTGATAGAAACCAAATCCGAATGCTCTTTGGGGTATTAACTGGACCCTGCACCATTGAAAACTTGGTTTAAAGTATGGGCATCTTTTCAAATGACTTCTGCAGAAGTTGCAGAGACGAAGACGAAATAGAATCTGTGGAATATCTTCTGTGTCATTGCCCAGCCCTCCAAGAACGCCGCTAGTCTTGTTTGGGAGCACGGTTATTTGAAGGGTTGGAAGATCTAGCAACGATACCTCTATCAGATCTGAGAAGATTCATCAACAGATCCGAATGGTTTTGTTAGGTGCATGTCCTACCATGTACTTTATGAGGGTAATCAAAATGGCCTTCTATATGGCTTCTGGGTGAAATTGCATAGAATGCAAACTGCCCCTCTAGCCTAACCTAACCTATGAACGATTTCCGACCACAAGCGAGATTGACGTCTGAAAAAAGATGTCGTGTTAGTTTTGTAGGACTATAATCTATAACTTGCAGAACTTATATAAAAGGGACGCTTTTGAGCACTAAGGAAATTATTAAAACAAAAGTTCCGTGATTTAAATGAAATACAATTTATTTAAAACTAAAAGAAAAAACGCTGAATCAAAAAAAATTTGTTTGGATATTTTCGCAATCAAATATTAAATTTAAAACATGTTGATTCCACGCTTATTGCCCTCCTCTATGAAGCAAAGTAAGTACTGTTCAGCAGCCTCACAACTTTGTGTATGTATGAAAATAAATATAAATTAGTAAATGCCAAAGTAGAGTTAAAAAATTTTAAATTACTGGTTACTAGAGATCGGAATGCCCATGCAAACTTCCAGGATCTCTGCAGTTGTTTTAGTTTTTTCGGCATCGCCCTTTAGGTGTTTCTCGGCCAATTGCATTCCAACATCTTTGACCAATTGTCCATTGGAATTCATCTGCAGAATAAAATGCAAGTGCCAGTTTGCCTTTAAAATATTTGCACGTATTTAAAGTCATAACACAATCGAAACATTCTATGAACAATAAAAATAAACTGTTCCAATTTCATTGAACAAAGCGATCCCAAACACCCTTAAACAGTGACACGTTATGTCCTGATCGTGAAATGTTTTACTCGAAGGCAAATTTTTTCTAACAAAATCATACCATATTGCACTTCTTCATTATGCAGGCTCCTATGCACTTTGCCTCCATGGTCCCAGACGGTTCCATTTTCATAAAGTTCTCCAGATCGGCTATTGGCAAATGGATTTAATATTAAAAGTTGTTTTGAATATTATCCGATACTACAGACCATCTGTTGCTCCACTTTCTTCTTTACATTGCATCGTTATAGCAAGGAAGGCGGCCTTTTCTTCATCGGTACTTGGCCCGAATCCGCACTAAAATTAAATCCTGTCAAATATTAGGTACCAACAAATATCTAAGGCCCTTTATAACCTGAACTGCAACAGCCAAGGTGCTCAAAATGGCAACAATAGTGAAGAGCTTCATTTTTGTTATAAAGTTTAGTATTTTTTAAATGGTCTTTGAATGGTTTCTGGAAACAACTGATGACTGCTGGTAGTATTCGTGGTCTTTTTATATTTATTTCAAGTTTGGAGGTACAGAGTTGTCGTTGAAGACTGCTATCTTGTTGAGGTGGAAAATTGTAGGGTTCGCTGAATCACGCAATAGAATACAGGGCAGGGCTTTGTAAATACAACTTAGGTTGACCTTATACTTCCGGTAGTTAATTGGGAGGGACCGTTAGTTGTCAACCCAAAACAAAATATACGGCGTTGCAACCAAATTGGTTCAGTATGGCTTAGTCTGAGGCAATTGCTGCCATAAACACAGATAGACAGAATTGAGAGACCCGTGCGAATGTTTAACTATAATTGTATCTATGGACATTGCATCATTTGCCTTGAATCATCGAAAGTAAAGTCTGTATTCTTATTACTCTTTCATATGTAAAAGAAACCACTTTTTCATTTTCGATCATGTTGGAGAAGGAAGCTCTGCGGCACTCTCGATGTTTGAACTCAGTTCCAATACCTTCCGTAACACAGCAGGTATATAGGTGTTACATGGAAGCAAATTATGTAACTATAAAATATTTTCCATTGTTATTTATGAACTTCCTTGTTACTCACTTACAGTGATTTCCAAGCACTTCAAACAATAATCAATTGCTCTTTATTTTGTGTTGGATATGTCAAAATTAAACACTGACAATTACTTCTAAAATAGTGATTAGGTCAAAGGCCGAATATGACAAAAATGTACGTAGTACCTATCGTATTACACATAAAACTGCCATACGGGCTGATGTTTAGTGGGACATGTCAGCTGCATACTAGCTGCATACTTTGCTGAACTGACTCGGCACAACGGGCGCTCCGGGGCCGGCCACTCTTGGCAACGTCTCGTGTGGTCCCATACTCTTCAAGGTTGGTGGCCAAACGGCGCAGTGGTTGCGCAGTCGGTGTCGGACGGCCGTGGAATCGGCGACGGAATTCGAGCTGCGCCAACAATACAGACGAGTTGTTACGCAAAAAATAGACACGATTATTCCGCGTTCTTGGGGAGTGTATCGCTCCATGGCTTGTTCACTTGTATTCTACATCTGTCTAGTCCACAAATGTCAAAACAGATTTGACATTGGCGGCCATTTGCAAAAATAAGAGCATCTTCCAATAGGGTGATCTCTTTTGGCCCACCTTGTATATTCTACAAATAAATAAAAGGTGCAGGGAAATAACTTCACGGGAAAAAACTTCACATGGGAAACAACTTCACCCCGAGTGGGAAACAACTTCGCTTTTTTATGTGAAAGTGATCAATAACTTCTATTCACTTTTTTCTGGGCAATAGTTTCTCTAAACACGCTACGACATTATGTACGCCCACAACTCATAAACAGTGGAAAAGGTATGGGGCATGCTGCCCCTGCAATCCACTTCACATAAAAAATGTTAAACTATCTATCACTCGAGGTCAAGTTATTTCCCATGCAAAGTTAATGCCCGTGAAGTTATTTCCCTGCACCTAATCAAAATACTTCTTCGTTCTTTTCCTTAGCTCGTTTTTATATCTGAACTCACTGTCCTTTGTTTCGTTCACCCTTCGCTTCGATGGCTCGCACGAAATTTTACAATTTTATAAAATTTAGCGACTCTAGAGAGAAAATTTACAGAGGTATCAGTAACTAGTTCGCATGCTTAATTATTTTGTCATATTCAGTCAATAGTCAAACATCAAAAGTGCAACAGAATTCCATTAAAACTTCTTTTTTTCCGAAATGATCCCATATACTTACGTGGTTTCTTTAAAAAATAAAAGAATTATAAGAAGACTGTTTTTAGTTTCGATGATTCAGGGTGAATAATACAATGATGATAATACAACTGAGAGACGAGTCTGAGTCTGGTAATTCTGTCGATCTATCTATGTATATGGTCCCAAGTGCTTCGGACTAAGTCATACTGAACAAATTTGATTGCAACTTTTTATATTTTGTTTTGGGTTGATATTAACGGTCCCTCCCAAATAACTACCGGAAGTCGAATGTCAACCTATACTGAATTATATCTCGCGTGATTCGGCGAACCCTACAATTTTCCACCTCAACGAGATACAGTCATCAACGACAACTCTGTACCTCCAAACTTGAAATAAATATAAAAAGGCCATGAATACTACCAGCAGTCATCAGTTGTTTCCAGAAACCATTCAAAGGCCATTTAAAAAATACTAAACCTTATAACAAAAATGAAGCTCTTCACTATTGTTGCCATTTTGAGCACCTTGGCTGTTGCAGTTCAGGTTATAAAGGGCCTTAAATATTTGTGTGTACCTAATATTTGACAGGATTTTCAATTTAATTTTAGTGTGGATTCGGGACAGCTACCGATGAAGAAAAGGCCGCCTTCCTTGCTACAGCGATGCAATGCAAAGAAGAAAGTGGAGCCACAGATGGTTTGTAGTATCGGATAATATTCAAAACAAGTTTTAATATGAAATCCATTTGCCAATAGCCGATCTGGAGACCTTTATGAAAATGGAACCGTCTGGGACCATGGAGGCAAAGTGCATTGGAGCCTGCATAATGAAGAAGTTCAATCTGGTATGATTTTGAAAAAATTTGCCTTCGAGTAAAACATTTCACGATCAGGACATAAAATGTCACTTTTTAAAGTTCGCTTTGTTCAATGAATTTGGAACAGTTTATTTTTATTGAAGCATGTTTCAACTGTGACGTGCTTCAAATACGTGCAAATATTTTAAAGTCAAACTGACACTTCCATTTTATTGTGCAGATGAATTCCAATGGACAATTTGTCAAAGATGTTGGAGTACAATTGGTCGAGCAACACCTAAAGGGCGATGCCGAAAAAATTAAAATAGCTGCAGAGATCATGGATGTTTGCATGGGCACTCCGATCTCTAGTAACCAGTAATTTAATTTTTTTTTAGCTCTACTTCGGCATTTACCAATTTATATTTATTTTCATACATACACAAAGTTGTGAGGCTGCTGAACAGTACGGACTTTGCTTCATAGAGGAGTGCAATAAGCGTGGAATCAACAAGAGCGATTTGTAAATTTAATATTTGATTGCGAAAATATCTAAAATGTTTTTCCGTATGAATTTTCTGCTCATTGGGTCTTTTCTCTTTCAGTTTTAAATAAATTGTATTTCATTAATATCACAGTAGATACTTTTGTTTTAATACTTTCCTCAGGGTTCAACAGCGTTCCCGATTTCGATATAAGTTCCGCAACTTATAGACCTTTAAAAACATGTGACCATGAAGCGAAAATTGTTACTTGTGAGATTGTTCCCGACGTCAATTCACAAAGTTTCTAAAACAACGACCTATATACACCCTGATCCGTTTGACATGTTTTAATATCTCTGTACACACATACCCTACCCACGCACACCTTGTATAAACTCTAATAAATTGTTGTACTAATAAATAATATTTAAAACAATATATAATAAATAAATACATGGTGCAACAAGTACGCATAGAGGTACCACGTGCGTAGTGAGAGGTGGCGGGCTGGAAAAAGCTTTAAGATGCTACTTTTGATTTCCGTGACCGTCTGACCGTCACTCAGTAGTCCAGCACACTAACCACTGAACCACTGCGCAAACAAAACAATATATAAGCATTTATTAAAGCGATCTTACAATTTAGTAAGTAACAATATTACTGGACAATAAAGCAATAAAGAATTAATTTTTGTAACCTATTTTTAGCTTGCTTTGCATAAAATTTATCGTTTCTCTCGAATTATTAATTCAGAAGTATAGAGAGTGTTGTCGAAATTATGCTTAGCTATTAAAACTGTTTTTGAGTACGTTTATCTGCAACATCCTTAGTTTTTGTACGTACACCTTACTTTGTCAGCTTAAAATAAGCTCACTGAAGTTGCACTTTTAAAATCCACAGAGACCATTGAAAGAAAATTCTCCACATATCTGATCTATGTACATTGTACAACTCCCGGCACGCATAAAGTGGCTGACCAATGGTTATTCTTTTGCAGGTCTATGGTTTCCATTGATGATTTTCCAAAAAAAAACTTATTTTATATAAATAGGCGAAGCCAAATAAACATTCGCTTGATTTTTTCTTTGTTGGGAAGATTGTGCAGAGATGCAATGCTGTGTTTTTGAAAATTTTGTGAATAAGCCAGGCCACTATAATGGTAGAATATCTACCACCGGGCGAACTCTAGTATTCATAATTACTCCAAATACCAAATTTCCGCGCCATAAAAAACTAATGCAATGAAAAATTCTGTGAGGACATTACGCAGTTAAATTTAGAAGTGCATCACACTGATACTTAATCAGCTTTGCAAAATTTTCATGTTTGATGACCATCACACAAGCACAAAAATAAATATTTAAGGTGCGTCCTCATAATTGCAACATTTCTTAAACCTATGCGCAGGCATCAACATAAGAAGCATCAAAGAAATACGTAATTTGTTGTTGATACTTTTTGCAATCGATGTTTAAAATGGGATGGGGGACAAAAAAGTAACTAACAAAGTCGTTTGTTGTGTTTGAAGTTCTGCTATCGAATTTCAAATCCGAATCGCAGAATTGCGAAGTTTTCGCGTCACAGCTATTCACAGTTCACAAACTCAGGTTTGATCTGTGTTTTTCGTTGCTTAACCAGGGTTGCAACAAATGTAGGACCGCCCAGGTTAAGTAGTAACAAAACCAACTGGGACGTTTTCCGAAAAGAGTGCAAAGAAAGTGTCGCTTTAAATGTGTCACTAAAGACACCTCTCGAAATAGAAGATGAAGTTGACAGTCTTGTGGAGGCCATTCAGAGCGCAGCGTGGAAAAACACTCCCTTCCGGAAGACAGCTACACGGAAGAATAAAGTCAAGTACATGCCTGAAATAGAAGACCTCATACGAGAAAAGAGGAGAGCGCGTAAGAGATGGCAACAATCCCGCGCACCCCCTGATAAAACTTATCTGAACCATCTTTGCAACAAACTTAAAAATGAGCTACAGGATCTAAGAAATCTGGAAACTTCAACTTACCTAGAAGGCTTGACTGCTGAAAAGAGCTCAAACTACTCACTTTGGAAAGCCTTGAAGTCCATAAGGAAACCAAAAATGCACTCGCCACCAATAAGAAAATATAACGGCGAATGGGCAAAAGGAGACAAAGAGAAAGATTTATTTGCCCAGCATCTAGAAGAAACATTCAGGCCGTTCGATGGACGACCCTTAAACGAAGAACCGAATGATAATACGCGATCCGACAACTATAAAGTAAAAGCCGTTTCTCTGTCCGAGCTTCGAATGACAATAAGAAAGTTGAAAAATAACAAAGCTCCAGGATACGATCTAATCACTGGAGAAGTTCTGAAGGAGCTACCGAAAAGAGCACTAGTTAAGCTGCTGTACATTATAAATGCTTCTCTGAGACTTTCGTATGTTCCAAGACAATGGAAAGTAGCCGAAGTCATTATGGTTCCGAAGCCAGGGAAGAATACAAATGATAAGAAATCATATAGACCTATTTCGCTACTGCCGATAATATCTAAGGTTTATGAGAAACTTCTGCTAAAACGATTACAACCAGTAATTGAAGAAAGACGTTTGATACCAGACCATCAATTTGGCTTTCGGGTCAAACATTCCACAATCGATCAGGTGTATCGAATAACAAATGAAATTGAAAAAGCTCTAGAATGCAAAAAGATTTGATCTAGCGCTTTTCTCGACGTATCGCAAGCCTTCGACAAGGTATGGCATGAAGGCCTAATGTATAAGCTAAGGACAATCCTACCGGAAAAATTATACAAAATATTGAAATCCTACCTTGAAAACAGACTCTTTCGTGTTAGACATGAGACTGAATTCTCGGAATAAGTTCTCGGCCCAATATTATTCCTGCTCTACACAAGAGACATACCACAAGATGAAGGGACCATCGTAGCAACGTTCGCAGACGATACGGCTATCCTCGCAATTGATGAGTCAGTCGAATCATCAACTGGAAAACTCCAACGGGCTCTTCATAAAGTATGCGAGTGGACAAAGACCTGGCGAATTGCCCTTAACGAGACCAAGTCGACGCATTTCAATTTCACGTACAAAAGGATAAACAACTTACCTGTTTTTATTAACTCTGTACAAATACCATATGCAAACGAGGCGAAGTATCTAGGAATGACCCTAGACGCAAAACTTAAGTGGAAGCCACACATTAAGAAAAAGCGCGACGAGCTCGCAATCAGACTTAGAGAAATGTATTGGCTACTCGGAAGATATTCGAAGACAAGCGTATACAACAAACTGCTCCTGTATAAGCAAGTGCTAAAACCTTCTTGTACATACGGTATACAACTTTGGGGTTGTAAGCAATATGGCTATAATAAAGGGTGATTTTTTAGCTGGTTTGGTTTTGGCAACACTGGTTTTGACAGCTGACGTGTGTTTAGTACCTTGTGTCACTGTCAAACAGCTTCAGTTTGGTTTGCAATTTAACCATGGATCGTCTTACAAATGAACAACGCTTGCAAATTATTGAATTTTACTATCAAAATTCGTGCTCGGTTCGAAATGTTCATCGCGCGCTGCTTCCATTTTATGATCGGCATTCTCGACCTTCTGATCAGTCTATTCAGAAGATTGTGACCAAATTTCGCACCAAATTTACTTTGTTGGACATTAAACCACCAACACGTTTACGTACTGTGCGTAGTGAAGAAAATATTGCGGCCGTATCAGCTAGTGTGACAGAAGACCGCGAAATGTCGATTCGGCGCCGTTCCCAGCAGTTAGGCCTTTGTTACAGCACTACGTGGAAAATTTTGCGGAAGGATTTGGGCGTAAAGCCTTTTAAGATACAGCTGGTGCAAGAACTAAAGTCAGCCGACCTACCACAACGCCAAATTTTTGGTGAATGGGCTCTTGGAAAGCTGGCCGAGGATCCGCTTTTTTATCGAAAAATTGTGTTCAGCGATGAGGCTCATTTTTGGTTGAATGGGTACGTAAATAAGCAAAATTGCCGCATTTGGAGTGAAGATCAGCCAGAAGCATTACAAGAGCTACCAATGCATCCCGAAAAAGCCACTGTTTGGTGCGGTTTATGGGCCGGCGGCATTATTGGGCCATATTTCTTCAAAGATGATGCGAATCGCAGCGTTACTGTCAATGGTGAACGCTACCGAGCGATGATAACAAACTTTTTTTTGCCCGAAATGGAAGTTCTTGACTTGCAAGACGGTGCCACATGCCACACAGCACGCGAAACAATGGCGCAATTGCGAGGCGAGTTTGGTGAACAGTTAATTTCACGTTTCGGGCCGGTCAATTGGCCGCCTAGATCGTGCGATTTGACACCATTAGATTATTTTTTGTGGGGGTATGCCAAGGCTAATGTGTATAGGGACAAGCCCGCTTCGATTGACGCACTGGAAGCCAACATCCATGCATTCATTCGTGAGATACCGGCCGATATGTGTGAAAGAGTATGCCAAAATTGGACTCAGCGAATGGGCTACCTGAGACGCAGCCGCGGTCAACATTTGCATGAAATTATCTTTAAACATTAAATTGCAAAGTTCAAACTATCGATTCAAATAAATATTTCATTCATTTTTTCGAATTTTTTGTGTTTTTTTTTTAAAAAAAGTTCTAAACCTCTTAAAAAATCACCCTTTACAAACATTCATGGTATATAAGGAATAGTGATATTCACAGAGATCTAGGAATTGCTACCGTGAGTAACGAAGTAACAAATTCTGCTCGCAAACTTCGTACTCGCATTCATGGTCACTGCAATAATGAAATAATTCATACTCTGGACGTGACATACCTTGAGCGCCGACTACAAAGAACAAGACCGTTCGACCTAGCGCCATAAGGAAAAACCGCATGTAATGACGGAACTAGTAGGTGCGTTCGCTGGAAAGCTACCTACCACACGCGATTAATACTACAGAAGCGTAAACTACTTGTTAAGGTAACTTAGTCATAGTCATCAATAAAATGAAAAAATGAGAGGAACAAATTTCTTACTACTATGATCGCGCGAGTTATGTTAGAGATAACAAGTAACAGCCAACACACATGTCAACCGGATGGCGACGGAATACCCTCACATCAACGGACCAAACAAACATCCCAAGTATCTTTCTGAGAAGAGATTAAGAGAAAAGGAATGACCCAAGTAAACAAGATAACACTCGTTATCTATTTTTAGGTATCATATAAACAGTATCGATACCTCATATCGACGAAGTATATATATAGGAACATTTTGATTCCTTTAGTTAGTTATAATTATATCGTAGAGAAATACTACATGTTACTTAGCTCCTAAGACATTTTAAGTAAAATAAAAGTACATTATTTTAACTAAAAGATTCTTAGTAACTTATTTGGCGCAGTCGGTAGGATATTTCTCAGATCTATACCCGCATATTATAGTGAGTGAAAATATCCAGTAATAAAGGTAAAATTTGAAAATTAACTTACAACCTACGAAGTAAAATCAGTGAATGTGTTAAAGTGTTCAGGAGCAAATTATAATAGCCCAATACACGAAATCCGCAGAGGAAATTGATACAGAGAATCGCAACTGTTTGAAGAAATATTCAAACAACTCGATATATCAACTCACCAACTTTACTCACTCTCCAGAAAGCCAACGAAAATGGCTCAACCAGCAGCAGCAGTAATAGCAGACCAGAAAGTGACTCTAGAAAGACTAGAGAAAGTCCCTATATACTCAGGAAAACCCGAAGAAGATGTCATTGCGTTCATAGAGTACATTGATTATGTGTACTCTCACATTATGGATGCAAATAAAGCAATAGCGACGCTCATCATTAGAAACCGAATACAAAGAAACGCAACAAACACAATGCGAAGGATATTGCAGCCCACATGGCCATTAATTAAAGCAGCCCTCATCCAGGATTATGATGTACATGAGACTTACGAAGAAATCCTGCAAGATTTGCATGCCATCCAAAGCAGAGACGTCCATCAACTATACAGACAGACTGAAGACATCCTCCTTAAACTTAACAAAAAGAGTATACTAGACGTAAGTCCTATATATAGCCCTACAACTAATGAAAACTTAGTTATGAACAAATTTATAAATAATTTAAACGCTAATCAAGCATCTATCATTATTGCTCAAGAAATTAAAAATATAAGGGAAGCTTATGAATTAATAATTAGGTATAAAAACCTTAGTGAAAAATCAAACCCTAACCCCAAACCAAATACTTCATATCAACTCCAGAGGCAATATCAAAATAATAATTATGGTCAAAGACCTCAGTTTATACAGAACAATCAACAACTTCATCAAAGAAATAACATAGAGATGAATAGAAATCAGATTAGGGCAAATAATAATAATATACTTAGAAATAATTACCAGTATAGGCAACCTTATAATCATCATAGGCAGAATAACATTAATAATCCTAGAATTAGTAATTCAAGACAAGAGCCCATGGATGTTAACAATGTAGACGTAGAACATCATGAGGCAAATTTTACTTTGATAGGGAAAAATGAAGCACTTCCCATAATAATTGCAACTATGAATAATAAAAAACTAAAAATTCTAATAGACACAGGTTCGACTACAAGTATACTAGACGAATCTGAACTATTAGAAATACCACGGAATCCTGTACGGATACCAACTCAAATAAAAGGCACTAATAATGCAATTAGTACCATTAAAGAAGAAATCATAACTAAAGTGCTTGTTGAATTCAACGAAAATGAAGCAACAATGGCATGGAAGTTTATGAAAATAAAAAATAAAAAATTCGATGGAATAATAGGTCAAAACCTATTAAAGCCCATCAAAGCAAATATAGACCTAGGAGAAGGATTTGTAGAAATAAATAATAGAAAAACTTATTTCCAAAATTATAGGAATAAAAATAAATGTCCGTATGAATTCGAAGAAATCCATACACTTAATTATTGTAACTCAACTGAAATTAATCAATTAATTAGTGGGGATTTGAATTTAGAAGAGAAAAACATTTTAAATAAATTTATTGAAAAAAATAAACACGTATTTTTTAAAGAAGGAGATAAATTAACATCTACCACTCAAACCATGCACAATATTAGGACCGAACATGATAGTCCAATATTTAGCAAAATCTGCCGTTATCCTAAAATACACGAGCAAGAGATCGAAAAACAAGTTAAGGATTTAAATATTAGCTCAGGGCATTATTAAGAAAAGTACCTCACCCTATAATGCACCTATTTGGGTAGTCCCTAAGAAAGAAGATAATTCTGGAAGACAGAAGTGGCGTATGGTGATCGACTATCGCAAATTGAACGAGAAAACAATCGAGTTCAAACACCCTATACCTAATATCGATGAGATATTGGACAAACTCGGAAGAGCCCAATATTTTTCGACCTTAGATCTTGCGAAAGGATTCCATCAGATTAAAATGGATCCGTCAGATATTGAGAAAACTGCCTTCTCAACTCCATATGGACATTACGAATGGTTACGTATGCCATTTGGATTAAAAAAACGCCCCAGCTACCTTCCAAAGAATGATGAACGAAGTTTTAGAGGAACTGATTAATAAAATCTGTGTAGTTTATTTAGACGATATTCTAATCTTCAGTACTTCTCTCGAAGAACACATGATTAATTTGAATTTGGTATTCCAGAGATTAAAGAAATATAACCTAAAAATACAAATCGATAAATGCAATTTTCTTAAAAGAGAAACCAAATTTTTAGGTCATATTATTACTGACAAGGGTATTAAACCTAATTCTGACAAAACTATAGTAATCGAAAGAATACCACTGCCTACTACACAAAAAGAAATTAAATCTTTTCTGGGTATAACAGGGTATTACAGAAAATTTATAAAAGACTATGCAAAAATTGCCCAACCTATAGCTAAATATCTTAAAAAAGATACGAAAATTGATAAATTTGATATAAGCTATGTAAAAGCACATCAGGAGCTCAAAAATGCACTTCAAACAGAACCTGTACTTGCATATCCTGATTTTAATGAAATATTCGTGTTAACGACAGATGCATCCAACTATGCAATTGGTGCAGTATTATCTCAAAAAGGTCATCCAATAACGTACATTAGTAGAACACTCAATGAACATGAGAGAAACTAATACAGTACGACCGAGAAAGAATTACTTGCAATTGTTTGGTCAGTAAGACATCTGCGACCTTATTTATATGGTAGACGTTTTGAGTTAAAAACGGACCACCAACCGTTAAAATGGCTTCAAACCAAAAACCTCGGCAAAGATATTTCACCTCGACTCCAGCGATGGGTACTTCAACTAGGTGAATATGACATGAGAATCGAGTATCTCAAAGGAACAAGCAATACAGTTGCAGACTTTCTCAGTAGAGGAATCACAAATATCGAAGAAATAAACGCTTTAGACTCTTAACACGAAGAAGCAAATGACCACTTCCCCATAAAAGATACCTGTATAAATATATATAGTCAGCAAATAATACTGACATTAGGTTATCAAACGAAAGTTAAAATGTTAAATAAAAAACGAAGAATATTCGTAGGTATAGATTCTTTAAAACAAAAAGATATAGAAGATAGGTTAATACCTCTGATAGAAAACAAAATAAGGGGAATTTATGTAAACCCTGTAGTAAATGAAAGTGACTTCAATTTACTACAACAACAATTAGGGAAATAGGATAAAATTTATAAAATGCATGTCCAACGCAAAAGACATTAACTCAGAAGAAGAAGTTGTTAAACAGATTAAATTATACCACGAGAAAGAAACCGGACATTCTGGTATCGAAGAGAATTACCAAGGATTAAAAACAAAAATCTATTTCAAAAATCTGAGAGAACTAATTAACGACGTGATAAATTCATGCAATATTTGCAAACAAAGCAAATACGATAGGCACCCCATTAAAAAGAAATTCTGCTTATCAGGCACACCAAAAGATATTAACGAAATAGTTCATTTGGATATCTACTGTATAGCTAAGACAAAATATTTAACTAGCATAGATAAATTTTCTAAACTAACCACAACCACATATGTACCTAATGTTTCACACGAAACTTTAGAAGAAACAATTTTACAACTAATAGCTTCGCATGGTAAGCCCAAACGATACGTTATGGATAATGAATTCAACTTCCCCAGAATAGCAAAAATGTTAGAAGAATTAGGTATTGAAATTCATTTTTCTAAGCCCAATAGTCATACAGGGAACTCTGATATAGAGGTATTTCATAGAACACTTGCTAAAAAAGTACGTGCTATTTTAAATGGAAAAACTACACCCAACATACACGAAATTCGTATGGCTGTACACAAAGCAACACTTTATTATAATAACTCGGTTCACTCAACAACAAAACATACCCCATATGAAATTCAGAAGGGTAATTTTGCTAAAGAAAAATTATACCAACACATCCATACAAACAAACTAAAAATTATCAATAAAAGGAACGAGAACCGTGAAAATTACGAAGAACAGAGATACCAAGGCTTTGTTAAAAACTCTAGAACAGAACGACATAAAACTGAACCACGATATAAATTTAATAGATTAGATAAACAATACCACAACAACATACAGAAAGAAAGAAAATCAAAATTTAAAAATAACGACAATGTAATCAAAGCAAAACCCAATAGCAAATACACTCAAACTAGAAAACAAACCACTGAAAATTGCCCTTCAACTTCGAAAATACGAGTAGTAGATAACACAGTACCTGACTCAGAATAAAAGATAAAAGAATTCATCAGTCGAATAGTGAACGCCAATCGAACAAGTCAAGAAATGAAGATCGTTATAATTTTAGTGATAACCTGTTTACATAGTAAAATTCAAGTTGAAGAGACTCACAATAGTGATGGAGTGACATATCCGCAATTAAGATTAACGAAAGCGAACCAACCGTCCGCATTTTCTAAAGAATCAATTTGCCATAAGCAAATCGATAACACTCTTGCCTTAAGCACACAATCGCCTTCTGCATAATCGACACTTTTGGGTGTCCCATTCAAACCACTAATATGTAGGACGTTGCATTCGACAATGTCCGCAAAAAGTAACAATGATAAACATCCGCAGCAGTAAGAATAATAAATGTCGCCTTCTGCGATATTGATTATCTTTCTGCAACACAAGCAGTTTTTACAGTTAAGTCTCAGTTGAAGCGTCGCTTCAAAATGAAAATGTATTTTAGTTCGATTTGGAGAGTGAACCGATGAACACGGTCACAGCTAAATAAACGTAAGAAAATAAAACGCTAGTTTCATTTCGCGGCTCCTTCTGGTAGTCAGAAGTAAAACATATATTTTTTGAGACATCTTCTCAGAAAGAACTTTATTGGCGCAGTCGGTAGGATACCAATTATTATTTGGTATCCGTAAAAAGAGCTTAAGTTCCGGTTAAGCATAGAATTTAAGTGAAGAATTTAAGAGTTTAACAATAATATAAAACAAACGAAAATAATAAAGTTAATAAAAAAAAAAAAAAAAAAACATTTTTTAATAAACAATACAGTGAAATAATAAAACAAAAAAAAATAACAAAGAAAAAAATGGAAATCAAAAAAGACATAATAATAAAAACCCTAAGATCTATCAAACCCTTTGAAGGAAAATCCGAGGACATAGCTCTCTATATAAGGAGCATAGAGTCCGTGTCGGGATATTTAAATGAGTTCACCGAAGAAGAACAGAGACTTTTCCTGATGAACATAATAAACACCATCCAAGGCGAGGCTATTAACGTTATAAGGAAAACAACAATCAACACATGGGAAGAATTGAAAATAAAACTCATACAGGAATTCGGTGAGAAAGCTAGTATTGCAACTATGATAATAAATTTTAGTTCTATATTATTTAAAAATTGTGTCTCTGACTTTTATAAATGTATAAACTCCCACCTTTGTAAAATTAAAGACAGGATTGCATTAAGCAACGAAACTATTATCATGAAATCCATGTACTCAGTGGAATGCGAAAAAAAAGCATTCGAAGCCTTCAGGAATGGTTTGCCACCCCATTTTCAGGCAGTTATTCTCTCTCGTGGCATAGAAAAAATCGAGCCAGCATTTGAGCTACTGCTCGAAAACAATCTGGTGTCGTATTGTTCAGTATCCAAACCCCGAGTAACACAAAATCCAACCCCACAGTTCCCTTCTAATACAAATAGGAATTATCAACAACATACTTATAGACCCCAGTACCAACAACAAACTTATAGACCCCAGTACCAACAACAAACTTATAGGCCCCAATATAATAATAATAATATGAATAATAACTTCCAAAATCAAAACGCTAACTCAAATAATCGTACTCCCGTGAAAAGGCCTAGGGAGAACGACAGTAACCAGTCAAGAATAAGAACATACGGTGTTCCAAGACCAATGGAAGAAGGTGATGAAAATTTTCATCAACAAGCCTCGGAAAATTACCACACATTAAACTATTAATAAATAATAGTACATTTGTAGCATTAGTAGATAGTGGATCAACCCTAAGTTTCGTAAATCCAAATACATTAAAACTACCAATAATACAAACCGAAAGAAAAACCATTAGAACCATGACAGGAAAAACTACAGTAAATAAAATACAATTAATAGACGCAGTAGGAACTCTTAAAGGAAAATTAAAATTATTTGTCCACAAATTCAGTACAGTTTATGATATTTTACTTGGTAATGACATACTAAATGTCTTGAATTGTAACATGGACTATAAAAATAAAATAATTACATTAAACGATAAAGAATATTCGCTTCATTGCAACAGTGAAACAAAAGAAGAAGAAAATTACAGTATGATATTTGATAAGCAAAATGTAGAAGTAGAAGTGAAAAAAAAGAGTGAATTTAGATTAGATCATTTAAATAAAGAGGAGAAGATTGAGATCAATCGAACACTTAGTGAATTTCGTGATATATGTTACCATGAAAGCGAAAATTTGACTTTCACAAACAAAATTAAGCACGAAATTAGAACAAAACATGAAGATCCAGTTTATACAAAACTATATCGATATCCCTATGTCCATAAGGACGAAGTAGAGAAACAGATCAGGGAAATGTTAGAACAAGGAATAATACAACCTTCGCAGTCACCATACTCTGCACCTATTTGGATCGTTCCAAAGAAAACGGATGCTAGTGGCGAAAAGAAGTGGAGAATTGTCATCGACTATAGGAAGTTAAATGACATTACTATTGATGACAAATATCCGGTTCCAAACATAGAAACTATTCTAGACAAATTAGGTAAATGTAATTATTTTACAACACTTGATTTAGCCAAAGGCTTTCATCAGATAGAGATACAACCAAACAGTATGTCAAAGACAGCATTTTCAACTGCCGACGGGCACTATGAGTTTAAAAGAATGCCTTTCGGACTCAAAAATGCTCCAGCCACGTTTCAGAGGCTGATGAACAACGTCTTATCTGACTATGTGAACAAAATATGTCTAGTTTACCTTGATGACATAATAATTTTTTCGACATCTTTACAAGAACACATCCAATCGATAAGAAGGATATTTCAAAGATTGCAAGAAGCAAATCTTAAAATTCAATTAAATAAGTGCGAGTTTCTAAAAAGAGAAACGGAATTCCTCGGTCACATAATTACAACCGACGGGATCAAACCAAACCCTAACAAAATCAAAGCTATTTCCGAATATCCATTACCAAAAACTCAAAAGGGCATAAAACAATTTCTTGGTATGGCGGGCTTTTATAGGAAATTCATTAAAGATTTTTCCGAAATAGCTAAGCCAATGACAAAACAATTGAAAGGTGATGTCAAATTAGTGAATTATAAATCCGATGAATTTATAAAGTCATTCGAAGAATTGAAACTTTTAATTAGTTCCGATCCAATTTTGAAACATCCAGATTTTGAAAGACCCTTTGTCCTAACAACGGACGCCAGTAACTTCGCAATCGGGGCCGTTCTGAGTCAAGACCATCACCCCCTTTGTTTTGCAAGTAGGACTCTCAATGCACATGAGCTGAACTACTCCACTACTGAAAAGGAACTATTAGCAATTGTCTGGTCAACAAAATATTTTAGACCATACCTCTATGGAAAAAGATTCCAAATACTTAGTGATCACAGACCATTACAATGGTTACACAATCTAAAGGAACCCAATGCTAAATTACAGAGATGGAAAATAAGGCTTAATGAATTTGACTTCGATATAAAATATCTACCAGGGAAAGAAAATCATGTGGCCGACGCACTGTCACGAATTAATATTGAAGAAAATTTTAATAACGAAGAGGATAATGATGTAGATATTCGATCAGACATAGCCACAGTCCATTCAGCATTAGAAGATAATACATCATATATAGGAATTTCAGAAAAGACACTAAACACTTTTAAGCATCAAATAATTTTTAAAGAAACTGGAAGAGTAGGGATACGTATTACTAAGATTCAGGATAAAACAAGATACGAGTTAAAAACAGAAAAATTCACTGACCAGTATTTTAAAGAAATGATCAAAAGATATATTTTAGGAAAATATGTCTGTGGCATTTACTTCGATAATGACGAAGGATTTAATCACTTCCAACGAGTGTTTTCAAAAATTATTTTACCATCCTCAAACGTTAAGGTTTTAAGGGTCAAAAGAATAGTGGAAGACATAGAGAATTATGAAAAATTCAAAGAAATCGTTTACGAAATACATTTAAATGGAATTCATGCAGGTATAAATAAAGTTATTAAAACTTTTGAAGAAAAGTATCATTTCACGAACTACGCAAGGTTAACACAACAAATAATAAATGAATGTGAAATGTGTAACACTTGTAAATTTGAGCATCAGGCTACGAATAGACCTTTTAAAGTAACACCACCAGTTACAAAGAGACGAGAGAAATTTGTCGCCGACATTTGGGTTTGGGGACAACAAAGTTATTTGACATGCATCGATCTTTATTCGAAATATGCAATGGCAGAACACATAACTTCACGTACATGGCTAGAATCGAAAAAAGCTCTGTTAAAAATATTTAATACAATGGGAGTACCAAAAACGATAAAAATGGATAAAGATCCATGTTTAATAAGTGATTTACTACAAAAATGGCTAAAAGATTTAAAAATAGACTTAGAAATTACAACAGGAAAGACGGGTATCGCTGACATTGAGAGACTACATGCTAGTTTAAATGAAAAATTAAGATTAATTAACACAGGATCAGATAAAGAACTTAAATTAATAGCAATAGAACAAATATTATTTACGTATAATCACACATTAATACATTCCTCAACTAATAGTCGCCCTTACGAAATATTCTTTGAGAATAAAGAACCAAATACCAACCCACAAGACATTAAGAAAAAAAGAATAGACAATATCAATAAAACCAGAAAAAATTATAAGGTAGATCTGCATTATATGGCAAACAAAAGAAATCTGAAAGCAGATAATCCATTTATTAGAATAAAGAAACCAATTAGACAAAAAGGAGATCATATAACAGTTAGAGTAGATAAGCAAGGCAAAATCAGAAAAAAGTTTATATACGATTTTCGCAAAAAGAGAAAAACTAAAGATAAAAATATCACCACATCCAGGGAATCAGACAAGGAAACTACCCAGACAGAAGAAATTCAACCAAGTGGAATATCATAAATTCAATAAATTAATTCATATTCAATATGGGTTAATGCTTGTGTTAACAATTGGAGTAATCACATCAAGTCAAGTCATTGAAATTCAAAAATTAACTACCCAACAGGGATATATTATAATGCAAGTCGGAGAACAACCTATAATTCAAGAGTATAATGAATTAACTTACACACTTAACAAAACAGATATACTAGAAACTTTTATTTCTCTAAAAGAAACTATAAACAAAAATGAATATTTAAATACGAAACTAATAATAAAACATATTAGCGAGATAGAATCCGAAGTTAGAATTTTCGAACTTAACAAGAATAGAAATAAAAGAGGTTTAATTAATGCGATCGGAAAAGGTTTCAAATACTTATTCGGCACACTAGATGACGATGACCAGTTACGAATAACCGAACGACTAGAATATTTAGAAGACACCGTGTTGACAAATGACAATGCCGAATCACTAATCAAACATATAAACGAGGAAATAATAAATTTAAACAACCTAAATAAAATATCCAACATTCTCATGGACAGAATAACAAAATTTACTGCTATAGACTCATTTTTTAACGCCGTTTTAGAATTTCATGAGTATATAAAAGAGATACAATTATCTATAACATTAGCCAAAATTGGCGTATTCAATCCAAAACTATTTGACATCGAGTCCTTTGAACACATTAATACTAATCAACTAGAATTTATAAAACTATCCCTCTGGCAAAAAAACGAGCTGCTAATCTTTATTTTATCAGTACCTGTATATACTAATCCAAAACCAATATACAAAATTATCCCTATTCCTAACGAACAATATGAAGAATTGGATTTTAATTATATATATGATCCATTTATGAAAGAGAATAACGAATTAATGGCGTTTAAGAACGGCAAACTAATTCCAATAAATGATGAATGTTTAAGAAACATAATGAATAATAATGAGACAAAATGTAACTATAGAATGAATACTTTGGAAGAAATTGTAAGATTAAATGAAAATTCATTAATCATAAAAAATATAAAAAAAGACGAATTAATAAATAATTGTGGTAATTTAAAAAATAAATATCGAAGGTAATAATTTAATTAAAATTGAGAATTGTAAAATGAAAATAAATAATAGAACCTTCCAAGCCAGTTGGCGAATAAAAGAAAATATTATTATACCTGAAATTGACAAAAACATAAATAAAAATGTATTCGACAACATAACCTTAAATGAACTACATTTAAAACATAACATATTATATAAACATACCTCTACCGGAGGAATTATACTATTACTTTTAATTGCATTTTGCATAACAAATATTATATACTTTATTACTGTAAAAATAAGAAAATATAAAAATGATAAAAATATAAATAGTCACGAGGACGTGCCTCTATCTAAAGGAGGGAGGAGTGACATATCCGCAATTAAGATTAACGAAAGCGAACCAACCGTCCGCATTTTCTAAAGAATCAATTTGCCATAAGCAAATCGATAACACTCTTGCCTTAAGCACACAATCGCCTTCTGCATAATCGACACTTTTGGGTGTCCCATTCAAACCACTAATATGTAGGACCTTTGCATTCGACAATGTCCGCAAAAAGTAACAATGATAAACATCCGCAGCAGTAAGAATAATAAATGTCGCCTTCTGCGATATTGATTATCTTTCTGCAACACAAGCAGTTTTTACAGTTAAGTCTCAGTTGAAGCGTCGCTTCAAAATGAAAATGTATTTTAGTTCGATTTGGAGAGTGAACCGATGAACACGGTCACAGCTAAATAAACGTAAGAAAATAAAACGCTAGTTTCATTTCGCGGCTCCTTCTGGTAGTCAGAAGTAAAACATATATTTTTTGAAACATCTTCTCAGAAAGAACTTTATTATGGCTTCGCTATGATCAAATTAGAAAAAATACAAATAGTGAATAAATTTAACTCAATAATACATATCATAAATTTAACTGAAATAAATTCTATATGTAATACACTAGCCGAACAATGGACTTCGATAAAAAAATTAATAATACCATCTAGCTATAGTCAATCCAAATCGTTCGCATTAATCGAAAAAAAAATTAAATTTAGTTCAAAGTGAATTAAAAAGTATTAAAGGGTACCAGAATAAAAGGTCAAGAAGAGGACTATTAAACCTTGGCGGACGAGCTTTTAAATTTATGTTTGGAACTATGGACGATGAAGATAAAAAAGAAATAGAAGATCAGTTAGAAACAATTAGCAACAATAATCATAACCTCATAACAAATAACAACAAACAAATAAAAATCAATAACCAGTTTCAAGAAGAGATAAATATTTTGAATCAAAGCTTAACAATGGACGTCAACATAGAGTTAGGACTTAAAGGAAAATTAAATTTAATCGAGCAAAGACTTAATATCCTAGAATACCAGAGAAGATTAGACTCATTAAAAGAACTTATTGAAAAAATCCAAAATATAGTACTAGCTAGTAGACTGCAAATAATGGTAGAAAGTCTACTAACATCTAAAGAAATTGATAAGTATGATGTTGATCTGTATAAACTAAAACAAATTAAATTATCAGTTGAAGAATTTCACGAAAATTTATTAATATTTATAATCCAAGTTCCTGATAAAATGTTAACTTTTGATAAATATTTCCTTACTTCAATACCTAATAAAGACAATGAAGAATTAGATGGAAGATTAGAAGATAGTGAATTTTTTATAAAAATAAATGGAAGTAATTACATGTATAAAGAAAATAAAGAAATAAGACATCTGTCTCAATAAAATTATAAATTGTACTAAGAAGACAAATAAAAATAAAAATATAATCGTAGAATTAATGAAAGGAGCAGTACTTGCAAAAAATAGCGATGTTAAAATAAATAATAATTGTGACGAAAGGAAATTAATTGTAATCAAAAGAAACGCTTTGATCACTTTTGAAAACTGTACATTGGAAATTAATAACCAAACGTTTTCTAACAAATACACAATTGTAAATCAACCCATCCCTATAGATACAGAACATCCATATGATATAACGAACGTAAAATTAAAAAATACTGATTTAAACATAAATAATATAAACGAAATAGAAGAAAAATTCCATTCACACAAAAACATAAACCTTAGTATGCATGGAATTACTTTAATTATAGTTATAACAATTTCATTTTTTTTAATATACTTGTTTCGGGAGAAACAAAAGACAAAGGAGGGAGGAGTTATGTTAGAGATAACAAGTAACAACCAACACACATGTCAACCGGATGGCGACGGAATACCCTCACTATCAACGGACCAAACAAACATACCAAGTATCTTTCTGAGAAGAGATTAAGAGAAAAGGAATGACCCAAGTAAACAAGATAACACTCGTTATCTATTTTTAGGTATCATAAAGGGTGATTTTTTAAGAGGTTTAGAACTTTTTTTAAAAAAAAAAACACAAAAAATTCGAAAAAATGAATGAAATATTTATTTGAATCGATAGTTTGAACCTTGCAATTTAATGTTTAAAGATAATTTCATGCAAATGTTGACCGCGGCTGCGTCTCAGGTAGCCCATCCGCTGAGTCCAATTTTGGCATACTCTTTCACACATATCGGCCGGTATCTCACGAATGAATGCATGGATGTTGGCTTCCAGTGCGTCAATCGAAGCGGGTTTGTCCCTATACACATTAGCCTTGGCATACCCCCACAAAAAATAATCTAATGGTGTCAAATCGCACGATCTAGGCGGCCAATTGACCGGCCCGAAACGTGAAATTAACTGTTCACCAAGCTCGCCTCGCAATTGCGCCATTGTTTCGCATGCTGTGTGGCATGTGGCACCGTCTTGTTGAAACCACATATCATGCAAGTCAAGAACTTCCATTTCGGGCAAAAAAAAGTTTGTTATCATCGCTCGGTAGCGTTCACCATTGACAGTAACGCTGCGATTCGCATCATCTTTGAAGAAATATGGCCCAATAATGCCGCCGGCCCATAAACCGCACCAAACAGTGGCTTTTTCGGGATGCATTGGTAGCTGTTGCAATGCTTCTGGCTGATCTTCACTCCAAATGCGGCAATTTTGCTTATTTACGTACCCATTCAACCAAAAATGAGCCTCATCGCTGAACACAATTTTTCGATAAAAAAGCGGATCCTCGGCCAGCTTTCCAAGAGCCCATTCACCAAAAATTCGGCGTTGTGGTAGGTCGGCTGGCTTTAGTTCTTGCACCAGCTGTATCTTAAAAGGCTTTACGCCCAAATCCTTCCACGTAGTGCTGTAACAAAGGCCTAACTGCTGGGAACGGCGCCGAATCGACATTTCGCGGTCTTCTGTCACACTAGCTGATACGGCCGCAATATTTTCTTCACTACGCACAGTACGTAAACGTGTTGGTGGTTTAATGTCCAACAAAGTAAATTTGGTGCGAAATTTGGTCACAATCTTCCGAATAGACTGCTCAGAAGGTCGAGAATGCCGATCATAAAATGGAAGCAGCGCGCGATGAACATTTCGAACCGAGCACGAATTTTGATAGTAAAATTCAATAATTTGCAAGCGTTGTTCATTTGTAAGACGATCCATGGTTAAATTGCAAACCAAACTGAAGCTGTTTGACAGTGACACAAGGTACTAAAGACACGTCAGCTGTCAAAACCAGTGTTGCCAAAACCAAACCAGCTAAAAAATCACCCTTTATAAACAGTATCGATACCTCATATCGACGAAGTATATATATAGGAACATTTTGATTCCTTTAGTTAGTTATAATTATATCGTAGAGAAATACTACATGTTAATTAGCTCCTAAGACATTTTAAGGAAAATAAAAGTACATTATTTTAACTAAAAGATTCTTAGTAACTTATTTCGCGGGACCGGATCTCATAGTGCCTCTCTGAGGGGTGAGGTTTAGCCCGTAGGCAGACTAGATATATCTGAATCGGGCATTACCAATGGTACGGGCCATTGGTATCTTCTGAAGATTACTCACCTCCAGGCGCAAAAAAAAAAAAAAAACAGGGATTGCTACAGGGAGCAGAAGCAGCGTCTATTTGGATGTGGATTCGTTGTAAGCGACAGACTTAGGCAAGAAGTCTTGAGCTTTCGACACGTCAGTGAACGTCTTACAACAATCCGCATCAAGGCTAAATTCGCCAACATCAGCCTAATATGCGCTCATGCCCCCACAGAAGATAAAGACGGTGCTATCAAATGTTGCGATCAACGCAAGGCACTCTTCCAATATTCTAGATGTCAGAACTTTCCGAGCGGCCAACATAGACTCGGACCACTACCCTGTTGTAGCCAAGGTACGAATGCGGATATCCCAGACGCCACAACAACGGGGAAATGCAGTGAGGAGATTTAACGTTGAACGGCTACAAACGCAACAAAACGCCAGAACCTTTGCAGATCGTGTATCCCTCAATGCTGTACGGACAGCATCAAGTGCTGAATACCAGTGGCATCGATGCCAAGAAGCAATCAGAAACGCCGCAACTGATGTGCTTGGTTTCACCGAACCATACAAACGATACCCTTGGTTCGATGAAGAGTGCCGGCAAGCACATGCAGCAAAACAACACGCCTACGAAGCGGCGCTGCACAGAAGGACGAGAGCGGCCCGTGAGAGGAGGGAAGAACACCGGCTTCTCCGGAAGAAAAAGAAAGAGCATGAGAAGCGCGCGATCGAGGAAATAGAGAGGTGTTACTCCAGGAACAATGTTCGGAAGTTTTACCAAAGGGTGAAAAGGACGTGTCATGGCAACAAGACCCGAGCAGAAACCTGGAATCACAGTCGGTGCTGAGGACATGGAAAAACCATTTCTGCAGACTGTTAAACGGCGAAGACGACATAAGTTCCGCTGTCAGGCAGAATGAACCATTCAACCTGGGCGATGTAAGCCAAGACTTCCGGCAACCTGACCAAAATGAAGTGAGGTTAGCAATATCCATTTTTAGTTTTGACATCCCTGCCAAACTTGTCAGATTGTGCAGAATGACGATGGAGAACGCACGCTGCTCCATAAAGATCGGAAACAATATCACCGAGACCTTTGGTGTCAAAAAAGGATTTAGACAAGGTGACGCGCTGTCGTGTGACTTTTTCAATATAATTGTTGAGAAGATTGTGCGAAACTCACAAGCCAACACCAGAGGCACAATTTTCCAGAAGTCTGTGCAACTACTTGCATACGCTGACGACATTGACGTCATTGCCAGAGCCCAGCGAGCTGTCACTGGTGCGTTTGTAAGTATCAGTACAGAAGTGGCAAAAATGGGTTTAGTGGTGAATGAAGGCAAAACAAAATATATGCTGTCACCAAGAAGGGACACACAACATCGACGAATCGGACAGAACGTCACGATAGACAGCTTTAACTTTGAGGTAGTTCGGGACTTTGTCTACCTCGGCTCCGCTATTAACTCTGAAAATGTCATCACCTCAGAAATCAAGCGAAGAATCACACTTACCAACCGCTGTTACTTTGGTCTAAGAAGGCAATTGATTAGTAAGGCCTTGCCTCATCATCCCAGTCCTGCTTTATGGTGCAGAAGCATGGACCCTATCGGGACCTCAACCAACTTGGAGTGCGCAACTGGAGGCAGTTAGCCAAAGATCGCGCTAACTGGAGAGGCGTATTGGTTGAGGCCCAGGTCCACCCCGGACTGTAGCGCCACCTAAGTAAGTAAGTAAGTAACCAGGGACTTCTTGCTGATCAAGCAATCGTTGGTACTTACTTCATAGATATGTTTCTATAGAGGTCTGCAATATGCATTTGCAGAACTAGCATCGATCTGGGACGCTCTGTTGAAGACCATTTTGGGCGAAGTAGGTACATGTACAAAAGTAGTATAATTAATTGAAATTGAATTTATTTGAAAATAAAAGTACGAAAGAAAAAGAAACTAAACAACTAAGCCTTAATAAATTTCATAAGTGTTCACAATCAAGTATTCAATTTATAAATCGGATTTCTTGATCCCACGTTTATTAAACTCCTCAAACAAGCAGAGTCCGTACTGTTCAGCAGCCTCACAACTAGTTGCATAAAATCAAAATTAATTGGTAGATTATTAAATTAAGTGTTTAATTTTCTGTCTTACTGGTTAGGGGAGACTGAAATGTCCTTGCAAATATCCATGATCTCTGCACCTACTGTAATTTTCTCGGGATCGCCCTTTAGGTGTTGCTCGGCCATTTGCATTCCTACATTTTTGTCGAAATGTCCATTGGAATTCACTACAGCAAAAGAACAATATGTCAGTTCTTAAAGTATTTGAACGTATTTAGAGTCAAAAAAAGTCAGAGAAGGCTTTATCATAGTCTGCTGTCTCCTCCAATTTCATTGAAACTATCAGTTAACGGCTGTTAATAAATATTTGCACTTATATGTACCGTTGTTATAAATCGTACACGACTGATAGTTAATGCTAACAAAATCTCACCACATTGAACTTCTTCATTATGCAGGCTCCCATGCACTTAGCCTCCATTCTCGCAGAAGGTTCCATTCTCATAAGGGTCTCCAGATCGGCTAATAAAGAATTGAATTGAAACTAAAATTTGCTTTGAATATTATCCTGGAATTGCATATACCATCTGTTGCTCCACTTTCTTCCTTGCAATGCATAGCGATAGCATGGAAAGCAGCCCGTTCTTCGTCTGTGGCCTTGACAAAAATAAAATCGGAGATTCGATAAAATATTACCAACAATTATACTAGGATTTTTAACCTGAGCTGCCACAGCCAAGGTGCTCAAAATAGCAACAATAGTGAAAAACTTCATTGTTTCTTTTTAATTTGGGTATTTTTCAAAGTATCCTCCAATGGTTTCTTGGAACAACTGATCACAACTGGTAGTTTTCGTTGGCTTTTTTATATTCATTCCAAATTTGGCAATAATACATACGAACTCTGTTGACTGCAACCTCTTTGAGGTGGAAAATTGTAGGGCTCGTAGAATCACGCGAGATAAAAGGTCTAAATACAACTTATGTTGACCTTGGACTTCTGCAAGTGCACAGAGTGACTAAACAAATATAAATTTGATGTTTGACCGTAGACATGGAATCTATAAGCCAAAAGCATCGCATAAATAATAAATTGGTTTTACAGTCGGTTTATTAGAAGTTCTAAAGTGCATTTACACTGCTTACGTAGAAAGTAGTTGATGAATAAACCTAGCTAATTGTTGTTCGAATTATTCGATGACTGTCATAAAAAAGTGTTTTATTAAGGTATATAATTTTCCACCTGGCTTGTGTTGACCACAAAAATTTAAAGTCATTGTTGTTTGGGAGTGTAACAGTAGTAGGATAGAACGACATTATTATTTGTTAGTTTCAGATTTTTACTGTATATTAGCAGACGTTCTTAACATAATAAATTTTTGTTAGCCTTACCATTGATTATTACTTTTACCTACTGTGAAGGTCACATGCAGAAAAGGGAATTCTATTGGTAAGCATCCTTATTCTAGCTCAAGTATCCATGTTTGGCTTACTAAAGGGTGATTTTTTAAGAGGTTTAGAACTTTTTTAAAAAAAAAAACACAAAAAATTCGGAAAAATGAATGAAATATTTATTTGAATCGATAGTTTGAACCTTGCAATTTAATGTTTAAAGATAATTTCATGCAAATGTTGACCGCGGCTGCGTCTCAGGTAGCCCATCCGCTGAGTCCAATTTTGGCATACTCTTTCACACATATCGGCCGGTATCTCACGAATGAATGCATGGATGTTGGCTTCCAGTGCGTCAATCGAAGCGGGCTTGTCCCTATACACATTAGCCTTGGCATACCCCCACAAAAAATAATCTAATGGTGTCAAATCGCACGATCTAGGCGGCCAATTGACCGGCCCGAAACGTGAAATTAACTGTTCACCAAACTCGCCTCGCAATTGCGCCATTGTTTCGCGTGCTGTGTGGCATGTGGCACCGTCTTGTTGAAACCACATATCATGCAAGTCAAGAACTTCCATTTCGGGCAAAAAAAAGTTTGTTATCATCGCTCGGTAGCGTTCACCATTGACAGTAACGCTGCGATTCGCATCATCTTTGAAGAAATATGGCCCAATAATGCCGCCGGCCCATAAACCGCACCAAACAGTGGCTTTTTCGGGATGCATTGGTAGCTGTTGCAATGCTTCTGGCTGATCTTCACTCCAAATGCGGCAATTTTGCTTATTTACGTACCCATTCAACCAAAAATGAGCCTCATCGCTGAACACAATTTTTCGATAAAAAAGCGGATCCTCGGCCAGCTTTCCAAGAGCCCATTCACCAAAAATTCGGCGTTGTGGTAGGTCGGCTGGCTTTAGTTCTTGCACCAGCTGTATCTTAAAAGGCTTTACGCCCAAATCCTTCCGCAAAATTTTCCACGTAGTGCTGTAACAAAGGCCTAACTGCTGGGAACGGCGCCGAATCGACATTTCGCGGTCTTCTGTCACACTAGCTGATACGGCCGCAATATTTTCTTCACTACGCACAGTACGTAAACGTGTTGGTGGTTTAATGTCCAACAAAGTAAATTTGGTGCGAAATTTGGTCACAATCTTCCGAATAGACTGCTCAGAAGGTCGAGAATGCCGATCATAAAATGGAAGCAGCGCGCGATGAACATTTCGAACCGAGCACGAATTTTGATAGTAAAATTCAATAATTTGCAAGCGTTGTTCATTTGTAAGACGATCCATGGTTAAATTGCAAACCAAACTGAAGCTGTTTGACAGTGACACAAGGTACTAAACACACGTCCGCTGTCAAAACCAGTGTTGCCAAAACCAAACCAGCTAAAAAATCACCCTTTAGATCACTAGAAGGTTGGGCTTTGTTTTTTTATTCGAGTTTGGCGAAGTAGACTCTAAATTTGAGTTTAAAATGTTCTAACTATGGGTATTTTCAAAGTCTCGGCATTCCGAACACTTTTTATCGAACGCTGAAGTGCTTATTGGCTGTCCTTAGATATTTATAATTTTTACAATGGTCATGAGAATAAAATTCGGTTTCATTCATCAGTGGCTGTCCCCATACGGATACAGAAGAAATGTTGGACTTGTTCAAACCATTCTATACAGTTCTTATTCAGAAAACGCCATCACGAGTTAGTCATCAGCGTTAAGTGCAACTATACATGGCCTAGCATTTTTGCCGGTCACTTACATTTTTCTTCCACTATGACAGCAAATGTAATCTGGGGGCAGATTCCGTATATCAACGATCGTCTAAATGATATCGTTTTTGCAACTCTTTCATTATATTTGTGGAAAATAAACTGGATTAAGCTCTCAAACTTGTAATTTTAGCACTTATTTTCTAGTTTTGAATGTCTATCGTTTCGACGATAATCGTTTGAAAAGTGCCCTGCAAAAATACATTTCCGAATTACCATACGATCCAATAAAAGCTAGAGAAGTTTTGCTTGTTGTATCATTATTTCGGTGCGCCATCGTTGGTGATAGTGATGTTTTTTTTTATTCTTACACATTTTAATACCTTTTTGTTTTGAGGCCGATTTACAAATTTGTCTGGACTTAATTGGATTTTCGTCAGCTTCTAGACAAAACCTTAAGTCGTATTTATTTTATTACGGATGTAATGTTTATCATTTATGATCTTCAAGCTTAATCCCATGAAATTAATTTTTAGATTAGGTAAATTGTATATTATAGGTAAATTGTGTTATAGAAATTTCATTGAAAGTTTTACACCTTCTGGGCTCTTTTTACTCGCTCATTTAATAAGGCACACGTTTTCATTGAACTGCTTCCAAGGGCCTTATTTTTAAAATGTGAAATATGTCTCTATTTACAAAACATGGTAACATAATATGATATAATATATACCGCCGGTAAGTTCATCTACCTTTATCCGAAGATTGGGCACCTTGTCGTGGTGGGGCGGCTTAAGTAGATTAACAGGATGCTAGACCAGGGTAGTGGCCCAACTCCTCTGGTAGAGCTGAATGTGAATTGAAGAACCAAGACTCAATCCGATCAATCGATCAACCCTTAAACTCCAAGATGACTAGTCTGCAATGTCGAGGGAGCTGTGATGAGGTAGGTAAAACTACTTGTTCACAGGGTTCAGGGGTAATTGAACCGCTAATGGAGACTCCTCAGGGGCAGCTCAATCCTCTGTTGTAATTTAGTTGAGTAGGATAGGTATTGGGGATCTCTGCCTATTCGGTCCGTTTAATTCTCCCCTACTCGTGGGTACATATATGGACCTAAATTTAAATAATAAAAATAATATTCCTTCGGAAAACGAGGTGGAAGGCTTAGGAGGGGTCGAGAAGGCGCTGGAAAGTGCTGACATGAACCCGAATAAGCTCGAGGGGTCAGTGGACTCTGATGGGAAACCAAAAGAGTTAGCAGACCAATCGTCAGTGGAGGTGGACAATGCGGGGCAGAAATGCGCCAAGAGGTCAGCCGGAACTGCGGAAGCCGGATTGGAAGAGGAGAGAAGTCCCGACTCCGAGCGGAAGTTGCACCAGCAACTGAAGCAAAGAATGAAGAGGGTCAGAAGGAGGCAAAGATTGGCCTTGGCCATATCTGTCTCGGCGAAAGGCATAAGTAAGTCGGTTGAGGAGTTGACTGAAATGGTTGCCAACTTGACGTCGACCGAAACCTCTCCAGAAGACGGTGGATCTAGGAAACGGTTCAAATGTTCCGGGACCATGAATCCACCTAAAACTGTGAAGAAGGGGACGGAAGGCGGAAGGGAAGACGGACAGTCTGTACAATATGGGGTCAGTCTACAGGTACCACACTCCAGTGGTTATGTGGATGGACAACATTTACAACGGACTATTAGTCAACCCGGAAAGCAGAAATCGTGCAAGGCCGAGCAACCTGGACCAAGCAAGGTAAAGCGAAAGCTGAGCCAAGCTATGGGAAGGAGAGCAAAGCAAGCAGATGCTGCAAAGCCTTACGCTAGGAGTGAGAGAACCAAAGTTGACAAGGGTGTAAAAACCTTTGCTCAGACAGCGGCGAACGATCTCCAAATGGGTGTTGCCGACATGAGTCGAGAGGGGGGGATAGAAGCTTCACAGTTGAGTATTTTCAAGAATGCTCTGCTGAGGGCTCTTGACTTACTTCCGACAAATGCAGGTGATATCGGTGTAAAGGAGATAACCTTGGAGGAAGGGATTATAGCAATAAAATGCGTAAACCAAGAAACCAAAGGGTGGCTATGTGAGACTGTAGGGAAGATGACCGACCTATGGGAGGGAATCAACCTTAAAATAGACAGGCTTCACATACTAAAGGATGTGGAAAGGTTGATAATCTTCGTTCCCGGTGAACCCGTGAGCAAGGATGTCATCCTTGCCAGACTTTGTCGTCAAAATTCCTGTGTGAAGGACACTTCGAAATGGAGGGTTATTCATGTGGGAAGATATGATGACAAAAAAATTGGTGGAACCAAGCTGACGATCTGGTGTCCGAGGGAGGAAGCGAGGCTGGTTAGACAAGCAGGAGATAGACTCTTTTGCGGGTTGGACATAGCATTCGTGAAGTTCCAAAGATCATCGGAAAAGACTCAACCTGGAAAGCCACCCGGTAGGGCGACGAAGTGATAGACACCATGGAGATGGGATCAACACAAGTCGGGCGGGAGGTGGGCCCGTACCGGGAAAAGCTGAGGGTGATTCAATTGAACCTGCATCACAGCAAAGCAGCATCGGCAATGATGACTAAGTGTTTTGATGAGGATTCGTTTGATATAGCCCTGATACAGGAGCCTTGGATCTTTAGAGGAAAGATTAGAGGACTCCCAGATAGCATGGCTGAGTTGCATTATGCACAAACTAGCGGAAGAATTAGGTCCTGTATCTTGGTGAGGCACGGAGTTCAAGCATATAAATTGCCGGATCTGTGTGCCCCAGACCTTGCAACAGTACGAGTAGGATCAGGTGCGGGAAGTTTTGTCATAGCATCTGCATACCTGCCGTATGATTCTCCAGAACCTCCTCCGACAAGAGAGTTAGAGTCTTTGGTGAATGCATGCAGGAACAGGAACGAGGATCTAATAATTGGTTGTGATGCCAATGCACATAATACAGTGTGGGGCAGCACCAACGATAATTACAGAGGAGAAGCCTTATTCGAATTTGTATCATGCAAGGATCTAGCTATCTTAAACCGGGGAACAGAGCCAACCTTCGTCGATGTGAGACGAATGGAAATGATCGATGTTACCCTGTGCAGTAGCCAGATAATTGAAAGAATATCAAATTGGAGGGTGATGGATCAGGCTACATTGTCGGATCACAGAGCCATTTCATTTGATGTTCGCTATGGATCTAAAAGGAAAAAAGATCGGAAATACATCAGAATTCCGAAGAACACAGATAGGATAAAATACCTTGAAGTGTTGGAGGAAAAACTGAATGTAATGACATTCGGAATACCGAAAAACACTTGGCATGTAGAATCACAGTTGAAGCATCTGCAATCAGCTGTTGAAGTTGCGTACCGAGTGGCTTGTACACCTACTTTAGTGGAAAAACAAGATCCTGCGCCTTGGTGGTGCCGGGAACTTGAAAAGCTAAAAAAGGCTGCGAGGAAGGCCTTCAATCACGCCATGAGGAGGGGAGAACCCGAAGCATGGGATGAATATAAGGCGAAAAAGAAAGAGCTAAACGTTACTCTGCGACGACGTAAAAGGGAGTCATGGAGGGACTTTTGCTCGAGTATGAGGAGTACATCTGAAGTCAGTAGACTACAAAAGATTGTCTCGAGAGATCCAGTTTCTAAGATCGGACTCATTCGTAATAGAGCGGGGGAGATGGTGGAAACACTGGATCACACAAATGAGGTCCTAATGGAGGTACACTTTCCAGGAAGCTATAAGTCAGCTCAGCCCTGGGCTCCAAGGAAACAAGGAGCGAACAGGATGGATAGGACGGAAGCAGAACGGATCGTGACACCAAAAGCGGTCAAGGGTGCGATAGCAACATTCTCACCCTTCAAAACTGCGGGGCCGGATGGTATATTTCCAGGTCTAATGCAATGGGGTATAGACCTAATTGCACCAAGGCTCAGGAATATATACGTTGCATGCCTAGCAATAGGCTATATCCCGATAACATGGAGGGAAGCAAATGTGGTCTTCCTTCCAAAACCGGGAAAAAAGGACTACACCGAGGCAAAGTCATTCAGACCAGTCAGCCTAACATCCTTCCTGTTAAAAATAATGGAAAGGGTGATGGTGGACTATATGGAGAGTACTGCGCTTAAGATGTATCCTTTAAATAGTAGACAGCATGCATACAGGGTAGGTATGTCTACAGAAACAGCGCTACACCAAGTAGTACGCGTTGCGGAGGAAGAGCTAAATACCGGGGGCATTGCGATGACCACTATAATGGACATTGAAGGTGCCTTCGATAAGATATGCTTTGAAAGTCTGAAACAAGCCTTGGAAAAACGTAGGGTTAACCCACTGGTGGTAAGATGGGTGGACAATATGTTGAATACGAGGGCGATTAATATTCAGACGGGAACCTCAAAACTCAGAGGAAGGGTTAGCAGAGGTTGCCCACAAGGAGGTGTTCTCTCACCTACACTGTGGAATATCACTGTGGACTCTCTTCTCGACAGACTCGAGGAGACGGGCATTCACACAGTGGGATATGCCGACGACATAGCAATAATGGCCAGAGGCAAATTCATGGACGTCACAGCAGATATCATGAGGAATGCACTCAGAGTGGTTGAGCGGTGGTGTCTGGAACAAGGGCTCTCCATTAATGCGGCGAAAACAGATCTAATAGTCTTCACTAGGAAGAGGAAAAATCTGGAATTTCGGCCCTTAACACTTTTCGGATCGGAACTAACAATGACTAAGAAGGTTAAGTATCTGGGAGTCTATCTAGATACTGGACTTACTTGGAATTACCATGTTGAGGAGAAGGTCCGGAAGGCAAAAAGGGTACTACATCAGTGCAAACGTGTATGTGGACAGAGGTGGGGACTCTCGCCTAGGTCAGCATACTGGATGTATACGATGATAACTAGACCCATTATCACGTACGCCTCGGTTGTATGGTGGGCGAAAGCCTCTCAGAAAACTGTGAGGAAGCACCTGGATAGGGTTCAGCGTTTAGCATGTATGGGAATTACAGGTGCAATACGTACAACCCCAACATGCGCATTGGAAGTCATCATGGGGATATTACCGCTAGACTTATTTATTAAGAAAACAGCGGCCCAAACGGCACTTCGCTTGCATCGAGATGCGAAATGGCACCATCGTGGTACGATCTATGGACATAGGAAGATCCTGGAACTTGTTAAAGACGAGATTAGGGAGCTAAACATGCCTATGGATCGAATAACAAGGGTGCGTATTATGGAAAGAAATCATAAAACTCGTATTGAGAACGGATTACTTCCAGAAAAAAGAAATGGTGAAATAGTGATTTTCACGGATGGATCCATGATGGATGGCGGGGCGGGGGCCGGTATCTATTCAGAAGAGCTGGAACTTGCCCGTCACATTAGCCTCGGGAAATACACTTCAGTATACCAGGCTGAGATGATTGCCTTGCTTTATGCGTTGGACTACTTGCTTGAGTGTCAGGTGGAAGGAAGAAATATCCTCATAGCACTGGACAATCAGGCGGTGATCAGATGCATGGAACAAACAAACATCACAACATCACTGGCACTGGAATGCGTACTTAAACTCAATAAGTGTTCATCTAAAAATGAAGTAACACTGACTTGGGTACGAGGACACATAGGGATCGAAGGCAATGAAAAGGCGGACTCCCTTGCAAAACAGGGGTCAACTGAAAAGTTGCTGGGACCAGAACCATTCTCTTCAATTGGCAGAGGAATGGTTGAACAGCTTGTCCACAAATGGATCACGGCAGAACACCTGAGAAGGTGGTCAACCGTGGAACAATGTAGACAAGCTAAAATGGCAATAAAGTGGCCGACCTGCTCCACTCAAAGAAGAGTTCTAAGCATGAGTCGAGGAACATTGAAATGGGTGGTGGCTTTGTCTACAGGACATGGTAATTTCAGGTATCACTTAAGGAAAATGGGCCTTATAGAGGATGATACTTGTAGACTATGCCTGGAGGAATCTGAGACAGCGGCACATATACTGTGTCAATGCCCGGCATTGGCTGGCAGAAGAATGAGGATCTTGGGACATCAATGGGTCGAGACCCAGTCGATGAAACGGATCTCCCATAAACAGATGCTAGCGTTAACACTAGGAATTGAGCCCAGAGAAGAACTGTGGAGAAATCCAGAGAGTCTCTCTGAGTAAGATTTACAGTGGTAGAGAGACGAAAAGAGACCCGACAATGGTGGTCTGATTCGATTATCTCTCGAAATATATATATATATATACATAATATGATATCACCAATTGCGTGATGGAAATTTATTTAAATGAGAAAGGGGTACAAAATCGGCCCTCTATTTTAAAACAAGTTTGTATACAATTTCTCTAATATATTTTATTCAAACATTTTATCCTATCTATGATTACTTAACAAAACTGTCATTTTATCCGAGTGAAGGTGTTTGGCCGGAATAGATTAAAAAGATACTGCACGTCATTAAATACGATTTTCATACTTCTTGCATTACAAAATGGGATAATGTTTTGTATTTGCTTTTCGCGTTCTAGAAACGGAGATTTGGAGTATTCTACGAATAGCGTCTATCTCCTTGTTTTTAAATACCCTAGCCTTAGTTATTAAGTTCTTCTTCTCTATTTGGATTGTCGAACTTCATGCTATAGCTATATTCAGACGATTGCCAGATCTGACAATAATTTCAGGTTTACCAATGACCTGACAATGAGCTGCAAGTGATCTGACTTCCCTATTGTACCTTACAGTACCAAGTTGTCAGTTCACACGGTTTCGTCCCAAACTGAAAATGCCATTGTCAGATGGTTTACTTGACAACGTTGTCAGGTGAGAAATTGCCAGTTGCATGTTTTGCTTACAAAATATTTAAAGATTACAGATTTTTTACTCGGTGTTCGAAATGGAACAAAAACATGCACTTTCGATTGTTTTGGTCGCGTACGTAGAGCAACGAGGATTATAAATTCTCACACAAACGTCTGACAATGATACAATTGTATGCTCAAGCGACTGCCAGGTAACTGACAATTTGAGACAAATATTACACTGACGGATCTAACAATATTGTCGGATCTAGCAACCGTCCGAACATAGCTTTAGGTCTTGTTCATGTGAAGCCCAAATAATTCGTTATTATAAATCGATAACTTAAACCATTCGGGTAAAAAGCTTCTTGTTGGCAGTCGACCCAAACGTCAACTTGTTTATTTCATTCTGTTTAACCCGAAAATCTATATCTACAGAATTTTACCCTCCACATGGTATGCCACTAAGCTCTGTACCATAGACTAACCAAACTAGAAAGCCAACTGAGAGCAGAAACGGTATATTTGCCTACAAGCTGCCTGCCCTACAATAGATTGAATAAGTATTCGTGCCTGTACAAATCAAAGGAGCGCCATTGCTGCCGCACACATACTTATACAATCTGCTGCTGGGACTTCATGTCTATCGGGCGGCCATTGTCTGGTAGGATTTCAAGTGTGGCGACTGTGTTCGGCATATTTTGTGCCCATTAGTTACACGGCGTTCACATCACAGTTGAATTTAATGTCGTTTTCGATCTTACTTTTCGCTTAATTTTGACAGTGTTAGAATTTTTTTTTCGTTTTTTTATTTGTACTTCCTCAAAAACTTCTTCCAGGTACCTACTCCTCGTTAAAAAATTCCATTTCTAAAAGAAATTATATTAACAACAAAGAATTTGTTTGTGTTGAACTACCATTCTCCATACTGTTTTTTTGCTTTCGTTTGAAATACCGATATTTTCCCTGATCTGTCAAAATTTAGCTGTGGAAAAATGTATTTTGCATACTTAAATTCTGTAGATATTTTTCGTACAGCGGCTAACAAATTTAGCTTGAACTGCGTACTGCTTGGCTTAACTGCTTTGCTTAAATTTATCTTTGGAGACATTTTTGTATGTTGGCTTAATTTAAGCGCGAGCAGCATACTAGGCTTTAGCATAGATTATAATCTGTAATTAGTACGTAAAATGAACAATAACATATCAAGTATGCATTTGTTTAATTCGAAAAATCAATTCGATATTTTTATTGCTTATAAATACTATTGCCGTCAAATTTGTATGCATTTGGGTTTTTTCTGGTAATGGCCATAATAGTACTCGGAACAATAAAAAAATGTTATGATCACTTTGCACAAAGAGTGCACTTGTTTTTGTGAATTAATAATTTATATTGTCTTTTTGTTAGGAGTTTAACCCCTTTTTAACCCCTCCACAGGAAGGTATATTCACCTTGTCATTACATTTGTAACGCCAAGAAGGAGTCACCGGATACCTCATAAAGTACAAGGTGGCGCAAAAATAACCTTCCGATGTTTTTTGGCTGTAATTTAAAAAAAAAATTAAAAACTTTGATTCTTCTTGCGGATTATTTTTATTTGGTCTTTTAATTTTTTTTACATCAAGTCGAGAATATGATGTCATGTAAATGGCCGCCGCCACAGTTGATTGTCATTTGAGCCCTTTTTATGGCATTTTCCATCACTTTGGCCAAAACTTCCGGCGATAGGTCCTCACATTCTTGACGGATATTGTCTTTAAGAGCTGCAGGAGTCTGAGGCTTGTTGACATAAACCCGCGACTTCAAAAAGCCCCACAAAAAGAAGTCTGGAGCGGTCAAATCAGGCGATCTTGCCAAAACGGGAGATTAGGCGCCCGGGAAATTCATCCTTCAGCATATCGGTTGTGGCACGTGCAGTGTGTGCCGTTGCACCGTCGTGTTGGAACCACATGTTTTCCAATCCCAATTCATCAAGTTGCGGCAAAAAGAACTCGTTGATCATTGTTCTGTAGTGCTCACCATTCACAGTAACCGTTTGGCCCGCGACGTCTTCGAAGAAAAAAGGTCCGATGACTCCTCCAGCGAAAACAGCACACCATACAGTGACTTTGAGCGGGTGTAATGGCTCTTCGTGGGTTACAAGCGGATTTTCAGTGCCCTAGAAGCGTAAATTTTGTTTATTTACGTACCCGCTATGATGGAAATGGGCCTCATCACTCATGATTATTTTTGATGAAAAATCATCTTCCTCTTGGTGGTGATTAAGGATGGCTTGAGCTTGAGCGTTCTGGAGCAGTGTAGCGTAACATTGTTTATTAACGTGTATTTCGCATGTGTTTACTACACAAATGTCAAAACAGAACTGACATTATGGGCCAATCGCAAAATTTATAGCATTTTCTGATAGGAGGATTACTTTTGCGCCACCTTGTATATATATTCTGAATCAGGATCACATTCTGATTCGATTTAGCTATGTCCGTCTGTCTGTTGAAAGCGCCCAAAGGAATTGACATAGGCGAATGAAAGTTGGTGAAAGGACTTATTTTTATCGTCATCAGGTTGGTATTGAAAATGGGCTATGTCCGTCAAGTAGTTCTCGTACCTCCCATATAAAATCAATACTAGACCCAAGTGTCTCTCTGTCTGTTAAAAATACGATAGCGTCCGAAGGAATCAACCTAGGCGAATGAAGTTTGGTGAAAGGACTTCTTCTTATCGTCGTAAGGTTCGTATTAAAAAACCTCCCATATCGTCAAAAAGAATCTACCTAGGCAAGTGAAATTTTGTGAGAGGACTTATTTTTATTGTCGTCAAGTTGGTATTAAAAATGGGCTATGTCGGACAAGTAGTTCTGGTACCTCCCATACAAAATCAATATTATATTATGTGTCTCGCTGTCTGTTGTTCAATGTAATTACGTACTACCTGCCTAAAACTATGCATGACTTGTATGCAGTGGAGGGTATCAAAGCATCGGCCAGGCCGATGATAAAACTTTTACTTGTTTTACATTTAAAATTTCCACACGAAGAAAATTCTCCCTACCAGGAACAGGACCAGCGCTTATCCGGGTCTATCTCTAGGCACCCTCTTGTCGCTTGCAGTTTGAGTTTGGAAATTTACCTAAAAGCTTACTAAAGATTTTATTTTTAGGAGCATTTTAAGCAGTCTTAAGCTGCACTGACAATAATTTTGTTTGGTTGCACTTAGGGTTTCAAAATCAAAATCAAATTGCAGCTTGAGTCGTTACATTTTAAACAAATAATTATTTTTTAACAGAATATACCATCACATTATAATAGCGAAATTTTTTCTTTGATAAAAAAAAAAAAACAATTATAAAAGATAGCCCTCAGACTTAGCAAATATTTTGCTTGACAAAACCAACGAGTAATGCGTAACAACATGAAGGCGTCCATACCATAGGCAGACCATACTGAGACCCACAACTCACAATCCTCTTGCCGCTGGGCCCCTCAATTTTTTTTCAAATTCGCCATTTTGTATTCCTATCGGTGTTATGTCAAAAAAGAATCAGTGTGACATGCAAAAACACACAAAAACTATAAAAATAAATGCTGCCAACCGCGGCAACCGTGGAGAAATGTGAAAGAGTTCGGGAATTCGACGTTTTTATATTACTGAATGCTATTGGTTAGTTATTATAAATTGTTAAAAGGCGAATAATTTAATTTGGTTGCTAAGTAAAATTATTTAAAATAATTTTTTTATATACTAGAACATATTAGGACAAACATGGTTGTGTATTTACCTCTTTTCGATATCATTAAGATCGATTTATTGTGTGAATTTTTCTTTAATAACTGAAGAAAACTTGCTCAAAATGTTTTTATATTCATGCAACCATTCTGCATTGACAATTTTTCATAAATATTTTAAGCAAATGTAGACTTATTCCTAAAAAAAATACTGTCCACACGTATATAAATACTTTCAAATTTAACGGACAACATTTTATTAACGCTGTCAGCTGCTTTGTCCACAGCGGAAGTGGCATATGCAAGGTGGGAACGTGTTGGTGAGCCGGAATTTTTGAAGTTACATGACATTTGTCAATACGAATTTCTATGTAACAATACTAACGCACTTAGCGTTTGCCACTCCATGAAAATATAGCTTGTAGGCAAGTAACGGGAAATCGGCTGAAGTTGGTGGTCTCAGTATTGTCTCTGGTCCATACTACCGCAAAAGAGTTTCTGATACCGCTTTGTACCTATACAGTCATAAATTTGGACTTGCCTATTCAGATTTAATGAGAAAATCAATTGAAATACATTCAATTTTTTGTTTTGTTAGAAAAAGAGTTACATCTTTTTTATATTTTTATTATTATTTTCTTAAATTTCGATTCTTATATTATTTACATTTGCTCTTTTATTTTTTAAATTTTATTCGATTTCTTAAGCTTATTTAATTGTTTATAAATTAATAATGAAAATAATAATAGGTAAATTAAGAATAGTTAAATAATCTCAAATGAAAACTTAGCACAGATCCTTTTAATTCGTATAATATGTAATCATAATTTAGGAATTAATATATTTTTGTTAGCACTAAATAAGTTTTTTTATTTTTTCTTAGTTTGTAAACTGTGTATTTTACATTTAATCAATAATAATATGTATATATGTGTGTTTAAATAATTAAAAACTATATACAATCTATAAACTTAATAATTACAAAATAAAGTCGATTAAATAGAAACAGAAAATAAAATACTTTTCATAATCGAATATAATTTTTCTTTCTATTTGATATTTAACATTGATTTCGATACATATATCGAAAATTAATATTGTTCAAGGATTCAATTTGTTTTTTTTTTTCTGTTTTTATAATCTCATCTTTTGATTCCCGTTTTTGTTTTGTTAAATTTAGAAGTACATACGTAATTAACTCAGTCAATTTAAGAATAAGCCTACAGACAGTTGTGTTTTTCTTTGTATAGCAATTGAAATTAGAAGAACAATATAACTAAAAATTACATAAAACCAAATTGCGACATAAACTTGTTACGCCTATGTGTGAAATGTTTATTTTAAAGTTGTTAACTTATGAAAATTAAGTTAATAGATTTGCAGTAACAAAATCAACAAGAAAAACTATGCTTTTGGTTACACGTTTATATTTTTTTTGATAGAATTATGCGCGTATATAGTTGTGATTTTACTGTTTTGGTATAAAAAATTTCTTAGTACCTACAATGTTCGCAAGGATTTTTTTCTTCTATTCTTGATGTGTTTATTTTAAATTTTTATATAATTTTGTATAAATTCGTACTCGAATATATTAATTTGATCTTTTTTTTTCTTTCGCATACAACATTCAATGTCGGATTCATCACTAGCACAATTTTTTTTTTTTTTTTCATATAAATGTCGAGTTAATATCTAAGGTTCGAGTGTTTGGTATGCTTCTATACAAAAAACATTGGTATACACATAATATGAACAACTGCTATATAAGTTTTGTATATATAATGTTTGTATGACATAAAAAGCATTATATAATTTTTTGAGGGTTGTGCGTTATAATTTTGTTTTGGTTATTTATGGTTATAAGGACATTCATCGAATCATATGTTATAAACAAACAATTGTTACTACCGAAAATAATGTTTTTTATTTTATGTATGGTTTTTGTTATAAAATGTTTGCCAAAAATAGTTTTTATTAAAAAAAAAAGAAAAATAAGTAAAATATTTATTTAACTGGGATCAGAACAAAAAGTTCTCATATAAAGATATTCATAATATAAACTCATGGGCCCAATCGCATGACAATGCTTTTGGCTTCGGGTTCAAAGAATAATTATTGCCTTTTTAAGTTCGTAACATATTAAAAAAATGTATCCGTCGCTCAAGTCTGTATTTATCACAAATTCATTCCCTACATTAAATTCGGCTCAAACTAGGTATTTGTGATCGACTATTGAGCGAGGATTTTGTTCAGGTTTTTTCTCTTTGGAACGTCTGACTAACATTTAAGACTCATCTGTGACAGCTTCTAAATACAGCATACAATTTCAAGGCCCTTTCATTCGCGGTAAACATTTCAAACTCTCCTAAACGAATAATTGTGAGAAGTTGGGAATATAATGCTATCTGTACCCATTGGGCTAACTATTTTTTTGATTATAGAAATACGTCGTGCAATTACTGACGGGGTTCACTAAAGGTCGAAGCTTTTATATCAGTTGTTAGCAAGTTCAATTGCCGTCCTTTATCCGCAGCGAATTCTTAAAAATCGATTTTGACATTACCGTCGCCTTCCCGCCACCGCATCGGTCTGCATATATGTAAATATTATGTAAATAATTGAAGTTTGAGTCTAAGATATGCTTTTGCCAACATTCCTCCTAAGACAGAATTGTTATAAACAAGTGAATCAGAACTAAGCCAGAACCTTACTCCTGGGGAGCTTCGGCGGCCTAGCTCCATGGTGTTTTTTTATATTGAATAGGAAAAGAAAATGTAGCAATTAACACCGTCCTAAGATCGGTTTCGGGTGCTCCTAAGCTAACATCAGAATTTACTGTGACATGTGATACTGTTGTAATGGGAGTTTTAAAAATCTATAAAAAGTTATGGGCAGTAGATAAAGAACCATACAAGCTACTATAATGACACGAGGGCTCCAAAGTCCACTACAGCCTTGAGCAGCCTAATTTCCTGAACTAACAATAAATAGTGATTTCCCACCGTTGGCAAAATCGGGAACTGTAAGAATTTTGAAAAGGAATAGCCGTTTTGGCTGCCTAACAAAATATTTCCGACCCCAAGCTTGGGCTAAGTTAGTTGTCCCCATAAACACGTGAACGGGACAGCGTATAGTACAAACAGGAGTGACACAGCAACAGCTTATCTTAAAACATTTCGGTTGATGTATTTATGATATTGCTGGTAAATTGTTTCAGCGCAGCGCAGTCCAATCTCAGCGAGAGGGAACTAGGACAACGATGGGAAAAACTGAAAGTTGGTATAGAGACATACAAGACAACCAAAAATTACCAGTTTATTATACTACTTTATCACAAATTTGACTGTGAACTGTTTAATTGCGTCAACTTTACTTTGCTGAGATAGATTTTTACTAAAACAGTGGTAGGTCTGTTCACCAGCTCAAATTTGAATACCGAATATACAATTGCAGGTTAAAATAACTTAGGCTTGTAAAGGCTGATAGATACATCAGTCAACTAAAACTCCACTTACGACTTTAAAAGACATTTTCCTTAAAAAATCGCCCACTTCTGTTTTGTATACATTTTTTTCTGTCTACAAAAGATTAAATAAAAGTTAAACATTTGGCTTTAAGCAACAAAACACGAAATTATAACCTTTCCTTGTTATAACATAAAATATTTTAAAAAACAAAAACAAAATAAAAACCAATCTTATCTAAATCTAGATTTGACATTCGTGTTTTATTTCTGCATCCGCTGATGATCGGGCGTGCTCTTGAGTATATCCGGTTGGCCACCATGTGAAGAACTCATTGTATTCTGATGGCTACCACCACCGCCTCCACCGAGCCCAACCACCCCACTGTAATGTGACGAGTTCAGAGTATGCGAATGATTCGAGTTTAGGGTGTGCGTTGCGTGGGAGTTCAGCGTGTTATGGGCAGTTGTTGTGGCGTTCGTTGATGCACCACCGCCACCGGCTGCTATGCAGGTGGCCGGTACAGGTCGTGATCGCAGTGATCGATGTGAGCTATTCCTAGTCAACGTATTCATTTGAGGAGTGCCGGGCAGTGTGTGTCCCAGCGCATTCATGTAATCCGCAATAAGAAGGGTAATCTCAAGAATTTTTGGTTTGCTCATTGCGAAGAGCAGCTTCTGTTCGTTGGTGCTTCCGGCTGTGACCAGGTTGTCTTCGTTACCAACGACCAACATGAAATCGTCCTGACAGCCACCGAATGTCATTACTGAGGTATAGGGATATCGTGCTAGTGGTGCCATTGATGAGAGCTCCAGTACGTTAAGGGCGTCTTCTGACACTGCCAGCCATGCCATCGCTTGGTCGGAGTGACGTGGTTTGGCTTGGAATAGTGCAGCTCCGAAGAATGGCCATTTGCGGCAGCAAGTCAGATAGATTCGGACACAGTCCAAAGTGGAACGTCCCTTCAATAACATCCACTTTGCGATGAGCAGATCCTGAATCTCCTTTAATTGTTCCGGTGTCATAGCATCTCTGTACCGGTAAGGATAGAATTTATCCAAAGCCTTGAGGCCGGCATTGTTCATGTTTCCAGATCCTCTAGACTTCTCCAGCGAGTAGTCACCCATGTCGATTTGTGACATCAGTGAGGCCAGTTCAAGTGCTAAGTCCCTCGACAGCGGAAAGCGTCCTTGAACAATTTGTTGATTCGTCTGATAGCACAATAATAACTTCTCCTTGTCCGTCTCAAACTTGATGGTGTGCTTCCAGTAGAGCCGGTTCTTGTAGGTCAACTGAATAACCCTTGAGTTCTCGAACTTACCAGATCCCTTCTCGCGAAGCGCAGTCTCCCATTTCGAGATAACATCACACAGCTTTGCCTGCGGATCTAGATAATGTTCGAGGTCTTTCTCAATTGGGTCATCACTAAACAAGCAAAATCCATTTGCGGCATCTCGGGAGCCAATCTCCTGAGCCAGCGTCGATTGGAATTCTTCGATCGTAGTCGAACCATCGAACGAGATCACTTGGTATGTGGCGTTCATCATATGCACTGGGATCGCGTGCGGCAGCGAATGATGATAGGGATTTTTCAAAAGGATCGATAGCACCTCCATTCGTGAAGGTTTCGTCTCACGTCCGCCATTCTTAAGGGTTCGTTCTAAGGCACGTTCACAGTAGGCAGCATATTTGCCTGTTTCGGTCTTTGTGTCGGCATTTCGCGATAGATGCAGCTTCAAATACCACAGAAGACGGCTAGATTTGGGAACAAACAGGGATACAGCCAAAGAGAGCAGCTGCCAGCCTTGGACAAATGTGTATGTGGGTGGATTTGATTTGCAGTCAATGATGGGCGGAGGTGCTGGAGCCTGCAATTAATTATATGAAAACAGATTTTTTTTTATTTAAATTTAGACCGAAATATTTGTAAACCAACAAATAATTGTAAATAAGAAAGGAGTTAAGTGGTAAATTTTGTTTGAATTTGTCCCCCATACCTGGATTGATGTAGGAGAGCTGCCATTGGCTTGGGCTGCGCCTCCTTGCTGTGTATCACAAGTGAACAGACTCTGGGTGGCACATAATAGCAGTTGCTGTAAAAATTTCATTCATAATGCTTTTTTGTGTTTTCCTTTACTTTCAATTCATAATTATGTGTTCTCTATGTGTGTATATTCTGTGGGATGGTGTCTTATTTGTGTGTGTGTATAATGAAATTGTGGACTAGGATACAATAAGCTAAATTTAAATAAACAAGCAGAACATGCACACATTTAAGAGTATATGTATTATGTATGGAAGTAATGAGCAAATGATGCGATTCAGAACGAGGATTTAAATAGTTGAGTTAGGAGTTTGACTAGCATGTTTATGGTTCAATAAGAGGATGATAATGTGAGCTTAGTCTGGAGTCAAAAATTGACATAAATCCATTTTCCATACCATCGACGATAAGGATAGAAGATCACAAATGACTGATGCTACAAATTTGATATGAAAAAAGACTTTGTCTACTTAGGCTCATTTTAGTTCTCACCCGAACAACTCAGGAAACCAAATATATGCGTCAAGTCCTACTAGTGAAAATAGCTTTGGCATTGCCAATTTTTTTTAACCGGTTTTTGAACGACCAACTCCACCTCCACGATCTGTTAAGCGACGTAAAACCTTTTAAAATACTGTGAACTAAAGTGTACCTACCCGATTTTCACGAAAATGTTTAAAGAAACATAAAGCGCATAGAGAAATTGCGGTACTTTTGTGAACTGACAAGTATATTGAGGTTTAGTTCTTTTGTAAATTCATGTAAGTGACCATTTTAAAATATGTTTGAAAAAACGATGGTAATAGAGTGCAGTTAATTTGTGCATAAGATTTCCTAAGTACGCACGCGGCGGAAGTGGCACTTCTTTGATTTATACGTGCGCAAATATTTGAAAAGCCTAATCGCGTAATTTATGAAACGATTATTGTCGAAACGATTGAACAAAACGACATTGTTTTAACTTTGCTTCGTCTAAGATCAACGTGGCATCGTTCAATCGAATCGGTCATCGTTTTCGTTTTCAACAGTTTGAACATGACTGTAAACAAACATTGACAACTTAAAAATCCAAAAATACACGAAATTTGTTTTTAAATTTTAATTATAAAACAAATAAATAAAATTCATTTGAAATTTAAAAAAAGTGCAATCACCTAAAAGGAAAACAAAGGTTTTTATACACATTAGACCTAATTAAAACTGAAGAATTGAACCAAAAACGATTAACCGATTACAAAATAGCCATCGTATTTGACGTTTGAACTAGTAACGTGAAGCAAGAAAAAAAGACGATCGTTCGAAAGTTCGATCGTTTTGTGCTTACGCGATTAGAGCCCTGTGCGAATGAGGATGATCATCGTTTAATGTTGCTTCACGTTACTAAATCAACTGCCAAGTACTAGATATCGTCCAAACGATTAGATTGAGAGATGGCTATTTTGCAATCGTTTCATCGTTTTTGGTGTATTTTTTCAGTTTTAGTTAGTTTAGTCTTTTCTCTTTGGAGAGGACTTGCTTTTATCGAATTTGTAATAGAACGCATTCTTTGCAAAAAGATAGTGGTTGCATTTCTTTTTTGAATATCAAGTTAATTTCATTTATTTGATTTATAATTGCACGCAGTAATACAATCATAAAATAACATTCATTGAATTCTTTGTTACAATTCGACTTGCCTGAACAGTTGTCCAATTCAGACAATCTTGAAAATATTTTAATACTATTTTTTTCCCCGTTAGAAATTAAAACTACACTTCAACTCGGCTTGAACTGTTCACACAACTACCATCACTTGCGTCAATTGAGCGGTGATCACAACGGTGACTATGCAACGAGTTATTGAATACAACAGAAATGCTTATAACCGTAACGTACTCTCGAGTCTTCTTCACCTCTTTAATTTGCCACAACTACCCAAGTTCTGTTTATTAGGTAAGAAGATGGACTGATCTACTCTCTAAAATATTAAATGAGAAACTCCCGCCTGTTTTCGAAACACTTCAAATGGTCGATAAGTTGTGATACAAAGGTACATTGTAGAACATACCTACCTACTTATTAAAACAAAAAAAAAATCCATTAAATTGCATATAGAGCTGGCAAAGTGTTCTAAATATTTAATCTATTATTAATATTGTCCACAATTTCAATAACAAAAGCAATAGGTACATTTCCGAAATATGAAATTAAAAAACAATTTATATTTATACATTCCAACACAAAAAGGTAATGATAAAAATGTATGGTAGTTAATGGTAATGTGGTGTACATATATATCATAACCAAATATGTAACTATGAATGAAAGTTTACTGCAATGCTATAAGTATAGGATATAAGATGAATGCAATATGTACACACAAAATTCTAAAAGCAAGTATTTTTTTAAATATCGTAGAAGTTCGAATTGACAGAAAATATCATTCAAATTGACTGTGTTGCATTGCAGGTACTTTACGAAAATTGAAAGAGAGCGACATTGATATAAAATTGAGAGAGAATAATAAAAATAACGTGGAAGGTGGAACCTAGCGTCAAGAGAATTATTGCTTAAAATTTTCAGAATTGCATAAAAAAACCTTACCGAGTTCATGGAAATTTTCTTGTGTGCCAGTCGTAACAGGGATATTTTGAATACCATTTTAAGTAACATACAATCATGTACTTCGTCTCCCGTAGTCGTACATAAGGGCCAAATGTGGTAACATCAATTCAAATACACATTTTGCGGAGGTATGGATGATTTGGATGATTTTCAAAAAGTTGAGTGTAGGTTGAAAATCAAAACCAGTTTCATTTAATGCATATATTGTGCCAGATAAGAGTTTTAGAAAAAAATTCTCTCTTTGCCTTATTGAACCGATTAGATAATAAAAAAAATGGTATTGGCCCAAAATAGCAGGTAGTTATGTGTTCCATTGATGGCGAACCGAGGGGCATGGTTCATTTCCTGATAGGGGAAAACGATTATGTATGCGTGCATATTTCAAATGGAAAATAGGGTACAAATATTGTCAGTAATGTCAATAAGTTTTTGTTTCCTAAGGAACAACACATCCTAGAAGTTATAAAGTTTAGTGATAGTCAAATTCTAAATAAAAATATTTAACACATATGTTTAACATATTTTCAAATATCTAGTTTAGTGAAACTTTTCATAGAGTAAATGCGAAATCACACGAAATTTGGAGACTTTGATCCATTAAATTGACTGTCTAAAATGTTTTCCTAGTTATCATAGCTAAGAAGATGTACATTCCAATCGGATGTTCCCAATTTCAACGACCAATAGGTCTCTTAAGGTGGGGTGAACACAACTCCATTTTGTCACAGTTTTAATTATCAACAAATTTACAAATTTCGATAGCGCATAAAAGCCTACTATGAACTGTGATCAGGAGATCGTGTTTTCTGTGCCTCTAACATGGGTTATGAAGTTCAACATAAACAACATCCTGATCTTTTTCGGAGGTAGATACGAGTGCCACGATTTTGACGCAAAATGTTTGGGTCCACGACAATTGACAAAGTTTGGTACAGTTTTCCTTATTGAAATGCTAAGAAAGCAAGGCTGTCAAGGGGTTGAGATTGCGACTGGTTACTTGCCATTTAACTCTAAGTTAAGACTTAAAAACAATATTTAAAAACGAATACTTTTATGTTATGTCTGAAGAAAGGAAAGAAATAACCATTTTTTTTTTAAAGTAGTATGCGTATCTAAGTTTGTGGTCGATACAAACCAGTTGGAGACCATTTGTATTGCCATTTCGAATTCGCATAAATAGGCATACACATTTACATATTTTCCGTAGTAAAGACAATGTCAGAAAACCCGAAAAGACATTTGGAAAAACATCAAAGAATAGGCAAATCCCTAAACTGCAGCTTTATTAATTAGCATTGAAGCTAGCTACCGCTCTTAACGGATCATTGTCTTCCCGAAACATTGAAATTGAAATGTCAGTATTTACCCAACATTTTTAACCCTTTATCTAAAAACTCTGGCTTAAGTTGTCTGAAACTTGAAAATATCTTCACAGTTGCTACCAGTAATTTTGCTAGAGAAAAACATGAAAAAGCGCACAACTAAATTTTTGACGTTGGAGTGATTCCAGATGTTGTGTCTACAAGTTGGAGCTGTTAAGCATGAGTAGTCTTCTTACCTTTGTTTGTTTTAAATAAGTTTATTGACTTGTAATAAAGAATAATTAACTTGAAAATTGGCAAACGTATTACCAGAAACTTGTATGTAACTGCTTTTATTTTAAAAATGTATGTCCAATACTTTTAGCTACTAATATTAATATGACGACTTCTAGTGCATACGTTAATTTTGGCTTAGAAAAGTTTCAGCGACGGCAGTATTATGGTCGAAGTAAGATTCCTCGATACCGGGGGCACCTAAAAACCCGAAGCCTAGAATCATGGTCTTTCAAGAGCCGCACAACAAAGCAAAACTGGGAAGGAAGTGGTTACAAATTCATCAGAAATTGACCCAAACTTAAAGCTCCAAATTTCGTGGGGGAAAGAAGAGTCATGGGGGTTCCGCTTCTAATTTCTCGATAAGAACCATAAAAATCGAAGTCACAGAATTTTACCAATGAAATTTTGTGCAAGAGTGTTGATTTGAAATAAATGAATTTCTACGAAAATTAAAAAAGGTACCTATATTAAGTGTAAATAGGTACTGTAGGAAAGAGCAAACCCGTAATTGCTATCGTTGTAAAATATAATGTATCAATTAAAGAATTTAGCTTGTAATATAATTAAAGGAAGTCCAGTCACTTAAAGGCAATATGAACGGTTATAGAAATTAATTGACAACTAATTTGCAACTTTTTATAACTAAAATAAAAAAACAAATTTGCCTTGTCGTAATATTTTTTTAAAACTAAACAACAGAAATTATGTATATTTATGTCTCTATGTTGTTATCTAACAAAATGAATAAACGGTCTTCCATTTAGAGCTGTTTTAAAGTTAAAAAGGTAGTATCTTCTTTAATTAAAATTAAATATACACGGGGAGCGATCTGATCCGATCCGCCTTCTTTTCGAAATCTCTAACGAAAAAGAAAATGTTGTCGTGCTCTCTTAATTGCATCTCGATTTGCCGGACAACAGCTACCTCTTTTTTTTTAAATAACGAGCCAGGTATTAAAAAACAACCCGACAGGCACGTGAAACACATGCTAAATTGGTTTTAGTGCTATTCAATTCACTTTCAGTGTGGAACAAAAAGGATAATGCTGAGTTAAACCAATATCGAGACACACAACAAAATGTAGCAGTTCTTACTTTAAATGTCACAAGAACTTTGCTGGGATAGGTGTTCAATAAAACGAGGCCATTATTGGTCAGCATCACAACGGCTGAGAAGAAGATTCTTTGCATCCAAAGAACTACAAAACTCAAAGAAATTTCGCAGTAAATTTGCAAAAAAAAAAACATTACGTTGCTCTTATGTAAGTCTTTCCATCATTGTGAAAAAGGAGAACCTTACATCTAAAAGCTCATATTATAATGAAAGACCATTTAACGTTTGTTGTACGCAGTGATATAGTAAAAAGCCATTGTCAAAGTACACTCATTACATCCACATCCATGGTTTTTGGGGATCTCAAACAAAAGATACACATAAAAGCTTAAAACATGCAACAATAGCTTAAAATGAAACACTTAAATAAAACGAGAAAATATATTAGGTGTTCTAATGTCAGGTGTGATTATTATGTGATGTTACAATTTCATATATGTTTTTTGTACACATTGTCTTATTCAATATTTAGTTCACTCTTTTCACAAGCATCCGTTTCAAGCTGAAGCACGTGACATTTTAAGCAAGCTGGGATTTTTCGCCGTGTTATAATAAAATCAAAAAATAATTAACTATTTGGTATTTTAATTCCGTTAAAAACAAATAAAAATAAATAAATAATAAATCACTAATTGAGAAAATGAATCCATAAATGACATCAGTTTTAATCAACTAATCACAACAAACACAAGGAACTAAAACTAAATGAAAAAAGCTTTTGGCAACTAAAAAAACTTACGCGCGTTTGCTTGCCCAGTTTCTTGTTTACCTGGACGCCAACACTTAATTTCTGTCCAGTATGGCGAGATGTTTGCTTTGCTAAAATGCAAATCATTTCCGTTTGTAGTTCGGGCATATCTAGGCAGTGCTGTAGGGCATTTTGAGCTAACACCACGTGATAGTCGATTCCTGGTTGATTGACTGCTACTGACATAAATAGTTGGCAACTCTGTAGGGCGGACAAACGCGAATTATTGTTAGTTAGAGGGTATAATAGTAAACACCATAGGTGTGGTACCTTAAATAACTTAATAGCTTCCGGTTGTATAGTCTCCGAATGCAGGGAAGATAGTGGTGATGTGATAGTGTCCTTAGTGTGTAATAAAATTGGATGGCGCCAGAGAACACAATCTGAAATAGACATTTATGCAATCAATACAAATTGAGCTTAATGATCCATTTATAAGGATAGGGTATTTAGTGTGATAATTAAATAAAGCAACGTGCGCTAATGGCTACCATTTCGAAGAATTGTTCAACCTCTACAACATTAACTAATCTAAACAGTAAAGCTGACGGTTGAATCACAGCATTTATTAGTCTGATAAAATATTGCTCGCCCACAATGAGGAGAATACCTTCTTTTGGTTACTAGTAATATTACTTTAAAAGAATTGGTTAATATTATGTCTATATTTTTGCCTCATGTTTACAAAAGGTTAAGGAAGGGATGAATTGTTATAGTTCTCGTTGAGCGAGGCTGTAATTCACAATCACTGACCTGTAACCTCTAATAACGTGTACTTAATAAGTAATATAAGGTACGCTGTATATTCTTAAAGATTCATGTGGATTAGGAGGGGAATGATTATGCTAGGTTATCTGTTTTTTTTTTTAATGTACACATTGCTGCAATATATTAGCTCACAAATTTCAGCCTGTAGCGAAAACGCGTTTGACGAATGCTGGGAAAGTACAAATGAGAGTACAATTTTATCCAGAGACCGTTATGTATTAAACGAGCGGACAGCTCTTGAACAGAGTTGAGTCACAAAACTCTACATAGTCCAGTGATATTAGTAATTGCGATAACAATCAGTTACGGAACTTGATAGAGCAATGGAAAATCACAAAATTACATGGGCGGTTATATCGTTGGTAGAGAACTTACGTACGGGTCTCTCACATGGTAGTAAGCTACAGTAAAGACTTGCGTGGTGGATTCTAAATCAACAATATTCGCATACAGTCGGCATCAAAGCACTGAACCATCATAGAGAGTCAGAAGCTTCCAAAGAGTCCTGTTGAGTTCCTGGACATTGATGGAAATGAAAAGGCGCACAAACTAGCATAAAATGGGCAACAAACATCCTTACATCGCTAGACTTCCGACTTAATGTAGGTAGAAACAAATATAGACCAAAAACTGTCACCATTGTTCCCAATGACTGAGTTATATTTGGCAGTCTATAGCCAAGAATCGACTACAGACTATTGCAGGGGCTGTCAAGAGGAACAAACAACAGAGTGCGTCAAGCATCTGCTCTGTGAATGTCCAAACAACCCCCAAGCAAGTCGCATTTACTATCAGGGGAGCAGACTTTTTTCATACCTCGAGGACATAGCGCAGACACCCAGACACAATCAGGTCTATAAGAAGCATACCTACCTACTAGTCGGTTTCAGGAGAACAACTCTATCAAAACAACGTTTTAAATTAAGTCACTGAAGCTTAGATACCAGAGCTGATAAATGGGCTTTAATTTAAATCCAAGTTTAAGACCAATCAGTCGGCCGGCTCATATGATTTACCATTTACCAGCGGATCTCTACCAGTATGGTTTTAGGTGCGTCTTATCAACAGTCAATTATTTCGAAGTAGCACCCGATGACTTAAATTAGTTAACCTCTTAAGCTACAAGACTTAGTGGATAGTGTGCTAGACTACTGGCGGAGGGATCTCAGGTTCGATCTTATTAAATCTTGAGATTGTTTCCACTGTCTACTGTCATGAAAGAGCTTCTCAATTCGGCAGTAACGACAAAACGAATGGATGTGAGAAGCTATATTTAGAGTTCTATTCAGACCTGTTCTGCCAACTAGGCATATGAAAAAAAAGGAGTGCATTCGCAGGGCTTTCTTATCTTCGAGCTATTTCAAAAATTGTCTTACTGGCGATCTGATCACATAATACGATTACTATGTTTCGCAAAAAAAGAGAGTTGCAACATTCTGGGATTGAAGTTGGATAGCGATTTTAATAAAATAAACTCCAACATCCAAAATACACTAAATAGAAAAATAGTGAAATTTTGTGAAATTCCTCGACTCAAATTATGAATCCAAAAGGAAATGCTAACTCATAATATTAGTAACTATTTAGATTAAATAAAATGCCACGAGTTATACCCAAAACTTACTTGGATCTCCATCGGTCTCCATCAGCTTCTGTACAAGTTGTTCATACTGCGTGCCAGCATTGGGTCCACCACCTGACACTACCGTCAAGTGGTATAACCAATTATCACGCTCTTGCTTTCCGGGTAGTATTAAGTAGGTTGGTCCTTGATGTGCCGGATATATAGCCACTGTCAACCGCGCTTGACTTTGTGCGGGATCTTCGCGTTCTTCTGAGTCCGAATCGGAAACGTGCTCAACTTCTTCCACGCGAGCATCACGCATATTTATTTGCCCCAAAGGATTCTAAAACATAAAAAAACATATTGATGATTATCCTATCCCCATATTAGATATTCTGATCGAGCTTACAGTTTCCCCCAGAGCCTTAAAATAAAGGAACATTTTGCCCAACAGCACACACCAGCACTTCTTAGCATGACCATTCTTCACCTTTGTCACCCACCCCTGCACCGTTGGTTTCTGATCATCTCGACTGAGCAACAATTTGGTGGCATTTCGTCTTTGGACGTTTTGTAGCACTCGTATCCAATCGTCCATATTGGCATTGGAGTCCGCTGTTAGGTAGTAAACTTTCTTTCCCGTGTCGATTTCAAATGTGGAAGCACCTTCGGCTCGATTTATTCGGCAGGCTTCATCCAATAGGATCTGGCCCTGTGGTTTTCGATTGATGTCGTGTTGGCTCTTCCAGTACGTGAGCGAACCGTTTTTCAGCACAAACCATCTTTTGCGCCATGTTTTTAACTTGCCCCCGAGTTTGGCCAAGTGACCAACCTTTGAACGAAAATAAAAAAATATTTCATTAGGATCCTTGGCCGGCTCGTTGTTAGATATAGCTTACCTTTTCGAGAGACTCTAGCTTCCGATTAGGGGAGTCAACATAGGATGCCCTCATTAGCAACGAAGGCATTGAAGCATCCATGCATGTGGACTCAGAGACAGCATCCGGAGGTATCGCATAATCATCGGACAGGCCTGATTCAAAGGAAATATCTGAAATTACTGATCCACGTATGGAGGGGATACGTAGATTCGGAGATATCTCTTGAGGAATTCCTTCAGTGTTGTCAAAGTAAATTAGAAACAAAACAAACGTGAAAGCAAAAACAAAACACAAACACAAATCGTCAAATAAATATATAAATGTTAGATAAAACAAAAAAGAATACAGTGTTAACTGAGCAGATTTACAAGACTACAGAAGCGAAGCTCTGTCAGCAAATGAAAGATATAATTATTATTACGTTTAAACTTCTACCTGATTTCATAAGCTATTTCTTTTTATAATCCCCTATTTCGCTTGTAAGTTTTATGCCAGCAAATGTGTGTGGGACAAAGAGACAAAGTGTCGCTATTCCCCAACCATTTACTTTTATTTTTCTACCTGTCTGTACTCTGTCCTCTATGCGTTCCTATACCATTCATCCGATTCTGATACAAGTTTGGTTAATCGTTGTGCGACAGCCCGCGAATGTTTCTGATATGGGCGGGATTTAACAAAAAGGCGTGGCACTTCCCATACAAGAAAACATGGAAAATATATTTCTCCACACTTAATTGATCTAATTTGGAAATTTCATGTGTATTGTTTGGACAATGGAAATCTAAAAATGTGGTCGGGATTTGATATCGGGGTGTGACAACTCAGATAAATTTATTGAAATTGGGACTATAAAATTCTATAAAATACTAAGCGCTGCACAAAATGTGGGCGCATTTGAATACGGGGCGTGGCACATTTCAAAAAGCAAAACCATTAATTGAAAATAGCAGTGGCATTGCTCTGGCTCTGACCGTTCTTCTCCGAAAGATCAGTCAACTACCACTTGCACCAGGCTTTCAATGAAAGAGATGATTGATGGTGGTTGTTTTATTCTTTTTAAGATTCTGATGTGTCTTATAGAGCAACAGATATTTATTAATTTGAAATGCATTTTTTAGATCGGTACTGCAAGGTCGATCCCTAAGGACTGTCAGACCTAATTGAATTCTTGAATAGCGGTGACATAAGGATCTGATGAGTTGCGCAATTAGGCTGTCTATGGGTGTGTGTGATGAGTTGCGCAATTAGGCTGTCTATGGGTGTGTGTTAGCTACTAACATAAGTTATCAGACCAGGCAGCAACAATCGGCTCACAAAAACCGAACCTTGGAGCAACTTTTTATAAAGAATTTAATTTCATTCAGACCAACCCATTTGAATCCAAGGCTTATAAAGACGAACATATTATTATTGCGACAGAGTTTTCCTTCTTCGATGACACTTAGTCGATATTCCTGCCTTCTATTAATACATATAGCTGGCCCACGCGTGCGCTTGTGGCTACTTTAACCTAGCCTATCATAACCTTACAACTACTGAAGATATTAATCTGGCCGCGGGCTTTTTTTTTTTTCTTTTTTTTTATATTAAGCACGTGCTAAATCGGATATGACATTCGTTTTGAACGGCTTATGAATGAGTCTCTATATTTCGCAGTACGACCGAAAATAGGCTTAAGGGTGAACAGATGTGCATTCCTAGCATGACGGGTATTGCGGTTGAATTGTTGAGGTGGCGGAATGCAGCTGGCAATTTCATTTGAGCACTGTTTGTTAAAATAACGATAGAACAACGAGAGATACGTAACATTTCTACGATGTTCAAGCGAATTTATAGAAAGTCCATTATTCGTATCTCCGATTAGTTTAATCGCACGATTTTGAACTCTATATAGTAAGGCTTTAAATTAGTTGATAAATGGGGACCTATGGCTTTCTGGAAATTCAGAGTGTGTACAATGTTCATCTAAAGATCTTAAGCACTGAACTGCGAGACAAAAATAAAACAAATCAAAAAAAAATTTATATCTGCACAATCCAAAAACCAAACAAATTTGTAATCGACTTTTTATTTACCGTCACCAAATTCCAACAAGAAAATCCCAAAAATTCTACGCAGGCAATAGATTAACCAATCATAGGAAACACTCTTTCTACATACCACGTGTCTTATTCTTAGGACTCTCCGAACCGCTTCGTTTCGCCGGGCTTAAGCTCGAGGACGTTTTCAGACTTTTCGACGGACTCGATGCACTACCTGACGTACTCGTTTCCGTGTTGTCCGTACTTGATGAGTTGTGGGAGTTGTGTGTCATCATGACGGCATGTTCCTCGCCATCACTGGAGTCATCGCTTGAGTCACCAGTAAACGGCATCGAACGGATTTGAGAAGCGCGCTAGGAGAATTGAAAATAAGTTAAACGACTACTTTGAATGTTTTCATGGAAAATAAAATAGTGACTCACCCCTTTTACAGTGGCGTAGACAGGCACACTTATATCACAGAATCCACCGCTAGCAGTTTGTTGTGCCCTCGATGGTGTCCCACCGCCAGGGCTGCCATTTGCACTTCCCAAGGTTCCAGCTTGATGATGGCCATGACTTGCACTCGATTCTTGTCCATCGTGATCCCCATCGCCGGGAGCCAAGCCATCATTGGCCACCTGATAGATTTTTGCCTCCCAACTTGGAAATCGGTGCAAAGGCGGCGTTGGAGGCCTGGGTGTTCCGACAACGCCAACCAAGTCACTAGTTGTCGTCGTCGATGTACTGCCGCCACTGGCCATCAGAGCTGGATTATTCTTCATCCAAGGTGGCAATTTCTCTCTGGAAGGTGTGTAGATTTCCGCATAATCATGTGCGGTATCTGTATCAGAACTGTTGGGCCTACCAGAAAGCGGGGTAAGCGTCAAGCCATCAACAGCCGCTACCAGATTTCGCTCCAATTCCTGCGGCTCCATTGATAGATTTCTCCGGTGCTGATGGTGGGGATAACTAGACGTAAGTGGTCGTATCGATTCTTGAGGATCTAATGATTCACTGCGGCGTCTACTTTCTGTTGTGTCCGACGCAAAGTCCTGCACATCTAAACTAAGGCTATTCCGAACCGGACCACTCGGCAGTATACTACTATGGCGGTTCGGCTGATTTGCTATGTGATTACGCAGGAGCTCTAACTGTTGATTGCACTTGACATTTTGTTCACGAAGTAGTTGGTTTTGCTCTTCAAGCTCGCGCAGCTTATTTGTGACCCACTCTTTGATTTTTGCCGCTTTTGCTTCGACTTGGCGTGCGTCGTGTAAACGCAATTGTCGTTGCTCCTCGACTTGGATCTCTAGGCTGGTGATGGTGTTTTCAGCATCGGGAAGAATTGCGGAGGTTTTTTGAACTTGAAGTTGCTGCTGTTGCGGTTGAGGTTGTGGTTGGCTCTGATGGATTGGTGAGTTAGCGTGTGGAGGTTTCGGCCATTCACTCAACCTTTGTTCCATTGCCCGGACCTTTAAAGACAAAACAGAAAAACAAATGTTACAAGGTATATAGGTGTGCAGTTTAACGCCTAAGTCCAGGAGTTTCAAGGTATCCACACGAAAGAACAGGATATCCTATCATTCTACTTGTGCTGCAGTTAAAAAAAATCCAGGCAACGTCAAATGGCAGCTGGCCCCTATTTTTATGGCTTTATCAGTTTGCCACATCGGTGTCAGTAAACTGCAGCTGCACTATACAAGTACCTATTACTTTTGGGTGGTTTTGAATTTGAGCTTATGGACTTTCCAGTTGTACACGGCAGTCGGAGGAAGAGGAAATAAATTATTTGGCCATTTTCGTGCAGCAGCTGTGAACAGTTTTGGGAATGCCTTCATGCATACACAATTTCGTTGGCCGTGTGATGATAAATTTTCGAATTTCACCACTTAATGTCTAACAAAAAGTATCACGTTCCCAAGGAGTTTAAGTCGTAAAATGTATAAATTCGCAAGTTCAATTGCCGGCAAATATAAGGAGTGGATTTGGATTGATTGGACATTGTCGTTATTGTTCATATAGAAAATTCTTTTGCCGTTGGAAATTGAAAAAAGTAGATACGACATGGGCATGACTAATTATCGATAATCAATGTGGAACAGGTTAAACTTAGATTTCAGGATATTTGATGTGCCCCCGTATAGGTTGTATATGTAACAAGTGATTCATCTTTTATATCGGTATGTAAATATTGAATTACTTGAAAAAAATAACAACCGATTTCCATATGTATTTTTTTTTTAATTTGGTCCTTTACAGTTTATTGGGACTAATTTTGAAGACAAAGGAAAATGTGCAGTCTCGGGCAGTATAGCAATGATTTCGGCACGAATATTTGCCTTGAGCTCGTCTGGTCTGGGGCTTGCTGGCGCACACATTGCCCTACAAAAGGAAGTCCGGACATGTCAAATCTGGAGATCTGGGTGGCCAGTCATTGTCGCTATTTTTTGACAGCACACGCCCAGGGAATTTTACGGCAATACTCTCCCTTACCGCTACAACCAGTTCATTGGAATGCCCTGAGCGATGATGACATGTCGACGATTTCCCACTGTGCTCAATAAAATTCGACACCAACCGACGAAGTGAGTTATTACAACCTATACATTTTTATATTTGCAATGTACAGAGTCACTATTTCAGCGCGTTGTTTCGGTGTGACGCGATTCATGGTTTAAATTGCACTGAATTCACCTTTCAAAAACATGTCCACTCAAGTCAATCGCTTGATAAATGTCAAAGAAATTCAGACATACATACTTTACCGTACAGACACCCCATCATTCAATTACTCTCTATTCCCCATATAATATTTTCTTCACAGTCAGATTAGCCTCATTTTTCACGAACAGTTGAGCAGCTATAACTCCGTTAGCTAATAAATCATTGACTCCTATTAATTTTTGCACAAGTTAAGGGGGGATGGAAAAGCTGATGAACCGGCTAGAAGAACATCAGAAACATGTTAAAGAACATATGAGACATTATATGCCTCATTCCTAAGTCGGCATAAAAGCTCGAGTAAAGATCAAATTGAGAGAAAATTCCATGTCCAAACCGGCTCAGGTTTACGATACCACTTTTTATAAAATGCGACTTTAGGGTGACAAATTATGTCGAATAAAAAAGACGAGACAGCTGAACATACTATAAGTGAATGTTCACCCATTTACGGAATTTTAAGGAAGTTTAATTTTCCTTATATAGGAAAAAATGGGTTCCGAAGAACTAAACGAAATCATCTGTTTGGATCATTAAATTTTATACGGAAAGTGGAGACTTAACTGTCCCAAATACCTTTCTGATCCTTTACATCGCCTTGATGAGTCAGCAAATCAAAAGAAGTTAAATAAAGTGCACGACGAACGTAACTTTCTCGTTCATAAAAATTTTGGGTGCAAATGAATTGGGAGCTGCCTGCTTGTATAAATTTCAAGTTGTTGGATTTATGTTTAAGGGTGCATATTCAATACTTTTAAATTTTAGCTAAGAACAAGTTTTGCGTAGCTTTTATTTTACTTCCATTTCAAGTGTAATCATTCAGAAATATACCGTAGAAATGTGAACACAGATCGAGATTTGGGTACTCATTTTTGAGAAATATTTATAACTCGTCAATATTAGAATTTTTTGGGAGAACTTAGTACGGGATCTTATTAAGAATACTTACATTATCCTTAATATCTATTTTGATCAAAATCGTTGAGTGGTTTTTGTAAAATTTGGCAGACAAAACAGTACCAAATATTGCACTGTTTAGTTTGAAAAATATTATGGCTTAACTATTTTCCTGAAAATTGAGTACATTTCCCGAATAGCACACTTGGGTTTTAATATTGTATATACAACTCTAATATAACTATCAAGTTATTTCCTAAGTATTGCAGTAACATTGTCACATCCCACATTGTAACTAAAATAGCCGCATTTCCCCTGATATTTTGCAACAACTTTGTAGTATTTGTGTTTAACTGAGGTTATTTTTTGTTAAATGATAGTTTTTATTACGTTGTTTCAACGAAAACATGTTGCATTTGACTTAACTAATGTTTTAGCAATGTAACCATTAAGTAACTGTTGAGTTGTCCTGTTGTTTATGCAAATCAGTTTGAATAACATGTTGGATATAAAATAAGTACGACAAATGTTTCTGTAAACTTTCCAGAAGTTATAAATAAGTTATTATTAGAATGCTTTTTGAGTCTACATGTATTACTACAAACAAATTATGAAGTATAAAAGGAAAGGTAAAGATATTTGATCTGAAAGGTATTAGTATCTAAAACAGTCCAAGTTTGCTGCGATTTCCGACCAAAATCTTTAAACGAATACTACTTTTGTCATGACCATTAATGTCTTGGGTCCGGAAAATTCACGCGCCTCCAAAAAGGGTTAAATAGAAGAAATGTTTGAAAATCCAAAAATATTGAAATTTGTATTTAAGCTTCAAAATCCCAAAAGACTTGTAGCAACAAATTTTAATGTACCATATTCATCAGTTTCTATACAAATGAATTGTAGAAGCTATGTAGTATATTGGGAAAATTGAAATGTATTTTTCACATCTTAAGACCTATGGTTAAACAGGTATATAAAATGGTGAACAATATGGTGTTTGTTACATGAAACATCATAAAAACATGAACCATAATATTTTAACTAAAATGTTCCTTGAAATGCTATTGACATTAAGTTACAACAAAGTAACAACTGAATGTTAGCAAACTGTTGTTTCCATATTTATGAGATGTAACAACAACAAGTATGTAAGATAAGTATAGGTATATCTGACATTTTAGTTTTCTTCAAAATAGTAAATCAACATTATTATAACATCATTATAATTGAAAATAAGCAATAGCATTATAACTTCTTTATAACTAACTTTTGTTTGTTGACATTATAGTCACTGTTGCCAAACATTTTTAGAAAAAAAATAAACTCTAAAATTTCAACTCTACAATGTATTTTTGTCCTATAATTTGCACATTACAATATTTGTATTAACAACTTTCCAATAAAATACTGCTCTGAACAAATAGGCTTGCAAGTTTGCAGCTACCATTTGGTTTTTTCTCCTTTTCTCCTTTTTTCGTGAAGATCGTAAGCAATATTTTTCCCAAAATCCGAAGTTACATTAAACTTTTTAACTTACATTTGATAGCTGACTTACATTTTGAGTTTTAAAACGATAAAACTACAAATCAGTGCTATTATTCCTTTTCGACGAAAAAAATCGTGATCTCACTTTTACAACATATTTTTGAATTGCGGATAGTCTGCGTGGAACAATATTACATTCGAGGTTATATCTTCTTTTTGTGCATTGAAGTAACATTTTCTGCAATACAGAATAATTGCGGAAAGCTGATTTGGCAACGCTGACTACAACTACTTGATTATGTGGAGGATGTTAAGTTATAATGAAGCTACAATAACGCCACGAAACTTAACACTGACATTTCGATTTTCTCATCAACATTATATTATTATGATTTCACTAACCAGCAGTGATTGACGACGACCGAAGCTAATAATTCCAAATGATGTTAGAATACTTGTCATATAATAAAACATATTTGTAATTGTAAAAACTCAATTATAGCATAGCCTCACATTTTAATGTTTCCCTTATTTTTTTTACTAAATGGCAAAAATATCCCAGATGACTTGTTAATATACGATTCGTTTTAAAAAGATATACAAAACTAAGCAATGACTTTCCATTTGTAATTGTAATTTGTACATATTAGAAACTTAACCACTTTTGATTGTAATTTAGTTACTTTGTTGTTAAGTTTCTGCTATGCAAACGTTTCAATGTGTTTTAGTTAGAAGTATCCAAAATGAAAATTTACTAAACGTATCTGCAACTTATCACCAACCTTTTTAGAACTCTAACTTACGAACTCTTATAAAACTATTTTCAAACATCCCCCCCTTTTTGTGAACAAGTTTTAATCTTAAAAAAACGTATTTACAACATTTCGAATGACAATGTTACAAATAGTCCCGCGTGAACATGAATACAACTGATATAGAACGGATTTTGTTACAGATTACTTAAATATAACAGAAATACAATCGAAGCTTTGTTGCAAATCACAATCTGTGCTATTCGGGTTGGTTTTCAAAGTTTTATCGAAATCGAAAATGGGGTTTTCGAGATATGAGCGGTTTTTAAAATTAGCGTTCTCGGCGATTCGAATTGAAAACTAAGGACGCAATCATTTTTAAAACATCTGTTTTATTCTAAGTTTTCATTAAAGAAAGCAAAATTTAAAAATTAAATTCACAACCCGAGCTAATACAAACATAATATTGAAGCACAAAGGAGCAGGTAACGCGCGACCCAGTGGATGCCCTTACATAAACAATGTAAACTTGAACGCCAATAAATTTTTCATTTGCGTAAATGAACATTTTTTTAAAATGAAAAATTGAATATCTATATTTTGGTTTAACCCATGGGAGGAGCATAAGTGAAGGGCCCTATAGGTATTGATGATTAGCATTCGGTTTGTTTAATGTGAGAGTCAAATCGGAAGATTTATTTTGATTTTACTTTCGAAACACTTAACCGAGGAACATAAGGCTAACCCAAATCTGTGTTATTGAAGCCATCGAACTACTACAACCTCAAATGCCCGGTCAGTTTACCGTTCGCTCGATTCGTATTTGTAAAATAGAGCTACAATAAACTGATACGCTGCCCATATTTTCGTAAAGGCCCTATATAAACTACAACTCTTACAACTCTTCGCAAACATATTGTAACATTTTCTCTTGCATGAGTTAGAATGGTTTTCTGCCGTTACTCATAATCATACCCATATGCATATACCTTCTTGAAAATTGGTTTAATTGTGCCTTGACTTTGCCATAACTCAGTCAACTTATCTGTTTACAAGTCGATACTGCACATTTAGCTTTGCCTGAAAGACTGTTGGCATGTTCTTAATCGACAGAAACTCAACGCTTTTGTGAACCCTAGTTGATTAATACATTTTAATCAGCAATCTCTCAAAAGATTCACTCACTAAATTTCGATATGGAAAAGAAAATCCCTGGCTGTTAGTCATTGCAGTTGTCATTATGCTAACGAAATCTACCCCTGAGTCACATACATACACACAGCTCCGCCTGTCATACCACCCAAAGTCTAGACATTCGTCGTCTCCACTCTTATTTGATTCATGCATCGCCCAGGCATGCTTGTATTTATGCTATTGTTCCTATTGTTCATTTTTCCTGTTTTCTTATTTATGCGATTGCAATTTTCTGCAAAGTGGAAAACATCTTTTATAGTCGATTTTCAATACGACACTTCTGCTGAGTTACTTTCTTCGATTTGTAGCCATTTAGATTTTATTTTCTATCTCAACGACTTCGTTCGAGAAGGAAAAGGAGCTTACTTCCCGGCTAGACTAAGAGGTTGAGAGGGAGAGCTCAACGTATACACTTGGCGCCATGTTTTCTGCTATGCCATCTTTAAAAGCAAACATAACAATCAAAGTGATGTTGGTAAATCTAGAAACCACCCAGCATACTGTATACACATAAAAACGTTTGGCCAAAGGACCAAACGAAAAATCAGACACAACTTTTTTAAAGTACCACTGCATTTGGTGTACTTCGTCCATTCCCAGGGTCATTAAGATTAGGTTATATAGATACATTGGTAGGACTTCTCTGGGAACTATTTATCCATCTACGTCATCAATGGATGAAAACTCACGGAAACTCTGCAGCATGACAGTTAATGATATTGTACATTAAGGGCGTCCGTTTTTTTTATCACGTTTTTCTTATGGTTTTAAAGTTTCAATAAAGTTAAAGATCTTCTGCAAGCTTTCGACTGATGAGCTTGGTGGTCCCGTCCTTTCAGAGAACAGACTCCCCATCTGCTTTGTACCAATTGAATTGCTTTTCATTTCCATGACATTGATGGTTTGAATTTTTGTCTGTCATATCGTTTGAGAAATAAATCGAATGACTTGATAGGAGCACCGAGGAGAGGACTCATTAATGCGAGGGCATTCTTGAAAAATACCAGTGTATGGGAAGAAATAAAACAAGCAGAAGAATGGGTACTGAAACGAAGTATAGGTGGGTCCTTCTAGTTTTGTTTGAATTTATTGATTATTCAGAAGTATGTATGCGTAGATTTTTTATTACCAGTAGGGGTATATTGTTGATAGATTTTAGTACTGCTATTTATCAGGAATATCTAAGGAGCGCTTATTTTGCCATGTGGAATGGAATTTCCCTGCGAATAATTTATTTATGAGGCTAGGGCAAAGAAATTAATCATGTGTCTAAAAGGCATTGCTGCTTGCTTGTTTCTGGCAGGTCCATTAGTCTTAACTTTAACAAAGGGGGGATATAAAATAATTAAAGTTGGTTGTGGGAGAAGTTGTTTCTCATGTGGGGATATAAAGGGTGATTTTTTAGCTGGTTTGGTTTTGGCAACACTGGTTTTGACAGCTGACGTGTGTTTAGTACCTTGTGTCACTGTCAAACAGCTTCAGTTTGGTTTGCAATTTAACCATGGATCGTCTTACAAATGAACAACGCTTGCAAATTATTGAATTTTACTATCAAAATTCGTGCTCGGTTCGAAATGTTCATCGCGCGCTGCTTCCATTTTATGATCGGCATTCTCGACCTTCTGAGCAGTCTATTCGGAAGATTGTGACCAAATTTCGCACCAAATTTACTTTGTTGGACATTAAACCACCAACACGTTTACGTACTGTGCGTAGTGAAGAAAATATTGCGGCCGTATCAGCTAGTGTGACAGAAGACCGCGAAATGTCGATTCGGGGCCGTTCCCAGCAGTTAGGCCTTTGTTACAGCACTACGTGGAAAATTTTGCGGAAGGATTTGGGCGTAAAGCCAGCCGACCTACCACAACGCCGAATTTTTGGTGAATGGGCTCTTGGAAAGCTGGCCGAGGATCCGCTTTTTTATCGAAAAATTGTGTTCAGCGATGAGGCTAATTTTTGGTTGAATGGGTACGTAAATAAGCAAAATTGCCGCATTTGGAGTGAAGATCAGCCAGAAGCATTGCAACAGCTACCAATGCATCCCGAAAAAGCCACTGTTTGGTGCGGTTTATGGGCCGGCGGCAATATTGGGCCATATTTCTTCAAAGATGATGCGAATCGCAGCGTTACTGTCAATGGTGAACGCTACCGAGCGATGATAACAACCTTTTTTTTGCCCGAAATGGAAGTTCTTGACTTGCATGATATGTGGTTTCAACAAGACGGTGCCACATGCCACACAGCACGCGAAACAATGGCGCAATTGCGAGGCGAGTTTGGTGAACAGTTAATTTCACGTTTCGGGCCGGTCAATTGGCCGCCTAGATCGTGCGATTTGACACCATTAGATTATTTTTTGTGGGGGTATGCCAAGGCTAATGTGTATAGGGACAAGCCCGCTTCGATTGACGCACTGGAAGCCAACATCCATGCATTCATTCGTGAGATACCGGCCGATATGTGTGAAAGAGTATGCCAAAATTGGACTCAGCGGATGGGCTACCTGAGACGCAGCCGCGGTCAACATTTGCATGAAATTATCTTTAAACATTAAATTGCAAGGTTCAAACTATCGATTCAAATAAATATTTCATTCATTTTTTCGAATTTTTTGTGTTTTTTTTTTTTTAAAAAGTTCTAAACCTCTTAAAAAATCACCCTTTATTTGGAAAAGTTTTTTTTTAGTGCGAAATGAGTGAACAATTCCATTTACAAATAAATTAATACAGGGTCATTGCTAAGGAGCAACACCAATACCTATTAGTTACGAATCATAGCGATGTGGAAATAATGATGTTGGTTTTGCTACTAAGCCATCCGGGACTAAAGATTAGTATTTTTAGACAAATAAACACAATTTTAACTTGATCAAATTATGAAAAAAATTACAAGTGACACAATGACTCAGTTATAACTTTTTTAGCTTACCTACTAAACGATGAGTTCAAGACCACAACAAACGCACCATAGTTTTGTTTCAATACCCCACCTTTTGCGAATGTCTAACAAACAACCGGCGATATAAATGTTCTGAATTCGGAATCAACTACACGACCCCATTCATCCGAGATAAAAAATAAAATAAAAGTGGAGTAGAAGCTGTTTGTATTTCCCTATTATTGTAAAGGGTGTCATGTAACTATTATGTGATTGGGAACTTCGGAACGAGAAAATATTTTGTAAATATTTGGTTTAAACTATGCGAGTATTTAAAGAGCAGGTGCAAAAATAATACAGCTGTAGAGAAAAATACTGATCGCTGAAGAAAGAAAAGTACTTTAGAACCAATATTGTAGCCAAGGAGTAACACAATTGGTAACTTGGAAGAATTATAAGTAGTACGATCGAAAGTCGTCAGATCAATAAAGTCACGCTGACGCTTGTTCAACATCATAATTGAGAAATTTGTGAAAAACTGACAGACCTAAAGAACATTTTTTCTAAAGTTTTTTGCGGTTTACATTTAAAAGAGATTCAACTTCAACGGGTTGCGAACGTTTTTCTACAAACCAAAATCTTGTCTAAATAAATTAGAATTTTTTTATTAAATTGCTGTAAAGTGGTTATTCTGTTGCTTGTGTTAAAGACGTCGCAACAACTACTCTGTATTTCCTCCAACCCTGCGTAGACACATCACAGTATAAGAAATAATTACCTCAGAATATAAGATCCCAGAAACTTCGGAGTTGAAAAGCTGTCAACATTTTACCACAAAAATAACAAATGTGGCTTTATGCAGTAAGAAAAGTTGGTAAAGTTTTATTAATTTATATACATATTTGGATTCCAGCAAGATCTGGATCTTGCAAGCATTCGAAACTTTAGTCAAACTTCTAGTGCGTGACGAGTACGTAGAAAACACGTTTATAGTACAGTGGTATCCTTCCCTATGACGATTTATTTTCAACTATACGTTAAACGTTTACATACACAAAACAAATGACTAATAAATAAATAGTTGGCACAAAAGGTCCATAGGGACCCTGGGTCTAGCTTCACACAACAAGTTTTTAATTTTTGGGACGAATGGAAGGAATTTAAGTCCAAAGCAGTAACATAGGCCGATATGACGTTGAATCTTTGTAAAAACATCCCAGAGTATAAGACTTCCATCTTGCAGAAAGAAAATAGGCAGAACACCTACATATATTTCGGAAGACATGTCAGTTAGATTGATATATTTTTGGTTAGTATATTTGTATATAACAATTTCATCACTACGTCTCCTGATGGAAATATAACCTGCAAACATTTAACCCCAACGTCATTAAAATTGCCTCAAAACCACCCAGTTACTAAATTTCATTACTCATATTCAACATACTGAGCATGGCTTCTTTTTTGGGAGATACATACATTTAAAGGGTGATTTTTTAGCTGGTTTGGTTTTGGCAACACTGGTTTTGACAGCTGACGTGTGTTTAGTACCTTGTGTCACTGTCAAACAGCTTCAGTTTGGTTTGCAATTTAACCATGGATCGTCTTACAAATGAACAACGCTTGCAAATTATTGAATTTTACTATCAAAATTCGTGCTCGGTTCGAAATGTTCATCGCGCGCTGCTTCCATTTTATGATCGGCATTCTCGACCTTCTGAGCAGTCTATTCGGAAGATTGTGACCAAATTTCGCACCAAATTTACTTTGTTGGACATTAAACCACCAACACGTTTACGTACTGTGCGTAGTGAAGAAAATATTGCGGCCGTATCAGCTAGTGTGACAGAAGACCGCGAAATGTCGATTCGGCGCCGTTCCCAGCAGTTAGGCCTTTGTTACAGCACTACGTGGAAAATTTTGCGGAAGGATTTGGGCGTAAAGCCTTTTAAGATACAGCTGGTGCAAGAACTAAAGCCAGCCGACCTACCACAACGCCGAATTTTTGGTGAATGGGCTCTTGGAAAGCTGGCCGAGGATCCGCTTTTTTATCGAAAAATTGTGTTCAGCGATGAGGCTCATTTTTGGTTGAATGGGTACGTAAATAAGCAAAATTGCCGCATTTGGAGTGAAGATCAGCCAGAAGCATTGCACAGCTACCAATGCATCCCGAAAAAGCCACTGTTTGGTGCGGTTTATGGGCCGGCGGCATTATTGGGCCATATTTCTTCAAAGATGATGCGAATCGCAGCGTTACTGTCAATGGTGAACGCTACCGAGCGATGATAACAAACTTTTTTTTGCCCGAAATGGAAGTTCTTGACTTGCATGATATGTGGTTTCAACAAGACGGTGCCACATGCCACACAGCACGCGAAACAATGGCGCAATTGCGAGGCGAGTTTGGTGAACAGTTAATTTCACGTTTCGGGCCGGTCAATTGGCCGCCTAGATCGTGCGATTTGACACCATTAGATTATTTTTTGTGGGGGTATGCCAAGGCTAATGTGTATAGGGACAAGCCCGCTTCGATTGACGCACTGGAAGCCAACATCCATGCATTCATTCGTGAGATACCGGCCGATATGTGTGAAAGAGTATGCCAAAATTGGACTCAGCGGATGGGCTACCTGAGACGCAGCCGCGGTCAACATTTGCATGAAATTATCTTTAAACATTAAATTGCAAGGTTCAAACTATCAATTCAAATAAATATTTCATTCATTTTTTCGAATTTTTTGTGTTTTTTTTTTTAAAGAAGTTCTAAACCTCTTAAAAAATCACCCTTTATATACCAAGTACGCTGGGTTATCTCATTTCCATTTGACTGCAACAAACAATTTGATTTTCTTTAAGTGATACCCGTCCTTAGTTAACCAACCCTCTGTCTCACAACTTTTTCTGTGTTGTAATCGGATAGCTTCCATTTAAGAGAGGGTAATCAAGTTATACCCAGCAGGACAATCACCCTACATTTAGCATTAAAGATCTTAACAATAGAACACTTAAAATACGTCGCACAATGAATTCCGTCCTTTACAAGAGTTCCTGCAGGAGCTGTTTTATTTGTTTTATTGCTTAAACGTCTACGCCACGGTTGCTTACAATGTTACTTCACCGATAGGTAGGACACCGCCCACTCATGAAGACGCAAAGGATTGATTTCGCAATTAAGTTCTTCAGTTTCCCACTGTTTCCCCCATTCCAGTGCACCTAAATTAAACTATGTTGTACATGTGAGTGCAAGCAATTGGAGCAGGATTAAAACGTGCTTTACAGTGTACAAACTCGAGCACATAAACATCAGAATCACAGTTGCTCAGTGGAGGTGTATAGCAAAAACTTTCGCGTCTTAGGTATATGAAACTTGGTGCACAAGAAACTTTAGATGAGTGTATACACAGCTTCAGGTGTATGCAGTGTGTGGTTTTAATTAAAACAGGATTACAGCTCCATCACGAGCAGAGAAATGTCTTAAGGTAAAGGCAACCAGTGCAACGTATCCAAGATTGTGCTTTTCAAGTCTACCCCATTCATGGGATAGGTATCTACCGTCTTTGAGTTGCTTTATGCTTAATGGTTCGAGAAAATTACAAGATATTCAACCAGCCAACGTGACTAAAAGGTGAAGTTCGTTAGCGACTTGAAAGTAAATTAAGAATTTATTATTTGAGCACAAAATGTTTTAATGTGGTGTTGGGTAGGTAGGTAACTATCCAACCTGCAGGAAAGTGACTATCAGCGGATCATCGTTCAGTTTCATCTAAATATAACTGGTGCAGGGTATGGTAATGAAATGCATCGATGGTTGAACATTTTATAAGGTAGCTTTAAAATATCCGGCATACGAAAATGACAATTTGCCGTCGTGTTATCTACAAAACGAGCTTTTTAAAGCAACGGAAGATGACTTTGTATAAGTAGCTTATGCACCAATTCAGCAAAATTTGGTCCGATGAATTTATGCCTTGCCGGAGGACCTTGTTGGATGAGGCCGCCATCTATTCGAACTATAAGCGCCATCTAAAGTGAAGTAGGTAGGTAAGGTGGAGAAACTTTCTCATTATTGGCTTGACTGTTTCCACTTGGGACTCGAACCTACATCTCAGAGCAAAAAGAAAACACTGCAACTTCTCCATTCTCAGAAATTCAGAGAGGATTACAAGAAAGTGTCTTTTTCTAGTCTGTGGCATAACTGTCCAGCCGTGTTTCCATTTTCGACATAGTTCTTTGACAGTTCTCAAGAAATAAAGTCCTCAAACTGTGTTTATTTTTCCTAAATTATTTAATTTAGTTTACGAAGCTTTTGAAACCTTACTATTAAGAAAAACGCGAAAGGGGATACACGAAGCAAATTTTCGATATCGTATGATTTTTGCCGTTCGCTAAAACGCAGTGTGTTCCGTTGCATTCGAGTTATTTTATGTTTTAACCAAAAGCTTTATGCAGAAACTTATGATTGACAGTAACTCTAATTATGTGTAAATTTATTAAAAATAAAATACATGAAATTAAAGCAGTACACTCATGACAGCGGTATTCCACTGACCGGTAGATGATGATTAGCATTGCGTCAAATTTCATATAAACTAAATTGAGGTTTGATCATTTGCGCTGGAGATTAGCCTCTGGCACCCATTGTGTGTTTCCCTTTCAAGGTAATTTTTTAATCTAGCGCAAAATAATACAAAAGCTATTACAAATTTTAGCTGTCAATAAAATTCAACTAAAAGTAAACAAATTTGGAAAACTCAACAGAAGTGGAGGTTGAGTTTGTATATAAAATGGCGAATGAAGTAAATTAACGGTTGAAATTATGTTTTCTCAGTAAAGATTCGTTTATATTTGGTGCGAAAACTAATTTAACTAATGCCATCTTTGTATTGCTGTCGCTAGATCTTTAAACGGTTGTTCTTCAACAGGAATATTATAGGCTAGACGTGGCGGTAACTGCAGCACATTGAAATAGCTTCTTCTTGAGAAGTGTGTTGTTTTTAAAATTTTTATTTTATTTTTATATGATGGGCAAAAACATTGAGTTCGAGGCGGCTATCCAATGGGTTTGGTTGGTCTGCCGAAAATACCTCAATTTCTCGTTAAAATTAGAAGACAACAAAACCGAAAAGTAAAACGCTTACCTACATTATAGTCGGCTGCAAATCACTACTCAAAATCATGAAAACAATAACTGCACTAGCAGAAGTTCAATCGCATTTGTTTGCACAACCATTCATTTTTAAACCATCAGATCGCCCTATTCAATGACGAAGATATATTTCCATAACAAACCAAAACTATTTTGAGAGCACTTCAACAACAAATTAACCTCACACACGGTAAATCTATTTCCATAGTCCGTTCTCCCACAACAGCAGAGATATCGTTTTTTCCGTATCCTAAATTTAAAACAATTCAGATTGCTCATACATAAACGGGATTGGTTTTACAATTTTTTTTCGAAACCATTCATTCGATTTCAATCAAGATCTTTGCATGTTCTGTAAACAGAAGCAACACACGTAATCTGCCACCTGCATGGTGGAGAATTTAATTAAAAACACACACAAAAATTCAAACAACGAGCCTTTTGTGAACAAATAGAACGTGCCTACAACCCGATTTGGTAGAAATGTATTGTTCATATGTATTCTCGCTGACAAACAATATTATTCGATCCAGACCGAGTTGGACTGCTGAATTGTTCGCTTACTTTAAGTTGAATGAGAGTCAACAGACCATCGTTGGTGGCAACACTCGTAATAAATGTCACTTGTAATGAAAATAAATTTCAAATAATTTTCCTTACTTGATTGCGTGTGGGTGACAAAAGGACCCACCGGCCGATCCTACAGAAAATCACAATTTTATTCAAACCATCTGGTTCTGTTCGTTTTATTTCACTAAGTGGCTTAAAGGATTTTGCTTTTGACATCTCATTCTGTCGGTCGTACTATGTGTGTACAAACAGAGGTCCAATTATATGGAGGCAATTACGTACGCACGCACATGCTCTAATTACATTTGGACTTTTCAGCAGTAATTTGGGGATAAATAAATTGCACACATTAACTGAAAGAACTTATGATCAACGTAAGTATACACATTCCAGCAGAGTAGAGCTGAAGGATACTTGATTGTGGTAACAGTGGCTTTAGATGGTTTGTGATATACGAGGTTTACCAGTAATTTAAGCAGAATCAGCTTCGTTCTCAATTTTATGACCAAGTGAAATCGCGTGCAAAATAGCGCCGTAACTCTTTCTGATTTATCTTCGATATTTGAAAAGTCGTAAACCATATACCGAGACATGCTATGGCATAAAAGTGTATCAGGTCTTTGGGAGATAAACATTCATTTTTACAGTGGCTTCGGGCATCAGGGGGAGCGATGTCTGTAACACACTAAGTACAGCGGTGATTTGGGTTAACATTAACTTGGAAATAGAACGTGGCGAGACTACTTATGCAAAATTATTGTCAATATAGATGAGTTACCCAAGGGGCACTTTACTGCGAAGCTATTCATCTGTCCCTAGATAGGTTTTTTAGAGGTTGGTTCCAAAATATTCGCTTGACAAGATTACATTCATACGGACAAAGCAAGCGAGTTTGCTGTGAGAAATAATTTACCATTTTTAAAAAATTAAAAAAAGTTTGTGGTAGACAGATAGCGTTTCCCCGACCAGATTGAGTATACATTAGCATCAAAGCGTCCTCATTCTCAGTTTTGGACGAGCCAATATCGCCTCTAAATGAGCCAAGGAACGCTTGTGGAGAAAGTAATGTCGATTGCATTATACCAACCTCAAGAAGCCATGTGTCGCCAGATTGAGCTCGGCAGGATGCCGCAGGAAACCCACTGAATGTGCTGCCTTTTGCATTTTTGCTATCACTAAGTGATCCACTGCGCTCACGGTGATTATTTTATGATGGTTCTCAGGTTCAACCCACAGGCACGGTTGCCACTTGCAAAAAAAATTAGCTACAAAAATTTAAGAAAAAAATTACCAAACCAAGATAAAATTTACCAAAAATCTGGAGACGATTTAAAACACAAAGAGATTAATTAGCATAGATATATAGTCTTGAGCCAATGTGAAAATGCCATATCACTATCCTAAGACTTTTCTCTGATTTACGAACATAATATAAAAAACTGCATGGCAGTGTAAAAACGTCCATTTGCTTAGTCTTTAGAGAAACTAAAATAAAAGTGTAGAATTCTTAGCACTTTATTTTTATTTATTACTAGCTGTACCCACCCGGCTTCGCCCGTGTAAAATGTGGTTTCAGAACAGTTGATGGAAACAAAATTAAAAAATTTGCTGTCTTGTTGGGGACAAATTTTTTTGGCTGTTTTGTTTCTATCGACTAAGATAGTGATATTTGCTGCATTACTTACCCTGGAGCAATTGCTTGAAGCAATTCTTGCTTAAATCAACTCTCGCATTTCTTAAAGTTTGATCCTGTGACTTATGGATTGTCATTTCAAAACAAACATTAATAGGCAATCGAATCGGTTTAAACTGAAATGAATAATTACTGTGAATTATTTGTATTCTTGGTATAAACACCGCATCTACTTTACCACACCCAGTTAAAATTAAAGCCTCATGTCAAGCATTATGTTGCTTATGTTATGGGAACTCCAACTTTTAATACCATTTTATGAGCATTTAGGCCATGGGCTGTTAAAAACGCTATTTAAAAACTCTACTCTATAAAAAACGAAATGGGTAATTACCCATGATCTGGTATCACTGAAAGCTATACCTATCTGATATTTCTTTCATAGAAATTTTTTTGTAAGCAAAACAGAGGTAAACATATTTTTCCTACGTATTTGACAATTCTTTTATGGTTTTTTTTTTCTTAGCAAACCAAACAGCATACTGCCTCTGTCTGTCTCCCTCTACGCCACAGGAATAAAATAAGGTTAAAAGAGATGTGAATATATTGCGCGGTTAGTGTGTTTGATTTGAGAATGAAATGCATATCCACCCACCCAGGTGAAAATAGTACAAATGTTTAAAATTTTGCCTACTTATTTAAAAACTTTTTAAGTTATTGAATTCATGGATATCCTAAAATGTAGCCGCAGATGTCCCCTATAAGCTGGTGTTTACTATATTTAAATGCTCCCAGTATTTTCGAACGGAAAGCGTGACAAAGAAAAAAGCGAAACCAAACGATAAAATAAATTACTCTTGTCAAATTTTTTCCGGAATTTATAGCGATATAGAGTTGAAACAAAGTGGATATTGTGGGCCTATTTATCCTCTATAGGACTGATAATAATGCATCAGAATATATTCAATAGTTTCTAAGATTTTTGCATTTAAAGACATGCAGTCAAATTCAATCTTAGTCGAACAGAACTACACCAATTTTATTTATATGATGATGATGATTTTATTTATATGATGATATCGGTCTAACGTACCCTACTTCCAATTATAGACACCAGCGTTACTAATATATTCCAGTCAAAAATAAAAACATCAGAAAACAGAAAATCCTGCTACACTTTGCCTTGTACTCACAAATCTTGTTAAGTGTAAGATCTTATAAAATAGTACTGTAGACGCTTTTAACTCTTTAACCATAGCTTGTTCTCAGATCTTTACCTACCTACTTAATAAAATAAGAAAAGAACCAACCAAACTTTTGATTAACGGGAAAGATTCGTTCGACCGTGCACTTCATTTTTTTTTTGTTCCGAGATAAAAAATGCCCTTCTGCGTTCTTTTAGCTTTTTTTGAAAGGCAAATTGCCCAAAAATGGGTAATTACCCACGATCTGGGATCACTGATAGCTATACCTGTTTGACATTTCTCTTATGGTTTTTTCTTTCTTAGCAAACCAAACAGCATACTGCCCTTGTCTGTCTCCCTCTCCGCCACAGGAATGAAATAAAGTTAAAAGAGATGTCAATATATTGCGCGGTTAGTCTGTTTGATTTGAGAATGAAGTGCATATCCACTCACCCAGGTGAAAATCGTAGAAATGTTTCAAATTTTGCCTATTTATTTAAAAACCTTTGAAGTTATCGAGTTAATGGATATCCTAAAATGTAGCCGCAGATGTCCCCTATAAGCTGGTGTTTACTATATTTAAATGCTCCCAGTATTTTCGAACGGAAAGCGTGACAAAGAAAAAAGCGAAAAGAAACGAAAAAATTAATTACTCTTGTCCAATTTTTTCCGGAATTTGTAAAGATATAGAGTTGAAACAAAGTGGATATTGTGGGCCTATTTATCCTCTATAGGACTGATAATAATGCATCAGAATATATTCAATATTTTCTAAGATTTTTGCATTTAAAGACATGCAGTCAAATTCAATCTTAGTCGAACAGAACTACACCAATTTTATTTATATGATGATGATGATGATTTTATTTATATGATGATATCGGTCTAACGTACCCTACTTCCAATTATAGACACCAGCGTTACTAATATATTCCAGTCAAAAATAAAAACATCAGAAAACAGAAAATCCTGCTACACTTTGCCTTGTACTCACAAATCTTGTTAAGTGTAAGATCTTATAAAATAGTACTGTAGACGCTTTTAACTCTTTAACCATAGCTTGTTCTCAGATCTTTACCTACCTACTTAATAAAATAAGAAAAGAACCAACCAAACTTTTGATTAACGGGAAAGATTCGTTCGACCGTGCACTTCATTTTTTTTTGTTCCGAGATAAAAAATGCCCTTCTGCGTTCTTTTAGCTTTTTTTGAAAGGCAAATTGCCCAAAAATGGGTAATTACCCACGATCTGGGATCACTGATAGCTATACCTGTTTGACATTTCTCTTATGGTTTTTTCTTTCTTAGCAAACCAAACAGCATACTGCCCTTGTCTGTCTCCCTCTCCGCCACAGGAATGAAATAAAGTTAAAAGAGATGTCAATATATTGCGCGGTTAGTGTGTTTGATTTGAGAATGAAGTGCATATCCACTCACCCAGGTGAAAATCGTAGAAATGTTTCAAATTTTGCCTATTTATTTAAAAACCTTTGAAGTTATCGAGTTAATGGATATCCTAAAATGTAGCCGCAGATGTCCCCTATAAGCTGGTGTTTACTATATTTAAATGCTCCCAGTATTTTCGAACGGAAAGCGTGACAAAGAAAAAAGCGAAAAGAAACGAAAAAATTAATTACTCTTGTCCAATTTTTTCCGGAATTTGTAAAGATATAGAGTTGAAACAAAGTGGATATTGTGGGCCTATTTATCCTCTATAGGACTGATAATAATGCATCAGAATATATTCAATAGTTTCTAAGATTTTTGCATTTAAAGACATGCAGTCAAATTCAATCTTAGTCGAACAGAACTACACCAATTTTATTTATATGATAACACACATTTTTAAAGCAAAAAAAAACATAAGTCGTTTAAAATATTCAATTAGGTACATGTAGGTTTGCTGACCAAAAGCATGATTTTCTAAACTCAAATTATTTTATTTGGTTTTTTAAATTTGCTTGTTTAAAAGCTATTTATAAAACATAAGACTTTTTAGTTCAGTAAGGAACGTAGTAGGAACTTTGTCAGTATTTAAAAAACGCCAAAACCAAAAAGAAAATTACTAAATTTGATAAAAAATTACCAAAGTGGGAACCGTGCCCACACCAAAACAGAATAATTCCAGTCGTCCACTTATTTCGCAATGCATTAATTTTCAATTGAACACATTCATGTACCATTCTACCGTGCCAATTTTACGCAACCATCGTGTTTGATTCGATTGGGGATCGCTGCACAAAGCGTGATCAACAAATGTGATTGGTTAAGTGCACGAGGGTACCAATGCATTCGCATCAACTTGTTGAGCAACCAAAACGAATAGGCAGTTGAACGACTCATCGAATTTGTTTGTTTGCCAAAATCAAGCTTGTTGATGATCCACTAGGCGTTCGGGACCCGCGAAGTGATTAATACCATAATGGTTAATTAATTGTACGTTGCTCAACACGAACAGTATTGGAACTTGGTTGAGAAGTTGCGCACTAAGTGGGCATAAATATCTTATGGTTTTCTCAACTGTGAAACGGTTCGTGAACGTCCGACAAACGTAAACGACAAAGTAAGCTTCTCAATTCATCCATTTGGCCTCGGCATCAATTTTAGGTCCTTTCCATACGTTAAAAAAAAAGAAAAGAAAAACTCGGACTCTACCGCATAAAGAATGAAATAATATAATGTGGTATGACCAGGATGTTGTTATGGAATCTCAAACAAAAATCTCGTCCTGATTGCAGAAGAATGTTATTAGCCTGTTTATAAGCCACTGACAAGTGCATTTGTTAAAAGAAATGTGCGAACGGTAATCCCTGTACCAAAATTTAAATGACAAACAGTTTGCTGTTCAGAATGTACAAACTTTGGCCTGTATGAAATATTAGAAATGGTTTTCTTATAGCCTCGACTTCATATTAAACATTTATTGAATACTGAGACAAACAAATTCAGTCCTATATACACTCCGCAGTCCTACGTTGCTTACATATAATATATTCAAATCTTTCATCACATGCCTTGGAGCGTGAAACCCCATACCTAGCATTATACCATCAGAAAGCATTACACAGCATCCTCAGAAAAAAAAACAATTTTGTGGAAAGAAAATCTTTAACAAATGTTTTCTCACTTTGACATTGGTCATGATGAATGGTTATAAGTTATAATAAATCAAGGAATGTCCATCTGAATAAACATTATTTGAAGGAATTTTACAAAGCAAACTAGGTATAAGAAAACGAAACAGATATGAGAAAATAATCGAAGCAGGTGCAGTTTTTGTGTTTCGGAGAAAAGATGGAACATGGAACTACTTTGAGAATTACCATTTGCAAGGCTGCGCTTTAGCGCAATGTGCAATTGTGAAAGAATATCTGATCCGTGTAATCGAAAATGTTCGCGCCGTAGAAATCGTTTCGATGTGACCTCGCTGCAACTGAATTTATTGAGCTCGAACCAACGTTTTGGACTGCAGTTAAAAACTTTATCCAGCTGCATTCCCCTGGCAGCCAATGGCGACATGAAAAGAAACTTAAGACATTCTGTGTCCTTTTTGTTACTGTACATGAAAACTTTTGCATAATGTTGTATTCGGTGTGTATAGAAAGGGCACTGCAATCTCAGTCGGAGTGCACTTCTCTCCAACACCTATATTTCCTATATATGCAAGACGGCGCTAGGAATTGCATAATTCCCTTGAGGGTGGATTTTATTTTTTTTGTACAAAGAAGTTTTGTGCAGAGCAGAGATGTAATGCAGTACCGTGAACCGTGTCTGGGGGAATCCGTTATGGTTATAGGATTAAGTTTACACGCACGGAAGCTATTATCGTTGAGAAGCGGGATTAATAAATTACACTCCGAGGGAAAGATAATGTTTATGTACGGTTACCTTTACAAAAAGATGCACAAATGCGTTAGGATGCAAATCAAATTGACAGGAGGTATTTACAAGCGGTCTTAGGAATGCCGTAGTGGATTTAATCGCGCTATTTTTTAATAGAAGAGGTTGTTGGTGACAGCATTTAAATAGAATTTTCAAGGATTTGTGGTTCGTGAATTACATTTCTACATGATTGACTAATCGGTCTTTTGCACATAGACAGAGTGGCGTACTAAACTCCCATTCATGACACTAGTCCTGGCAAAAGTTCAAGACAGTTTGACAAAGGATTGTCGTTTTTAATTTTCGAGGTCGCTGATCCTATAGCAGTAACTCAACAATGATTAGGAATTGATACATATTGATTACAAAACCGACGGGAGTAAGGTCTCGCCAGCTTGGTGGTCAAACTATAAAAATTACATTCGTGCTCTTTGCCAGTCAGCTTGCAACATAACGATACATATGCACTTTCCGGTGAGAATAAACTCATTTTCGAAATAAGTTTTCAATAACTATTCCTCAACGTTGTTCAAGCGGATATCGGTTCAATTGAGGCACTGACGTCTTTAGGTCAATCAAATAAAGTGAACCAGGAATGAGAGAGCAACGCATAAAACCAATTTTGAAAAAAAAAAACTGTGTGACAAAAGTTTTTGATTAAGCTTCTTTGAGTCCCTGCTTACCTCCAGTGTCTGAAATGTCGATACGTTTACAGCTTCTAACAATGACTTGTACTACCTTCTGCTATCTAACTGGTGGAAGGAAAAGAATGCATGCGGATATCCACCAAGCAACAACCGCATCCAATGGATGTCGTTCTGAAATTTTAAATCGCAAGGCAACGATCGCTGCCTCAACCTGTAAGCAAGCATGTCACTAGCATTAAGGACAAAAGATCAGTGGTAACGATATCATCGTGCAACCAAAAGTGCCGTAACCAATGTACTGCGGTTAAGAACGCATTCTATCTTAAAATTCTGAAGACCAACCCAAACTCTGTTGGTGCAAATGACAGCCAACAATGCGCTGAAATGTGTAAAATTTGGTCCGATGAATGGAACCTCAGCGACCTACTACGGAATGTCCCGTTAAATATCTCATCGAACATACTGTGTGGGTGCCAACAACCTTTCGCAACTAGAATGATTGACCCATATGATGACTGTTTTAAGAAAAATAAGTCATCCCTCGAATTTCAAGAGTTTTGAAAAAATTTCAGATAAACATATTCGCTTTATCGACTTCAAAGTATTTTGGTACGAATTATATAAAACCATGCATGGTTTCGACGTGAGCCACGTTAGTCTGACTTCTTCTTCAATATTAATCGTGGGGCAATTGAACGAAACTCACGGGCCAACATTAGAGGTCTGTCTCATAAAGAATTCAAAAAGAAGTGTATGCTGTAATCAGGAACTGACAACGGCAACTCTGGCGAAATTTTGCAGTGAATTGTCAACCGAAGCTTTAGAAATACCTCACGCTTGACATGCAGCGGAGATCAAACCAGGAACCAGTCGTGCCAGTCGCTCTTTTTTCGGGCAAATAAGGTGTACTAGTAAAATCCTCTCTTTTATAGAATCAACCATTATTGTATTGCATACATTTTTTAACTGAACCTTTTCGAAACTGGATGAAAGCATTGTCGCGTCGAGAAGACTATTTTTTATGGACTGATGTTCGATCCACTTTATGTCGATGGAGTGTGGAGGAGCAGATTCAACTTAAAAACTAAAAGTTTAAAATACAACTTAGAAGGTGGCTAAGTCATGTGGAGCATATGAGCAACTACGTACGAGTCTGACGAGTTTTTGAGTCCACCATGAGGAAAAACAAAAGTAGATGAAGACTCTGTCTTAGTTGGCGGGCCCAATTGGAACAGAGTAGACCGAGAAAACGTAAAGGCGAATTTTGATTGAGGCCGTGATCTACATCGGACTGTAAGCGCAACAAAAAAAAAGTCTAATAATTTCAATTCTTCAAACAATCACAAGTTTCAACTGCACTTAAAGAAGTACCGTACTAATAATACCGTACAGCCACAAACTATTTACATAGAATGGTGTTTCGTAAGGTTAGGTTGAGTGGGGTTATGAGATCAGCACCAAAGACCAGGCACCATAGAGGACCCATCGCCATCCCCAGGTAACATTAGAAATTAAGATCATTGAAGAAAGATTAAAAAAATTCAAAAAGTTCATAGAATTTTTTCCATATGATTTTTATTTAGTACTAGCCTTCAAACGATAAGTGTATAAATTTGACAGCAGTCTGACTATTGATTGAGTTATAGCATTTTGTGTGAAGCAACTTTTGTTATTGAAAAAAAAAAATGGAAAAAGTGAATTTCGAGTTTTGATAAAGCATTGCTTTCTGATAAAAAAAATTCATGGCTTGATAAACATTATCCGGAGTCTGCTCCATCGAGACAAATGGTAGAGAAGTGGATTGCTGAATTTAAACGTGGTCGTACCAGCACAAATGATGCAGAGCGCAGTGGACGCCCAAATGAGGCTGTTCTTCCAGAAAACATAAAAAAAAGTCCACAAATTGGTTACGAACGATCGCAAATTGAAGGTGCACGAGCTACCTGGCATTTTAAAGATATCAGATGGTAGTGTTTTTACCATTTTACACGAACATTTGGGTATGCGAAAGCTCTGTGCAAAGTGTGTGCCGCGTGAGCTCGCAGTCGACCAAAAACAGCAACAACAAATCGATGAAAACGATGGCAAAATTGAATGAATTGGGCTTCGAATTGCTTACCCACCCAATGTATTCTCCATATTTAGCCCCTAGCGGCTTTTTCCTGTTTTCAGATCTCAAGAGAATGCTTACTGGAAAGAAATTTAAGTCCAATGATGAAGTAATTGCTGAAACTGAGGCCTATTTTGACGAGAAAGAGAAATCGTACTATAAAAGTGGTATCGAAAAGTTAGAAAACCGCTATACTCGTTGTATCGCCCTCGAAGGCAACTATGTTAAATAATAAAATCGAGTTTTGTCAAAATTTTGTGTTTTTCTTACTTATCCTACGGACTTATTGAATGACCTTAACTGCAGGAATACAAATAATTTCAGAATATCAGTGCATGCTGTGTTTTCTATTTAAACTTGCTTGTGGGAGGAATACCAAAAATCTATCAGACAAACCCACATTAATAGAACCCTATTAGGAAAGTTAAGCTAAGTGGTGTAGTGCTCCCGCGTCTTCATCCATTTCAAAGTACTCACCTCGAATCCATTAAAAACACATGACATTATGACAGGAGCGAAACGCAGCACAAAATCGTCACGTATCAGTCTGAAACGCTCCATATATAATGTAATGTGTGACTACTCCAGGGCGATGTTCTCTCCATTTTCCTATTTGCTTTCGAATTTTATTTGCCTTCGTTTGGATGGGATTTTAAAAAGTTTTTCTTTTTCCTTTTTGTAGTTTTCACCAAATTCCATGTGACGGGCGTCAAAAATATCTTCACAGAGAAACAAACAAATGGCACACGCATCCAAAGTGTTTTTTCTACAGATAAATGCTGAAGCTGTGCCGTATAGCCGTGCACATCAAAATGTCATCGTTATTCATTGTGGGTTGCTTTTTGCCTTTCGATCCATTTATAGATACTTTTTCGTATGCGCGCTCGAGTTCGTTCCGTCATCATCTATAGCCATACGTATACTACATTCATCCCAGTTGCCCATGCCCAGATGAACTCAGTTCTACGTTTGGCTTCGCTTTTGCCGTTTGCTTCTATTTCTCGATTTATTTTTCGCTTAATGCGTTCAGTTGCGCGCCTGATGTGGAAATAATGAAAATTACTTTTGCGCCCCCAGAATGATGGAGTGCTGTGGTCGTTTATGCTCGGTGTGCTGCTGCTGCTGATGATGATGAAGCTACTTGCATCTGTGGGTGGATGATGAGTTTTCTTCAGCATTATGTTCTTTTGCAGGGAATTATCGGTGATGCCTGATGCATCGTGATAGCAAGATAGGGACACAAGATTATATTTAAGATGCGTGTGCGAGCTTCCCTTGTGTAGAATGCACTTCAATTAAGATGCATTAACGGTTTTGCTTTCATTCGAAATTAAAGATTTCGCAGATAAGACTGGGTGAGGGGGATATGCCAATTATTGATTAGTGTTAGATATTGAGTGTGACATGCAATTCGATATCCCAACTGGGGGCCAGTGGGTTTTCACCAAACTGTATACGGTCACGTATCGGATTACTTGTGTGACTAATTGTAAATCACACGTGAGTATAGTTGGATGGGTGGGTGGAAGCAGGGCTAATGGATAACTTGTCCTGTAACGATATACAGCTTAGCCAAACAACAACTGCTGTGTGAGTAATGACTTCCTTCCCTAAGTAAGTTATATATACTTTATATAGTGCATGTGCACGTTTACGAGTAAATGCCAGCACTGACGAGTGGAATATTCTATTACAGAACCGAAATTGGAGGTATATCTATTTGTACGCGCTATGGGAAATAGGACACAGGTAAACAAATATGGACGAGAGATAATATTTATTTGTCATGCTGGATGCATTAGAAGATTATTTGATTACAATATTTAGCTCTCAAAAGTGGCAAATGAACAGTAATTTAATGGAAAATGGTCAGCTAAACCGCTGGGACAGTCCGATAAAGAAGTAAGACCTTGTGTTGCGTTGTAGGCAGTGGTTTTATGGCTAGCGTATTGGACTACTAAGCAAAGGGTCCCTGGTTCTATCCTCGGAAAAAATAAGTTTTTTCCAATGCGCCACATCTCGCGAATGTCTCACAAATATCTAAGAGTACAACTTTTTTTAATAAGCCATTTCATTCGTCCCAAAAATGAACACAGAACGATTTGTTATGAGAAGCTAGGCCTCCCTAGGGTCCCCTGCGTAACAGTGCTAGGGTCCATTACTTGTTCTTCATACCCTGTTCAACCTTTCATATCAATATATTTGATTAGTTAACCTACTACCAACATGTGAAAAGTCTCTGCCTGAGACACTGTTTTCAGTGTCTGCTTTCAGTTATACAGACCATCCGCTCTTGCATCCGCGATGGCTTGGTCATTAAAACGGAGGTTCCGTCTTCTCAAATTTGGGGACTGAGTTTCAAAGATCCTGTTAGTCGACGAATTTTGGCTTTTTAGAATACATCCACATCTTGGTACAGCTCATAAAATTCGCGGTTGTATCTTATTCCCCGCCACCGCCATACGATTTCATATGTTTTAATTTTTTAGATCGATGTCGCTGAAATCCTCAGTCGCTCACTGTGTAACTGCCGTACTGCACGGTTAGTAAGGGTAATTATTACTCGAAAATCGAGGAATAGTTTTAAAGGGCCAAAACTGCTACGAAGCCTGACGGGAACGAATAAATATGAAATAGGAATTGGATGTTACTAACATAATGCTTTGATATTGCTGACTTGTCATCCGCCTATGTAAGGCTAAACAAACGCATATGAGTTTTCTCTGGGAAGTAAAGTATTCTATTCATTGGGACTGCGGAAGCATAAATATGTCTCGTAACTTAACATATCTTCGAAAAAAGTTTCTACCTAATTGTTAATATAATATAATATTTTAAAAAAGCCAAACGTACGTAATTTTGTGGGCAACATGTTGTTCCAAAAAATGGATTGCGTTTAAAGCTATATGACGAAGTGGCATCATCAGTGGCATCTTACAGTGCATCCTTTCAGTCGGGCTTTCGATAATTATTTATCGTTTTCAGAATTGTATTGGAACGTTGCATGTTGATGTGGCAATCTTGTTCATAGGATAACAGCTGCATCTAAGTCCCCAAACTTGGTAGGTGTGAATCCGTCAATATCTACGACCCAGGACTGCTGATGGATACATGACCGTCATCCTGGATTCAAAGCTTAATTGAAGTTCGAAGAGCTTGTCAAAAAGTCTTACATGCGATACCCTATGTCTGCAGAATTAGGACCCAAATCGTATGTGTCGCACTGGCGGTATACATCGTTAGTGAGACACATTTTGAAGTATGGTGGAATTAGAACCTAAATTTGGCTAATGGAGGCCTTACGAACTACATCCAAGAAGATACTGCTGAAAATCTGTCCTTATATGCAACTTTCAGAAGGCCAAATCGTATTACTTGACCTTATGTCACCTTCCCAAAGCGTCAATTTTTAAAAAAAAATTTTTTTTGTCTTACGTCGCTTAGCCTTATGTCACGGCACCCTAAATCTGACCCTCTTCGACCGAAACCGCCATTGGGCGTCGAAAGTCTGCATACCCTACGGGCACAATCTACAATTAAGTGCCTCAAAAGCAGTTATACACCTTCCAATATTTTGACTTTAAAAAAAGATGAAGTTTCCTATAACAATGGTTCCATGTTTGATATCGATGCAAACGCTAGCATCTTTTGTGGAGTTCTAATCTAGACGAAAAATATATACGAAATCAGATGATTGCATTGTTTTTCAGAGCAGAGATAGCTGCATAACACAAGTAGCAAAGGAAATTAAAAGACAAATGTTCGTCGAAAAAAGCATTAACGCGTCCAGATAAAATCGGGTTCATGCTTTTTTTAACTGTTTAATATAGATATATACACATATCACAAGTTTTTTCTAATTAGAACCAACATTTTTAAGCAATACAATTGTTGTCAAAATAAAGCTCAGTCTTTAAACGGTTTGACAATTGTCTGTGTATTCCTATTGAGATTGTTTTTAACAATTAAGAAAGCAAATAAAAAACGCACTCTACACTACCAACTTTGGGAAAATTTTGTTTGGTACTATTTCACGCAAAATTGCCGCAATTAAAAATTTCAAATATGAGGCAAAAAATGAGCCTCATAACTAAACGTAATTTTGCTAATATAGGTATCTGGTCGAGAACGGGCACTGATTATAAAAGTAAATTCGGATAGTTGGTATAGATTTGTTCCGACTTCAGAAGCTCGTAATTTGAAGTGTTTTTGCAATAATAAATTCGCAATAAACTATTACAAATAATTCTTCTGCATCAACCCCACTTCTATCTAGTTATAGTATATTATATTCATACAGAATTTAAAGCTGAATTGCGTTTAATAGTGGTAGCCGCAATACTTAGGGACCGTTGGATATTGAAATACATTAAAAGATGGCCTGTATTTTTCTTGATTTTTATTTGTCTTTAAAAAACATGTTGTTACAACTTACAAGCTCTTTTTTCTCAACAACTACACAGGGATTTTTTTTAGGACCGAAAATACAAAAGTCGCATGGTATATGTATTCTATATTCAACTCTTTCTAATTTCCCTCCAACACATTTTTCGTTGCATTACTCTCTGGTGATACCAAACCACCACCTTATGTGTGCGATTCTATACAATTCTACTACAATATGGTAATTGTTCCCGAAAAATATATTTTAATTCGGTTTTCAGTTTACCCCTCATTGGCAGTCAACCACTACATACATAAGGAAAAATGACTAACCCCAGAAACAAAGCGAAAAATAACTTTTTTCAATAAAGCTGTCATATAAAGACGTAAATATGCATTCGTAAACGAACGTAAGCAATGTGCGTCATTTGGCAGTACAATTATACGTAATAGTGATAAGAAAGGGCAGCAAAATTGAGGGAAACTCTTACTCACTATAATTGTGTGTAGATGTAGCACAAATATATTATAGTAGATTTACAAACGACACAGCAAGGGTTAGGAGCTCACGCAGCATAAATGTATTTTTGCATATGAGAGCAGTTTGACTGTTTTTATCTTGCTTGCGCACACAAATTGAGTCTAAATCATTATATTAAAATAAAGCATTTTGGTGACATTCAATTTGTCACCGCCATATTACCATAGTAACGTATTCGAATAAAAATCATCTAAGATTAGAACATATTTCCGAAGGAATGCAATTTACCCCTAAATGTAAGCAACTGTATCTTTCAATGATAGGCGTCTTTTTTTTAGTTTCGATCTCAGCAAAGCAAAGTAAAGTAAGATTTTCAGCATCTAGTAAGTAAGTAAGTAGAACGTAGTTGTCGTAATTGCCTGCTGCAAATACTACTTTACTTTGTTTTGCTGAGATCAAAGTTTAAAAAAAAACAGACCTGATGTTAGTTACTATGGAAAATATTTTTCGACATAAATTGCTTGCGCTAGATTTTCTTAATTTTCAAACGGGCGTATTTTTTCGATATCTAGATGTCGCTTTTTCTTTTATAAAAACAAAAGCTTAAATATCGAACATTGGGTCGTATGAATAAAACGTAGCAATTGCTTTTACTCAAGAGAAATGTCAAAATCAAAGCATTTGCTACATTTCGTATGAATAGAAACCAATTTGAGTTAGTTCCAACTTTTGACGTGTTCGAAAAGCGGCGGCACTGACCTTTTACTCAGATCGGTATGAATAAAACTTATCAGACAAAGCAAATGCTATGCAAATTCTGAGTCTGCTATTTAGTTGACTCAGACCTTTTGCTAATTATTTTGTACGCACATTTTTTAACATAAAACAATCTAATCATTGTGAATTTTCGATGTTTTGTTTATAAATAGTTAAATTCAGTTTTGTTCGTGCAGGAAAACCAAACAAAACATGGACGCGATAAGTTTTCACATCATATACCTGTGTTACCTCTTGTTGTTAACGTTAATGTTAATAAAAACAATTGTTTCTTAAAAATGTGAACATTTTGGCTAGTAACTTTTTAAAATTTTAATTTTGAGACGCGTGGTGGTGCTCTTTCAAATATCCAGAAAATTTTCGTAAGGTATTTAGGAGATCCGGGCTTTCGGGTAAACATTTTAAAATTCATGGCAACAAGTAAAGAATGTAAGTGTTTAGGTTGGTGTTGGAGAAGATCTTGGTGTTCATCAGTCAACCGTTTCGTTAACTAAATTGGTATGTGTGTCAAAAAATAGTTCAACAAGCCGATGATTGGATATATTTTCCGATAACGGAGGAAGAAATCAAACATCATCAAGTGATCTGGCAAATAAAATTTATGTTTCCAGGTGCAATTAAAGCTATATATTGCTATTGATAATTTTCCCACAAAAAATTGAAAATAAATTCAAAATAAACAAACCACCGAACAGTTGTCACTTGTCAAGTTTGACAGAAATTGCAAGGCAAGGACATGTACAGCGAAGTAAATGCTATGTTCGAATTTTCGAACTTACTTTAGCAAACTTATTCATATCGATTCAAAGCATTTGCTAAGGGCTTTTACTTTGCTAAAACCTTTTACTCAAAGCAAATGCTAGTTTTTATTCATACGACAAATTGTGGTACCAAAGGTAGGGTCGATTTTCGACCACAAGCGAGACTAGTTGTTATAGAGTGTACCATTAAAACCTTTTCGCTATTGGTATTCAATTATTTGACTATAAATATCCGAAAATATCATCGGTAATACTTGCAAAATCTTCGAAGAAATGCTGTCAGATTTTTGGCGGAGATTGGGCTATAAATTTCATAAATTTCCGACAGAAAATTTAGTATGAGCTCGATTGGGATTGGGCTATAAATCTTAGCATTTTTATCTTGGGCGACTATTTTTCTACATATTGTAACAGACTACTATCGCAGGCAAGCATTTGAAACAAAATGTGAGGTTTGCCAAACATCATAGAGTATAACTATTCGGACTCGGTTTCAAGTTGAAGGTACCTTCTCTTCGTCTCAAACATAAAGACTAACAATGGAAGTGAGAACCAAACCTATTCGGACATATTGCATCAGCTATTTATTTATTTATTTATTTATTTATTAACCTTAGACATTAAAAACCTCTTAGGATTTTTAAAAGCCATGATTGGTTAAACGAGTAAGGGAAATAACTTTCTCCTACACTCACGTGGCATCACATCGGACCTCTGACCGCATCTGCCAATAGATAGCTACTCTAAATAACCTATTACCATATTTGTTTTGAAGTTGATTGGCGCAGTAGAGCTGTTAGAGATCCCTCAGCGTTGATTGCGATGTTCACAAGCTTATAAAAATACTCAACTCACCTGAAAAGAAAAAAAATAGTAGGAAGTCAGATTAAAATTGGGGTTTAAAAGAAAAAAATAAATAAATAACAGGCAGTGTTTTGTTATAAATTACAACCTGCGTTTTAGCCACCTTTCCATCTCAAAACTTTAACCGATGTTTTCCAGTCGAAACTAAAGTGGGTGGAGGCTACATTTCAAATTGAGTCAGAATTGCAGACAGTTTTTTTTTCGAAATAACTTTAAAGCCGTTCAGTAGACAAATACATAGACAGTTTAATTTGTTTGTTTAATTTTAATGCAATCCTCTTGAATGTAAAGCGACAAACGATTACCACGAGTCTATGTGCTAAAACTAAGTTAGTCTATCCCCAAGATAAGCCCTTTTTTCCAACCATTTAGGATGGGATGACTTGTTTTCAAGTGATGCGTTTTCAAGTTCACTTCACTTAACAAATTTTATTACATGTATAGATAAATATTATTGAGTTCACTCGAATCTCTAAGTAAACAATGTTCATTGAATGAAGACATTCCTTGCGTCGAAATATGTCAAGATTTTTAGCAGATGGTAGAGTCTCCAACCAAGGCGAATGCTAAAAATATCTATAGTGTGCATAAAGAAGTAGAAATTGTATAAAATATAGAGGATGACGCAGTCACCTATTCTCCTCTTCGGATTAACGAATAAAAAATTCGTATCCTCTATGCGAGGGTAATAGCAAAACTTCAAAAAAGGTTAAACATTCTTTTTCCTTTGAAGAAGCTTCACTCGCACTCACCCCAAAATGCAATCAATTCCCTTCTACTTTCAGCACTTCTAAAAATGTCACGAATCCTTGCCGTCTTTTAGATTAAGTGCAATTGTCATCTGCACTCGTTGCGTTGTATGGTGTACGGTGTATGGACTATCCTATAGTCCCAGCACCACTCACTGTCAGAAAATCATATTAAGAGCTCCTCCGTATACCGACCGGGAACAGTGTCAAGTGAAAAATCCACTTAAAGTCAAAATTTCTTAAATTATCCTTTTCACCATGGAAAATTCAAGATAATACTGAAATACATCACATCGCATAAAAAGGACACTCTTGGCTGTCTGGGACAGCGTTGCACAAGATGGGACTATCAAATCACAAAGTCCCTTACTGAATTTCCATCTTTTCTCTGTCTGGTGTGCCTCCGGTTTTGCATTTCGCCTTTATGTGTGCTTTCCAAGGAATCTGTTTAAATTATGATGCAAAGTACATGACAGACAAGATGTGGTCGCTCTCATGCATATACTTTTGTGAAAGGTTATACGAAGTAACGTCCACTTTGAGATAAAATACGAGCAGTTGGCCGGAGCTTCTAATTTTCAAGAGTTCCAGGAGGTGACATCCGTTTTTCTTGAACAAATTTATGGCGACAACATGCTGTCTAGGGCACGTGCTGCAACATGCACTTTGGACTGTGAATTAGGGGCGGCAAAATGTTCACAAAGTGTAGAAAATCCTGTTGGATGCAGCTACGGGATCGATTTTCCCACCCCGTTAAGAGCTTTGACCATTTATGATAACTCGGGGTGGAAAACTCCCACCACTACCCCATACGTTAAGTGGTTGAAGCATGCAGTTGACACAAGTTCGGTCGAGTGAACCATCGTTAATAAAAGAGTGGAACAGTTTAAGGGTGTGCATCGTGCATCCGGCTGAGGTTCAATTTGATAAAAAAAATCTCAACCCTCAACTTTTACGCGAATAACAAACCAGTATGTTGAATGTGGGTTCAAATTATGTCACGGTTAAAACGACTCCATGCAACTACGAGTCTGGTTTTCCATTTCGTGTTTTTTTTTTCGGACCCATACCAGACACATCCCTGGCTCAGAGCATTCTAGCCTATGTTGTGCAACCGCATGTGGTGTTGGAACGTGAACTACACGTACTTCTATCGGGATAGTTGGTTCAATTTGGGAAACCAATTTCAGATGCTTGGTGTAGGTACATGTTTAATGGCGGTTTTGAGTTAATGCACTTTTGTGCTCTTGTTAAATCGCAGGGAATGATTGGTAAAATAGCGGAGGTCGGGGGTTACATTTATTACAAATAGACCTTATTATTTTAGGCAGCTTCGACGGCAGAAGGACCGATGGAATCGCAATGGTTGCAACTCGAGGTATTGCGCTGTCTCTTAATCTAGCTTAAGCTTTAGTTTGAAAATAGCAGATACAAGGTGGAGTTTTTAATACTTTAAATAGATTAAGAATTGCATCAATGAGGAACCAATTTTGCAAGACTCTCAGTCAGGCGGTAAGTTTTGCTGCGAAAAACAAAATTCCAATGAAATTTCCTATAGAGGCAAAAGTCGTCAACATAAGTATAATATGTGTTCATGCCAACACAGAGAAGAGGGAAACACTACGAGGGATACGATTTCCTCAGATATAATTAAGATATGATTTAAGGACGAAGGGGATGGCATCCAACGAATCAAGAAATCGTGAACCAAATTCACGAGTCTTCTAAATATCCGGAGCTAAGGAGCAGTCATCAGTGGGAAATGTACAAATGTGGGCGGTATTTCACTACGAGCTGGACCGGCAAACTTCGTGAGGCCTAAAATTGATTAAATTATTAATATTCTTTTCGAAAATCGAACCTCTCTCTAGAAAAAATAAAACTCTTTGTTCGGTGCATAGTTACGACTTCTTAGATTTCTGGGTCAGCTTCCTGTTCGGGTATTTCGGCGCTAATTATTGAATCGACGGGTCGGATTTTCTCAATTAACCAACACAGAATGTGAGCTGGCGGTAATCCTTCTTCTGCCATTCGACCCATTACATCCAGCAACGCGCTTGCCTAAAAACATTGTGCTAAGGTATGAAGTCTTTGTTTGGAAAACCTTGCGGTGATATCGTGGCGGTCAGTCGAATTAAACATAGTTCAATATGAATCCAACCAAAAAAAAATTCCATGCAAATCGGATGAAGTTCAGCCGAGTTATGCGAGAACTAACCGTCAGCAATTATTAACTTTCCCCATTACGTAGTAAGAGAAAAATATTGTATTCGTACAAAATTTCGAACTCGAGATGTTTATTAATTCTGACATTACGATGATGATGAGGAACTCAAAAAAGTGGGTCGGAAAATTCTGTCCGTCTGTCTGTCTGTATGTACCGTTCAAACTTCGGATTTGGGGTTCGGGCTGTTTTTTGTTTTGCACGGTAACCTCAATATTAATGATACTTCCCATATAAAATGTTCATACCAGTTTGATTTGTTCAAACACGGCTCTAACGATTTCAACCAAAATTTATATTTAAGCTTATGTAGGTGAGGTTTACATAACTGCATACTCAGTTCTCCGTCTAATAACGGTGCTTTTGAAATTTGTACATATTAATAGGGATGCCATACGTCCCCCTTTCCTACATATGTGTATCTAATGAAACTTATTTTTATTTCAAATAATGTTGTCCTCCTTTTTGAACACTTTTCCCCCTAGAAAACTCACGATGTCCCCCTTTTCGTATTTTTTAATCTGGCAACCCTACATATTAATCTCCAAAACGGTACATACGATTAAAACAAAAATTAATCTGTAAGGTAATATTTTATAATCATTTCTAACTTATACCATGTTCCCACCAACGTGATTTAGAGAAATCAACTTGATTTAGCTAAATCATCTCATAAATTACGTGATTTATCATACATTTTCGTGATTAATATTTACGTGATTTATACGTGTTTAAATTTTAATTACGTATCTGTCATCGCAAATGCACACAAGATAAAATCAAACATACCTGTTATTAACTTCAGCCCTTTATTCAGCAAACAAAAACAAAAACAAAAAACTCAAAAAAATTATTCCAAATTCAATTTTCTAATTTCGTTCGTGTTTCGGTGAGTTTTTGATATTTTTATTAATTACATACAATCAAAAATTGTTTTATTCTCGGCAGGTATGGCAAGAAAACTTAAACAACAAAAAAAGGACTATCTCACAATATTGAAAGTTGGACATCTAATGCTAAAGTTGACAAAAATGTCACACTAAATCACGAAAAGTTCGGTGGAGACGCCTTTCGTGATTTATAAATCACTTTGGCTAAATCACGTTGGTGGGAACATGGTATTAATGGCAAACTCAGTTTTACTCACTATAATCGTAAATTAAATTTTTGCAAAAGTCATTTTTTAAAATGTAGTTTTCTTTAGTTTACCTTAAAACGGCAATAACGATTTTGACCAAAATGCAAACATAGAGTAATATTTATGTTTCCAAAATCATTGCGTCCTTGATTTTGAATTCGAATAACCGAAAACTCTAATTTTAAAAACTGCTCATATCTCGAAAACCACATTTTCGATTTTGATAAAACTTTAAAAACCAACTAATGCCAACATCCCGAACAATAACTTGTACTCGGTTTTCAGCTAAATAGTTAAGCAATAGTATTTTTCAAACTAAACATTGCAATATTTGGTACTGTTTTGTCTGCCAAATTTTACAAAAAACTGCTCTAACGATTTTGATCAAAATACAGTGGGATAGGGAACACACCCATTCAGGGCCACCAACACAAAAATACAACAAAAGGAAGAGGAGAAAAAGAGGAAAACAAGAAGATAGACGACGAGGACACGAAGACGAGAAGAGGTGATCTGAAGAGAGAAGATAGACGGCAACGGAGTTTTTTGTTTTAACTAAATATAATTATCCATTATTCGTATTCTTTTTCGGTTCGAATAAAAGTCAGTGGTTGTGTTTTTTTGCCCGAATTCTCTAGCCACCGGCAAGGAAAACCTACATACATATTAAAGATTAAATCAGTATTCGAAATAAGATCCCGTACTTAATTAGACCTGATTAGCTGAATGTATGTCTGATGAATCGAATCTTATTATGATTTTCCCTATCTATAAGGATAGAGGCTCTCAATTAAGCTAAATAAAGCGGAATCAATCATCAAAGTGAAGATTTTATCTTCAAAGCCTTGAAGCTTTTGTTATTCTGCTACAACATAATTGGGGCCTTATTTTTGCTTTGTCAGAACAGGGCACTCGATCGCCAGTCGAATCCTCAACGAAGAGCTGTACATTCCATGATAACCAAGTTTGATTACCCCAAAAATTATCTTTTGGGTAGCGGGGATTTGTGGTCTTAACAGGACGGTGGGTCCAGCCACAAATCGACCGAACTGCTTGAGATATGTAAGGCGAAGTTTTCTAGTGGCGAGTCTCACCAAGAGCCAAGGCTATCAACTTTTAAGAATGAGTGAAGAAATAAAAGTGAATGAAATTCGTTTAGCAGTTACAGTCTTGCAGTCTAGTTTTCAACTAGTTTTTGAAATGAGCACGATTCAGCTGTCAGCTGTAAGGTGTGTTGCCGCTGGAAAAAATGTTGGCAATTCAAAAAAATAACCCTCTAATAGAGAACGTTTATATTGTTTGCTACATCCGAGAGCTTTTCGGTTACTTATGAGAGGTGTCCTTGTTTTATTTCTAGTGTAATTTTCCACATATTTAGGACGGGGTATTAAGTATACGTAATGATTTTGTGACCAGAATCATTCTTTCTTTAACACCTTTCCCTTCTCACATCCCCATCCCGGCTGTTTTTAAAGTAAAAAAAGTAGTCATTGCAAATGGTTGCCAAAACTAACACCCAGTTCGTTACATACTTTGTAACGTTAAGTTATTCACAGTTGTGAATACAGTTGTTTGCTACACTTCATCATCCTATATCCATCAACCATAATAATATTCATTGCTTTGACCAACATCGTGTTACTGTATTCACCACATTGGATTATTTCCAAGCTGGTATTTTACCGACCTAAAAGCATCCTCTGTTTTCGTTGTAAAACGCGGGCTTGAAAATCAATGCCTAATGCGGAAGTATTATAGCGGTTGCATGAAGAGCATACTATTTTTAACTCAACGAAACAGCACGCATCATAAGAGTCAAATTCATGTGTATGTCAAAAACAATGACTCTTAATATGCAACACAAATGGGAAAACACCAGGGAAAAGAGCAAGCACCCAAACTACCAGCCGCTCCTATTGGCAGCCACGGCATTCCCTATAAAATGCATTTCTCCTGCCTGCAAGCACACAAATAGGTACCTATAGTAAGATATCATAAAATCCTCACGTTATTCGTATACCGAAATGCGTTTCCTCTCAAATTAATTGGCGCCCATACCTTGCCCGGTACGATTGAATAAAAAAATAAAGACGACGCCTGTGCCTACAAAGTGTCACTAAATCACGGGGCAGACGTGTTTAGCTAGCCAGAATTGCTTTATGTTTTTTTTTGGAATTTTAATTATAATTTCACAGTCGGAATGTTCAAATTGAACGCTGGCGTTAGCATTCTACAGCCCTTGTGTACGAATTTATGGCATATTTCCCTAAAGGTGCTATTCCGCATACCTAGTAAAAAGATTGCTACAGTTTATTTTTTATCTGCGCGCCACCAATTCCCTAACTACCTCGCTCATCATCGTTAAAATTACGATACCTACGACATTATATAGCAAGAGGCACTCCGACAATGTCAATGATACCTCCAATAGTCGTAAAAGAACGGAACGCTGTCACCGCTTGTGTTGTTACTGCCTTGTTCCTGTCACATGGACCAGAAACCTCCCACGATGATAATAATAATTATTCCCGCGAAGACTTGGGAGACTGAAAGCCATTCAATTGAAGTTTGGTATTATACCCAACTGTTTCTGCTGACTAGGTGAATAAACTAATAGCGGAAGATTACAACACACAACTCACACACGACATAGTTTGCTGGGGTCAACGATAGCTGTTTTTATTCCGAGCCAATGAAGCGTGACGAATATGACACCAAACGATGACTTTTGTAATTTATAACGGAAAAACAAAGGCCAAGTTTTCCGCTAACCACACCTACATAAAGTGGTCTAATGAAATCTCAAAAGATGTATATTTCCCCACAAAATTAATTCAAGTCTTAAAAAAGAAACAGCAAACAAAATTTATTGAAAAATGAGAAGTCTTGAATGACGGGGAAAAAGGATGAAGATTAATTTTTCACAAGGGGGCAATGGAATCTGTGGGTTTGGATGTGGTGACGGAGAATGGACGAGTAAACATCTCTAGTCTGCTGAGGGAAGAAAAGTTTTTGATTGCACGGCGCGAGAGATGGAGTAATGGAGTTTAATGAAATTTATTAAGTGTCAGAGGAGTGCTCCTGAGGATTCCGATCGTTATTAGTTTTTGGTGTGGATGTGCCCCTTGAATATTTATCGATCTATAAGGGGATGGCGAGTTCAATGTCAAAAAGATGAAAACTTAAGACAAAGGCGCAGTTATTGAATATTTAATTAAAAATGATTCAGACCGAAATGAAGACACCTATACACCCTCAATTGTTTGGGGAGAAAAGTCTGCTGAAACAAAATAATTTCTCAAAGCCGTATACATTTTTTAGACTTCTTGCATGCACAAGAAATCGATTTGTAGCATTTAAAGTATCAGCTTTTTAAGTAAAAGAACATGAGCATAAATATCAATTTTTATAATTCATATACATATTCTGAATCGGTAGGTAATATTTCATTCATTCGAACTATCTCTCCAAATGTAATAATAACCAGTTTGTATACTGTAAACAATCGTCTATTATTATATATAGTAGGACTAGAAAGCTGAAATTTGAAAATAGTTTTACAGATTTTACGGAAATAGGTAGGTTTAAAAATATATTTTATATATATCTTAGGAAGGCTTTCTATATTAGCCACACAATGAATTTCGCAAATAAGAATGTTCAAATATGAAATATAGGTTCCTGTTTGAGGGTAGAGTTCGTGATAATTGCTCTCCAAGCGTGTCTGGTATTCAGCTAGTTATTATATAGGAAACTGACCACAGCTCGCTTGGCTTGTCTGCCGCGTCCCAAATTAAGATGTAGTAAGTAAGAAAGAAGAGCTTCCGTCGATGCGCACAATTTCAAAATTGTTCAGTCGTAACGAGTCAAAAAAGAAAGGTAGTGATTCCAAATTTAACAGTTTAACGTAAACTTTGTGGCAAGCACTAAAAAAAGCAACCTCTCTCCTTTCTCTATAAAATCCAAATGCAGCCTGCGTGTGACCAGTCCACTTCAACTGCAGCACTGTAAATGTAAACCATGCTACACATTTTCTCTCTGGATATTTACGGTAGGCGTAGCTATATGGTAGCAAAATTGGTTCTGCGACTATGACAATCAATACAATGGAAGAGTAATGATACAGGGCCGGCATGCATACCATTCTAACTGCTAATAACGTTGAATCAGAAGTTACGGAATATATGCAACTATAGTTTTGGACTTTAATATTCAGTACAATACAAATATTCCCAAACATCAGAAATGGCAAAAGAATTCTATTGGCTGACACTGAGACCTAAAGGATCTATTTTATAAATGGAGAAATGCAATACAAATAGATGAGTTACAAGAAGGCTTTTGTAGCAGAATTCATTAAATCTCCTGCTGAGCGTGTCTCTCTGAAACATTTTCTTAACCAGGCAGTCCAGTCACATAGGATTCCATTTTTTTCCGGGAAGAACCTACATTGTGTCTTGGTGCTAGAAATATATACCGAAGGATCTAAGACTGGTGACGGTGCAGGAGCCGCAGTTTTCTCAGTCATTATTGTTAAACTTTAGTTGTTTAGATCAACAAAAAAACTCTAGAAGCAACTTAATAGTAAAGGTGAAATCGCCATCAAAATCAGAGATCGCAGAAATCTGATGAATCACCAACAGCAAGATCTAAATCGTTTATGCACCGTCGTAAATCAGTAAGTGAGATCTCGAAGAGACAGAAAGATCAATAGGCCTTTAAAATTTAAACAAAATGGGCAACTTTAACAACTAAGAGCCACCGAAAGTAATATTTCTTGCAGTTGAATGGATGAAGTAGAAGAGGAGACGTTTTTTTCAATTGCTATATACCTGCCCTGTACTCTTCTTGATTAAAAAGCAATCTTTTGAAGAGTGCTTCTTTGCGGTTCTTGCAGATATTGTCGAAACGGATATCAACAATAAGGAATTTCCTCCAAAATTGAAAATGGTTCTAAAAAATCGGATATAACCCACTCTTTTAATGTGGTTGCACAATGGACTAAGTAAATTACTCCGATTTTGTTCTACAAATTGCCAGCTAAAAACCATCCCTCATACATTTCTGATAGAAAAGGAACAATTTAAATTGTTTTAGCCGCTTTAAGATTAGACAGAAACAACGAACTAGCTTCAATCGAGGTTGTAACTTTTTTGAAGATGTAGAATACTTTTAAATATTTATGCGTATACGGTGACCATTTTTAAAGTCAAAAATAGTCATAGCATATTTGAACTATCAAAATTTTTAGGTTCTTGTGGGCTTAATAAGAAGAATTGATTTGGTCTTTGAAAATCAATACAAAATTACCAGCTTTGTAAGAATTGAGAAGGTGCCTACTCCCAATTTCGCATATTTCTTATATTTAGTAGGAAGATTGTCTTAGGGAAAAAAGACGACTTTTTTGGAAAAAAGAGGGCATAGTAGGGGAAAAGAGGACTGTCTTCTCAAAAGGAGGACGAATAATCAGCGAATTTATGCGATTTAAAATAAAATATTCAAACATTTTCCAATCGCTTACAACATTCCAAGGCTATGAGTTATAAGGTATTCTTGAAACACTCTCTGATTTGATATTATAGTTTTGATCTCGACTTCTGGATAGCAAATGACGATAAAACATATCCTATCTTTTAGTTGTGACATTTTGCAACGCAATTGTGAATACCGTTGTCACTTCGTGCAGTAGTTGGTCAATCTATTTCGGTCAAACACTCTTTTAGTCGGAAAAAAGTTACAGCTTATTGTAGCAAGGATTATGTTTTTAAAATAAAAAAAATGTATGGTACATTGAACAAAAATTATGAGAACCGTAGAGTCTAAGCTTATTGAGTCTGCATTTTTTTTTTACTAAATTTAAAATCGTCAATGAAACCGACCTGTAAACCCATGCGCGTGGATTAGATCCATTTCACAAAACTATGCAAAATATTTATGGTTGAAATGAGTAACCTGACATGGGTATTCTACGACATATGTTATGTGTGGGAATCTGGCTCATAATTCAGATGAACTACTCGACGTCTACCAAACGGATTCCACTTAAAATTTACATTTGATGCACATACAATAAAAAAAAAATTGTCCTTTATCTAACTCTTTCGTTGCAGATCTGCTATCTCTTTTTTGTTATTAACGGAAAAAAAACACGTACGCCTTGCCTCCAAAGAGCAAAAGGTATATAAATATATATAACGGTACGAACATAATCCTAACGATTAAAATGAAATACCTACGTACTTACAAAAAAACAAAAACAAACAGCCAATAAAATCTGAATTATTATTGGTAAACCTTCGCTTTACGATCCTATAAAAACCGTTATCAAAATCCCACTTCTGCAGTCATCGTATATATGACTATGTGCAACTGACGCTATCAAATTCTTTTAATACCATTGTACCTGAGTTATTCCAATAAAAACCTTTAAAAACCTATAAAAAATATAGTCCCAAAAAAATGTTTAAGTAGGCATATATAAAAAATATACGTACATGGGCACATATTGAAATCCATTTTCACCATTCTTCTGCCAACTGCCATATTCATGAATATCATGCACGGATAAAGGTTGAAGCACAAAAATCCGCTAAAAGTATATTGGCGATAAAAAGGTGTTTGTTCGTAATCCGCGCGAAAAAAAAAAACCGTTTTTTTTTTTGTAATATTCTACAAAACTTTAGGTATTATCATCCACAGGATGCTATAGTGTGTGTGTAGTTTGTGAAAAGGAACGAACGAAAATCACTTTTACAACCCCCTTAGTAAGGTTTGGCTTTTATTTTCCACTTCCACAAAACCAGTAAACGGCGAACTCACAAAAAAAGTCTTGCTTTTTGGCCAAAGGGGTGCAGGAAAGTTTTTTTTTCCTGATTTAATAGACTAATGTGGGGTACTATGCGATGTGACTCATGACAGCGATAATTTGTGTGAATTAATTTACTTTCACAAATCTTTTTTTATTCTCAGAGAGAATAAGACGATCATAAGATATGTACATAGAGTAGCTTTATATATTGTTATATAAATCTCTTGTTTCGTTACAACCCCTAGATCACTTAGGGTAAATTACAGGTTTCATTTGCGACTACACACTGTTTAGAGAAATTGAGCGACACGCATTGTTAAGACGCGTTAAGACCCCTGGCGAAACAATTTTCAATTTCAAAAGAACAACAATACCGAAACCGACTGAGCTCCTTCTTGCGTAAATTTTCGTTTTAGGGTAAAAATAATCCAAAATTCGCCTAGGGGACTACACGCACATTTTGCTCTTCTATCCAGCAAATACACAACGTTTCTCGAGATGCATTCATTCATTCAAAATTAAAAACTACACAAATGTCCCTGAATGCAACCCTTAGGTGTGGTAGGGGAGCAGCATTTTCACTCGCGAGCTCTTATGTGTCTTTCAAAAAAATGTTCTTTTATTTGAGATTATTTTTAATTTTATTTCAAATCCAATCTCCCAGCGATCACTTGGTGAATTCAATTAATTCCCAAGGAACAGGAGAAATAAATATAACACGCGGAGCACTTTTAAAAGCAAGTCGAACGCAACGAGCTCAAGAATAGAACTGAATGCCATATACCGAAGTAAAAAGTGACTAGGGCGCTGCTACTCACTACTTGTATTGTATTTGTGTGCCCTCCGCAATTCCGCATACTGCACAAGTTCGGGAATAAAATAGGGAAAAAGGGAATAATGTCGGTCCCATACAGAGTATTATGGAGAATGGTATGGACTGCAGAGCAGAGTAGAACAGCAGTGAGTCACAACTCACAAGAGATTCCAGGCATCACACACAAGTACTCAAAAACTGAAACTCACGAACCGGACGGTATTGCACCCGATGAGGGGTAGAAAAGGGCGAAAGTAAGAGAATCAGAAAAACCGGCGCCCCTAGTGCTTGTATTTCTTTTTGTCCTACTGTTGATATACACTGAGTGTGAGTACTATTTTTCAACGCATGGGAAACGGAATAAGTTCAAACGACATGTAATATGTAAAGTCGATGCCATCTCTAACTCTATGGCAAGTTCATGTAGTCGATGCTCGATGGATGTAGTAATTTTGTAGTACGATGTACGATACGACTCGTACAGTACGAGAAACGAGAGACGTGCGCTGGTGGAGAGAATGAATTTATTGTTGGCAGTGAAGAGATTTCTATTGTTTTTTGGGTGGAAAGTGGCAAGAGTGAGCAAGTGGGAGGTGGGAGTTGGGACGGGCGGGAAATGGAGCATAATACCATTGAATGGAGTAGAGAAGAGACATCATCTTTATAAAAGAGAGGCTGGTGTTGGTGCCTATTGGTTTCTCTTCCTGTTTTAGAGATACGATGGAGGATGGTGGGTTGGGCAGTGTTGCCAATTGGTATTTCCATTAGAGCTACTAGTAGTAAAGTATTATACCCTATTCACACCGCACCGAAAATCTTGTTTTCGTCGAAAACTGGTCGATGCATTCACACCGAGCACGAACAAACGAACACGTTTGAAATTTCAATCAGCTGTGAGACACTAGTCGCGAAACTTCTGTGTGAGCTATTTTGATAAAAAATTTCAATCGCATTAATTAAATAAAATGAATTTAAAAACAATAATATTTACCCATCAATTAAGTGTGGGAAATGATTTTAAGTTGTGAGATGTTGTGACCTCTGGTTGGTCAGCTGTTCCGCTGAATTTGATGAATATTGCAAAAGTTCTGTTTGTTTCAACAATCCAACGATTGGAAGTCGTTTTCGTGGAAATCGACTTAAACAACTTGTTTTGGAAACTGAAATGCCTATTTAGGGAAAAACTTTCTTTTTCGATGAAGTTTTCGAGTGTTTTCGCGAAAACCCAGTTTTCGGCTGTATATGAATAGGGTATTATGGATTTTAGACTAAAATGTCTTCTATATCAGCCGACCAAAGCAATGGGGACATAAATTGTTAAGAAAGTTCAGTATAATGAAATTTGATGGTAACCAATGTCTGATACCTAAATAGATAACGATAGAAAACATCAGAAACCAACGTTTCAGAAAAGACTTTCTAAAGCAATACATATTGAAATATTGAAATTGAGCATGAAAGGTTTTAGGTATTCAAGATTTTATAGTGAAAGCAATTATTTCGAGCTTAAATTCACCTTATCAATTGGGCCAGGCCTTCTACGCACTGTAACAAAGCAGTTTGTATCAATTTTATTATGGACTCCGCAAATACAATCGAAGAAGAGTGACAACAAATGAGATGCAAAGGTAGCCGCAACGAAGAATAAAGATGGAAGTTTCTTAGTATTATTTCACAAGCTACTGGGCTCCTAGCTTCTTCAATAAAACGTTAAAGTCATACTTGGTAAGCTCAATTCAAAAAAATAAGTAAAAGTGTTATCATCCGCCTGGCCGATGCCTTGATACCATCCACTGCATACATACAGATACGATATTTTTACTTTTGCAAATTTCAAATTCACAAATCAAATTCAAATAGGATATCAAAAATACACAATCGGCATTGTGTCATTGGATAATATAAGTCTGTTCAATGAACGCCTACAATTTGGATTTTTTACAGAAGTTCAATAGCGAATTGAATACAATGTCTATATAGTCCCGTATCTAAAACCAACAAATTTGAAAGCCGATAAACGCTATGAGTCTACGCATAAAATTAGAATATTTTGTATGCAATGCATAACAAATAGAATATCAGCTTCGTTTGAGTTAGCGTATGACTTCCATTTTAGAATTTACACTTAACAAACGTGTCTAATAAAATATGTAAGGCCTCCCTAAGGGCTTACACATAATACCAGCTCTGAGCTTAGAACGTGCCAGCTGTTGGAATATGCAAAATTGGATTTTTTAGATAATGGGTCATTGAAATAAATACAATGAATGTAATCAACTATGGCGACGTTAAAAATGCATTTTCATTTTGTATCAGTGTATGGGATGGTATTATTTATTCAAACAAAATTGTTGCAACCCTTTTGTAGGTGTTTGTAGTATGGGAGTTTTCATCAACGGGTTCAGATACATTTAGGGAAAATATTAGGAAACAGTATTATTCATTCGAAAATAAGGACTAATAAACAATACATCATATAGAATCTACCTATAGCAGGAGATATACGTTAATGTATATTGTGAATATTTTACTAAAATAATAGTGTATGGAATAGAAAACGATTCATCGAGCATTGATGGTAGCACTAATTGTCAAGTGACAAGAGTGATCGCAATATTTGTATAAAGCGGAGATAGCACCTTAAAGCATACCAGGCTACTTATGTCTTTGTTTTACCTTAAGAAAACAGAAAGAAATGAAAAAAAGATGTCAAATTTAAAAGTTTAATGCTGGCAATATCAAATTATATAGGTCAGGTATTTTAGTTTAAGACTTATATTTCTTATGTTTCAAAATGTAAGCTTCTTAAGTGTTGTTGTTGTTAGTGTGCTATACTTATTAAGAGAGATCTTAACATGCCGAAAAAAATACGAATTACGCAAAAGATTTTTTATTTCTTCTTAGACAAGCCTGTATGTCCTCTACGTAACCTTATTAAACATGTAATTTGAAATACAAGATGCTTCCTAGACAGTACGCTTAAAATTGTAATGAGTTTAATACTTTATACCAACAGACAAAAATCATATACTTCACTGTTCCATTGACTGAGACTTTGGATCTGTAATACTATTAAAACAATTACATTTTGGATTTAATTTGGAAATAACAGCAATACTTTTGTCGCAAACGTTTTTTTATATAATTAAAAACTTTGCAGTGCCCAAATATATCTTATCAATGAATGACAAGTTCGAAAACCGACAGAAAATTTATTTTTTTAGGCTTAGTTCTAGTCCTAGCTAAGTTCAACGGCCAATTTAGAAACCCTTTCATGACAGCATACTCTCGGATGTTTGTCAGACGTTCGCGAGAGGTGGCGCAGTGAATAAAAATAACCTAAAGATGGAATTTGTGTTTTCAGGGAATCGAACATGGGACCCCCCGCTTAATAGTCTAGTACACTAACCACTAGGACACTGCGTATATAAAGATTATAATGAACTGATCGGTGTCCAGTGATTAGGGACAGCTAGCACGTGGAATATTATTTTTTTCAGGAGGTCATGAGAGGTAATTCTTACTATGCAAGAACATACAGATATTCGTTATTTGACTTCTATTGTCCTCTTTTCCCTAATCGCTTTAAACTGCAATTTGACTAGTTCCCTCTCAGTTGGTGTGGACGCATTTTGAATGTACATAATGCGAACATTGGATATACACAAGAATGGAGGTCAGATATAGTGAGATCAAAAGAGTCCTTGTAGACAAACTCACCTATTTGCGTTTTTATTTTATGGTAAGTATTAAGGGTTCATTTGTTTGAGTGAAATGATTTGCACCCGTTATCAAAACTTTTTCCACAATACTAAACTATAATCATTTTTATCATAATCGTTTTTAGTGTCCAGGCTATATTTTTCGAACTCACATTTTCGATACAAAATTGCATATTGTGACCTAAAAAATATTAAGTGTGAAGGTTAAAAATGATTATTAGTAAGGCCCTTTGTCTTTTAGTGGAGTGTGGCAGTAAATTATAAAAATACATTTACTTCAGATAGTTTCACACTAATCATCCCCTCCATCTCTAATCTCTGCATAACATTTTTCCCGATCTGGTTGGGATACCAACTGCAACTTCTTGTAGCACAAGTCAAGAGAGTTCATTTCTATAAATACCTACTAAGTACCGCATACGTACGTGACTAGTTTCCATCATAATCTACACCGCATGTACAGCCATAAAACGACATTTTACTATGCCCTTAAAGCGACACTCATGAGCTCATCTCGCGGCCAAAAACCATCTGATTAAACGACAACTAATGGAGTGTCATCCTATTCTAACGCCATGCATTCAATTTGTTATGTACAATGACACCATCAACTAAGAAAAATTCACTAAATTTGAACTTGTCACGCTCATTTGGTATGCATTCCAAACACCATTGAATGCGTCCTTTCGCTTTGTACATGTAGATGTTCGTTTAATCTGATCTTCCTTTAATGCATATCTATCTATACGCGTACAAAGTCTCCTATTATACTAACTCGTAGTCTATCCGCAGATGCACCCCCGATTCCATGCAGCGCTGTAGAGGTATATGTATTTTTTGCCATTGAAAGAAAGTGTACTAAAAGAGCGCAAGGATAAACCCAAACAGATAGAAACTTATAGAAAACGGTTTTTTCTTATCCTGATTATACAAAAAAAAAATATTCCCTGAACTTTTTGTTGAAAAGTCTCCTCTGCTTCGTTTTGTCTTATCGTGTACAATTTTCTAGAGTTTTGTGTACACTCGTGGTTGGAAAACCTAACCACCGCAGTTGTGTGGTATGTCGTATCTTTTTCATTATCCTAGTTTTAAAATGTGCCATACAAACATTGTCCCGTTTTAGTGTGTTGTTTGGCGAGGAGCTCCACCTAAAAAAATATATATATAAATAAGGACATTTTCACTGCAACCGCACAAGGGCATACAACAATAATTTAAGCTGCATAAAAATGCAAAGAATTGGAATTTAGGGGAAAGGACAATATTTGAAAGCAATTTAATTATGTGAACGATTTTTTCGGTGATAGTGCTGGGTGAAAAGGAAAATATATTCATTCTCTCAGTGGGTTTAGTTACTGGAAAAAATGTATATAGAGATAGATGGTGCAGCTAACTTGTATAAATGTGCTGCAGTGCGGGTTAAAGAGGCACGACTGAGCACAATGGGTATCTACTACATACATACTGCTCACCTGAAAATGGAACAAAGGAAATATTTTGTTAGATTTGAATATGAACTAGATTTTTGTGCAAAAATGCTATTCTTAATAAAACTATTAAATTTTATGTACCCAATTATTAATACAAAGCATATCATACAGGGTAAACGAAACCGTCTCCTTTGGATAACTGCTCCAGTTGCACACACAAAGTTATTTGAGTCTCTCTTCTACATGTGTCACCTAAGACTCTAACTACTGCGTTGTTGGTTGTTACTCTTTCAACGATTCTTCGGGAAGGAGCGCGACTTTCCATAGACTTAACTTGTCATAACCATCTTAGGGATTTGTCAAAATTGAGTGAGTTTTATAATCGCGTTTTATCACCATCAATTGTACTGCTATTAATATCCTCTGTTTCGTTAAAAACAAACAGTTTGTAAACGTGTTGCGTTGAGATTACTTTGTTAGGCGATAACAAAAATTTGACGTGAAGTCCTAACTGGCATGACAGACGATGTAAAGCAGAGACTGGGCAGTATTCATTGCATAGTTTTTTATAGAAACAGCGATTGGCAAGTGTATTATATTCGCTGGGTTTTCTAATGTCATATCCTTTAGAGTTTATGTCAGAGTCAGAGCCGAGAAAAGTTAGATAATGTTGCGAACTGCATCAACGTTCTAGCGGCTTATTTTGATGACAAAGTTGCATTGCAACTTGATGTTTGATTCCAAACAATAAAAGCTGCAAAAGCCGAAGCTCCTACCTCAACAGTTATGAAAAACTTTCGAACCTTTCAATTGCTAAAGATGATATTTTTCCTGCCCAACTCAAGATGGCGCTCAAAATTATAAGATGGAACCGTCATGTATTGTGAAACGCTGATGCCTGATGTTGGTTACAATACCTAGTGTATGAATGGATGGCTTCTTATCTAGCCAAAGAGGGAAAGACATTTCATGGGAACTACAACCGAATACTTCGCCTGGGTTGTAAGACCGATCTTTAAGAGCGATAAACAACCACTCAATACTGCTATGCTATGGTGTGGAAGTGTACGAGGCAGTTGATAAACAGGTCGGATGTTGCTCTAAAATGGAAACAGATGCTATTAGCTGACAGACAATTACTACCAGCTTTCAACGCAGCAAAGAGCTTTATGATTATGTCATACTAAATTTGGCAAAACAACGATGAAACAACACTTACGGTTGCATCATAACTCGCAGCTCGTGGCCCACAACTGACAATAAACGATCATATAACATCTCCTAACAAAATCAGCTCGTCGGTTTAATAACACTGCATCATTGGAAACATGGGCAAAAGAATAGGCATCTTTACAAATTACTTCTGCAGAAGTTGCAGAGACGAAGAGGAAATAAAATCTGTGGAACTGTCCAGCTCTTAAAGAACGACGCCACACTTGTTCGGGAGCACGGTTCTTCGATGGCTTGGAAGATCTACCAACGATACGAACTTTCACAAATTAAAAAGGCTCAACGACAAGTCTTTTCATCGATGCGTCAAAAATACAAAATGGATTCCATGCGGGGATTGTTCTCGCGAAGCACCCGATTTCTCTTTGTTTCATTTAAAAACACATACATTATTTTTTGAAAGGTAGGTACTTTTCGGACAGTCTAGATCTCTAGATGGAACTAAACAACCAGGTTTAAGTCACGGTAGTTGTAAGACCGACACATATCTCCAAAAACCAGCGCTTTTCAGTTATAGAAAATATATTGGGCCTTACTATTAATCATTTTTAACCTTCACACATGCACAATGGGCCGATCAACGGCCTAAGTGTTTCTCTCACCGAGAGCCACTTCAACATAACATAACCTTCACACTAAATATTTTGTAGGTCAAAATATGCAAATTTGTATGAAACATTTCGCCATTGTGAGTTCGAAAAATTTAGCCTGGACACTAAAAATAATTATTAGTTTCTCGGATTGTTTTTAATGTGCAAATTCATTGCGCCGTACTAATAACAAATTTTAGTCTCGTCTTTAAATTTAAGTAATCTCACAATTCCGAAATTTGTATGGAAAATATAGCAACTGTGAACAACTAAAATTTAGAGTCTAAACTAAAAATGTTTATTGGTAAGGCCCATTGTTTAGAAAAAGTCGTTGACAGGCTTGACATCTTTTTGATATAATTTCACTTTGGGAGAAATTTCTGTCTAAGTGGGTGCGTTTAGTGCGCCAACAATCTTAGATTAGAATTAAAGGGTCGGCAGACATAAGAAGAAGGTTCAGCGCGTCTTTATCTCTTTCTACCAGACGCAAAACTATAGCAGCAGGCCATATTTTACAAAGGTCTTCTCCCAACTATTCACTTGGGTATAATTTTTCTGTTTACTGGTGCAATTTCATACATTTTTGTGTAGAAATTGTCGTCAGTGTTAATCTTCATTTCAAATAAAACGCATCATTGTTTTTCGTTAAATGTTTTTGTTTTTGTTCGAGTGAATTCAATATGAAAACAATTTTTGTCAGCCATTCGGAATAAGTGACATAGTTAAAAAACACCCTTAGGTGTAAAATGCTTTTATCTGCGATTTGAACTTGACATCTGTAGTCCTGTACACTACCAACTAAACTACTTCAACCCCAATTAGAGGCAAATCGTTAACCAAAAAGGAAAATAATACAGATGAAAAAATGTAATCCTTGGAGCAATAGCTGATGATACGGAGCATATTTCAAAACTGCAATTCTTGTGTATACAACAGAATAATTAAGTACTTTTAAATTCCATGAAAGGATGAAAAATATGTAGGTGCAAATAAACACAACAAACGATCACACGAATCCGGTAGTAGAAAGGTATATTGAAAGAAAAATAAGACGTGATAGCTGGCGTAGGTAGCAGAAGGACATATAACAAGTGAAAATATATACGTCCAACCAACAAAAGACACCCGACGAGGATTGAAATTGCTTCCCAATTATACGGTGACATAATAGTATGTCATTTGCAGCTATACATCGTACGTATACATCTCATTACCGTTATCAATTATAAACAATCTGATTCTAAGCTATAAAGCCTTCAAAAGAAAAGGATTAAATGCTGAAATGACTTCCACTCCGGCTTGGGTTGCCGTATTTCCTCTTTATTTCCTTCAATAATGAACAAAAAGAACAATTACTCCTTTTTTCCTACGAAGGATTATAATGTACGAGCAGGCATTCCTTCGCTGTCGGGGGTGACGACGATGACGTATCCTCCAGTTTCTTTTGCAATAAAAATAGAAAATTGCTTCAAACGAAGTGAAAAAAAGAGGAATCATCCATTATGAGGATTCATTTTTTTTCCATCATCCTCTGTGCGAATTTCCTTCTTCCATTGATGTGTACGACGAGCGGAGTATGTCGTAAAAAAAAAAGGTTCACCATAATTTGGCTGCCATCCAGACTGTCTGTCTGTCTATCTGAGTTGGCTTGGCTTGGCTCTGTTTGGTTGTTTTGGTTGGATTGGTTGGAGGCTGCCGCTGGCTGGATTGGATAACTCTGTCTGTGCAACTTTGCGGAATAAATTGTCTGTTTTGATTTTGCCCTTTCATTATAAACTATTACTCTCGAAGAGGACGTATACTATGCTTCGACTCTATGCGAAACTAAAGCAATCCCACATGCTCGCTGCTCGCATGTAGTGTGTGATTGTGGTGAATGTGGCATTAAAATGCATTAAACACAAAAATTGAGGCGCAGTAGCACTACAGCAATCATCCGTCAGTAAAGTCTAGGGCCACAACCGTTTGCGACATTTGCCGAGACAAATCCCAATTAAACACTGATGTGAGTGTAATTATTTAAAATGACGTTGCAAGGGTGCGCACGTGGTCGCCGGATTGCGATGCTGAAATCGTTTTCCCACATGAGAAGAGGAGACCGATTAAAATGGCAATGAGATATTCCCTCTTTTTTTGTTCTTTGGGACTATAATTCTTCGGCAATTGAGAAAACATTGTCTGCTGTGGTTTATTTAATTCATACATTCACTGTCAATGACCAGACTTATAGACATGCAGCTCAGTGTGGAAGTATGAAATGTAGGTAGGTGTTTCCGGTGCGAAAAATAAGTTTGATTGGAATCGCAAGGTGGTCCCAATGTGTCTAGAGATCGTGGTACAATTTGAAAGAGTTTATCAACGACCATCTTCGTCATCTACCATGCATTTAAATGCAAACTTTCTGGCAGAATCTCAAAGCAAACCACCAAATAAAAACCGCACCAAAATCCTCCCTCAGGATCGCAATTATCCGGTGGACTACATCTAATTTATTAACACTGCGTTGCAGTGTCAAGTGTTGCATTTCATAAAGCACATCTCTAGGAATGCCACGGGCGAACAAAGAATGCCGCTCAAGTTGCCATTCCCAAGGGTACCATTCCCCGACACCGTACAATCGCAATATTTAACCTAATGTCCTTAAGGGGCAAACGTTTCCCCAAAACGCATTCGACACAACGCCCCCCAATTGGAATTCTCTGTCGACGGTAGGCGAGGACATATTTTTTCCACAGCCCTGAGGCGCATTGTTGAAGCTGGTGATGTCGCCTTTCCTTGAAACCACACCATACTTGTCATAATGTGCGCATTTATAATTTTTTCTAGTGTTGCAACGACTGCCGCAATTCCATTTAAAGGGATTTATTTTTGGGGGATGAAGTTTGAGTGTTTGTGGTGCTTCTGGCGTTATCGTTTCGTTTTAAAAACGCTTTTCCTATTATGTGCCCTCTGTTTCATGTGATTTAATTTATGTCGTACCTATATTTCAGTAGGCGTAAAAGGGGTGATTCTGTATTTGCACTTTCGCCGCAAATGTGAGCATGGAGCGAGGAGAGTCTCAAAGAGTGTTTTGTTGATGATTCACTGGAGCATACGTTTACATGAAAGGCTAGAAGTGCAAACAGATATTATAGAAATAAATATATCATATCAAAATGTTGTATCTCATATTCTGAGCTTATAAAAGCTGCCCAGAATGAGATGCCTTGATGGTTGTGCAGCTGGGGTGAGTTAGAGGTATCACAAAAGGAATGCAAAAGCTTCCAGATATGTACTCTTAAAATAATTGAAGTTTTAATTAATTTTTTTTTGAATAATCCTGGATCCGACAATCTTAGCTCGACCTAAATAAAATTCAGAGTGACTGGCTCCAAATCAGACTGCTGGTACACACGCATTTTTTGATAAAATCTTTATTTTGGTGTATGTCTGACAAGAAAGAAATCCTGTTAACTGCGCTAACCATAAAGGCAGCAGTGTCCTTATAGCATACAAGATCTGTCCTAGCGTTTAGTTCAAGTGCCAAATTTCTCAGGTCAAAAAACTGATTCCCCAGAAAAAAAACTGATACCAGATATTCACGCTACTGCTTCAAATATTGGTGAAAACCCAAACAGTATAAATCAATGGACTATATTTAAATCGATTTAAAAGAACCAAGTGCTGTCATGCTTCTAACGACGACTTATATAAAGCCGTGTTAAGTATTGGCATATCTCCCATACATGTTCGGTTGTACAGAGAGCACCCGCTGCTCCTTTGGGTCGGAAACCATATCACCATTGACCTGTAGTCGTGAATGAGGAAAAGACAATACCAATAAACATTTTTAGATCCGACTCTAAATTTTTGTAGTTCACAATGGGTCTTACTAATAATCATTTTTAACCTTCACACGAATTATTTTGTAGGTCACAATATGCAATATTGTATGGAAAATTTCTCCATTGTGAGTTCCTGTTTGGTGGAGTGGCTTTATTTTTCATACAAATTTCGCAATTGTGAGAATTGTTTCGTACATTTAAAGTCGAGACTAAAATTTGTTATTAGTACGACGCAAAGTCATCATCCCAGCCCTGCTATATGTCTAAAGCATGACATTAATGAACACCGGCGTTTTGAACACAGTTCTTCTGATCATGTTTGGTCTGGAACAAATGAGTTTAGCCATTGAGAACAAGCTATAATACAGTATTATATGCAAGTGGAGGCATCTCAACGTGGATCATGCGTTAACGGTTGGCGTGAAAACAACTGCACAGATTTCGATGAAACTTTTTTTGAAATGTCCCTTAATATCCTGAGAAGAAAGTTATTCCTTTCATTGCCATGCCTGGGAGCGTTTTTGAGCAAAATGTGCAATGCAAAATGCAAATAAAACAAAGTACTTAACAGAGCCAACACTTCCATAAGCCATCAATCAGCCTTCTGTGTCGTCTAGAAGCTGAGCTACAACCCAAAATCTAAATTTATTTTCTCAAATCGAAAGTTATCAGCAACCGTTGTTCTTGATCGTTGTTCTGCTTTGGGGTGGTTGGCAGGCGCCTGGCGCACATTGAATAGGTTAGTTAGTCATATTATTTATTTGCAGACATAAAACTTGCTTAACGGAGTCTTAAGTTTTCATAAATGTTTGTTTTTAAACAAGGATCAAATAAAATAATTTGAGTTTAAGAATTAGTAAGTTAAGTCTTATTTATTTTATTTTATAAAGTAGTCGAGTCGTTGTGTAACTTCTTAAAGACTGACTAAGTTCCTACAAACCTAAAGTACCAAATTGAATATTTTAAAAGACATGTTTTTTTTTATGTTTTAAAAATGTTTTATCAACGTCTCCACGCTACGCAACGCTACAGCGTACCCCGTACATACGACGCCAAGAAAGAGAGTCGACGGCCGAAGAGAGTTACAGTCATAGGAAATCTAAGAGAGAATTTTCAGAATTTGCGGGGAATCGGGTAGGAGAGGAGCGCTGTTATGTTATTTCGAAACATAGGCTTTGTTGTCAGTTGTCATTTTTGCAAAGAAAATTCAAGGTAGCCTTGACATAATCCTAATATTATCAATGCGAAAGTAAGATTATTTTAACGACCACAAAATCAATTTTTATGAATTTTGGTATAGGGATAAATATGTCCTCTGAGAATGACATAGGCTACTTTCTGTCGCGAAAACATCGGGGATGAAGTATGAATATTTTTTATAATCTTGATCGGACGCACACACAGCTTTGTCAGTTCATATACTGAAAAATTATTTCCAACTATTTGTCTGTTACTTTAAAAATTGTAGCCCTTGGCGCGAGCTCAATTTGCACCTTCTTTCTTCTTATTTTTATGTAGTATGGATTCTGTTTTCAAAATGCGGCGTGTGCTGCCTTATTTATATTTCGTATTAATTTGGTGGTCCACCGTGCCCCGACTGGAACTGCGTAAAGGTGGTAGTTGCAGACGACCGCATGTGTTATTTTTATCTAGATTACGATGGTCGGGATCAATTTGTGGGTCCATCTGCCTTTTGCCGTATTTTCGCACCTGGCTTTTACCCGTCTAATAACGCTGCCCTCCTGCTAGGTGATTGTTTGCCTAAGGTAGATCTATGCATCTCGCTGGCAGAAATGTCAATGGGGATTATTCGCGATGTAACGCAGGCTGCTACGTCCGAAATTATTCGAAGCCTGCTTATTGTTCTTATTGGGCAGGGCCTGTATGTTGACGAGAGCTTTCCGCCCAGACCGGTGCAGCGTATGGAAGTATTGAGCTGACTACTCTGTATAGCAGAATCCTCCCGGAATATCCAGGGCGACCGATGTTTGGCAGTATGCGGGAAAGATCTGCTTGCATCTGTGACACCTTCTTGCTGGAGTACTGGGAGTGTTTTTTAAAGCTCAGCCTTTTGTCGAGCATTACTCCTAGGTACATCAAATGACTCCTCAGACCTAATGGTTTGCAAATTCCAGGGTCAGCAAAACCTTGAGAAACTAACAGGATGTGCTACTGCGAAGCCAGCTGACTCATTCACATAAATGAAATCTCATAAATAATGGGATTGTTTGTTGTTTCTAATACACCCACAACATACCAAAAATGTTTGTTTATTTTGTTTTATCTTTAAAAGGAAGCTTACAATCGGCCCATCTCCTATAACTAGTTTTCGCCCAGAGATAAAAATTCTACCAATATACACAACATATTGGAAAACAAATACACAAAATATTGGAAAATAAATTCAACACAACATTGTATTATCGGCACAATCTTTTCAACAAACAAAAAATCAAGCAAAAATGGTTCTTAACTATTTGCCTTCGCATATTTATATACAAGATATTCATTTTTCCATTCTCAGTGGTTAATGTGCTGTACTGAACTTCCGAGCTAGGAAGTTTCAACATTCGGAAAATCACAAATTACGTAAGAGTTTTTTTTTCATTGCTCCAACTCTTGCGAACAACGGACAAGTATCCGAAGTATAATTGTCCTGAAAAACTTAACCAAATTGTTTTAAATAATTATACAAAAAGACTTCCACTAACGAGTGGTTGTAAGACTCTAGGCATAGGATCCTATCTATAGACTTGTTACGCCATTTATTATTTTTTATTATAATTATTTATACTCATAGGCACAAAAAGGTAGCTTTCCTGCGGCGAGATTCTTATAATAAATTCGAGTAAATATGAGTAAATTCAACATGCTCTTCACTTGGAACAGAAATCAAAGAAACTCAAAATAATTAGTTTCTAAATTGGCCCTTACCCTCCAACTCCGCACTTCCATCTTAAAATAGGACAGCTAACCTATCCGCAGCAACTTGATGTATGTCTACTTGTCCAAGTAAATGCCCTTACTTTGTAGTACGAGTGCTATTTGCTATATCTCCTTACTGTTTGAACTTCTCAAGTATTCAGATACGCACCCAGTGTGTAGCGCAGTCGACGATAATGGGTTACACTTTAATTAATGATGCGTGCATCCGTCATCACGTACGCGTATACTTGTATACTCTTCTGCGCGCTGCACTTTGTAATTGATATTACTCATGATGTGCCCGTCTGGAGAGAAAGTCTGATTGATCTGACGTGGGGGCGCCGCACCGTTATTTGAATTCTAACAAACGAGTATGTTCTGTCGCTACAGAAGTGCAATGATGCTGCTTCGTGCTGCTTTGTTGAATACAGGCTCCACAAGGGCTCATCAATTATCTCGGTGGTGAATTGCATTGAATTCCTTGAATTTTTCAGAACAACGAAGGTCTAATCCGCATTCATTCGAAGCTTCAAAAGAAATTACAACACAGACGGTACCTATTTCTAAAGAATTCCGAAATAACAAAACCGCCCAAGAAGGGTGTATCTATATAGTCTTCCCATGCCATGGTAAAGGAACAATGCGAAATTGCAAACTTGAGATACAGTTTCGATATGGTAGATGTTTAGACCCACTAGGCGCCATAACCAACAATAACCTGTGTCCGACGGTATGACATCCCAATCTATTGTGTGTCTAAGCAGCTTAAGAAAGCTCTAAGCTCACACAAAATGGTATGATTCCGTGGACTAATATGAAATGTCTTTATGTTCGATGGAGAGACAGGCAGGGGTGTTGGCGAGGAAGGAAATCGTCTTATATATGGTTGCAGTTGGTAAAGTTTCCCGGTAACGATATGAATGGCAGCATTGCGAATCGTTAAGATAAACACAATGACAGACATTGGACAAAGATATAGTTTCTCCTTGGGAAACAGAGGTACACACTTGAGGGGGATTAGGGATTTTCTTTATTCTTTTTGCAAACGACAGTTCAATCTTGTGAGTATGATTTATGAGGGATTGGGTTAGAAGGGTTATAAAGGATGTTCTTCCTTAATACAGGTATGTGATGGACGGTTTAGACAGCGTGTGCTTTAACCACTATAGGAATGGCATTTGTGACTGTTCAAATGTAAATTTCTTAGGAAACTTGATTTAAACATGACCTGATTGTGCTTTTATTTTAACTAGGAAAACCCAGCGCGCGCTTGAAATTTCACATCTGGGGAAATTTATCTTTCATTTTTTGCCTACTTTATAAATATGGGTTTTAAAATGAATCCATAATGGTTGCGACAACAAAACGTGTAAGTATAATAATTTCAGTTTTGTTTCTTAAGAGGAGTGCTTCCATGGGGTTGTATTGCCTAAAACCGATGTCCATCGAACTGCCAATGACATGAATTTGTTCCTTAAACTGAGGTCGAACAATGCACCTGCCGTACGCGTCCCTGATCGTCGTGGTGGCTTTTCACAGGAATGTTTTTGTGCGGAAAGTGATAATGCGTTAGCAATGTTTTACGCACTTTCCAGAACGTTGCTTTTTGTTTGGTGAGAGAAACATTAAATCCAGCCGAACACAGGTAGGTATTTTGAGCTAGTATAATGAACACAAGTCTTGGTATTTAAATCCACAACGGAAAACTAAAAACAGAAGCAAGTCGGCACCTAAAAGTAGAGCTGTGTTGGATCTCCCATAGAGAAATGAGTCTGCTAGATTATATGTTAGCGGATCTGAGATTTCTTCTAACGTATCTCACAGGAGGGAAGATTTACTTCTAGTATCCGACTTTTGCACCAAAATATTAAATTGTAAAATTGCTATTTCTTGTTCTGTCTAACATATGGTCCCATCTTGTAACATAGATTCGACAAAATCAAAGTAGACTGTTTCTAAGAGCTTTATAGAGCACTATTTTGAAATGCCTTAGGTTACTACACGAGTATCTTCTATCGATCTATATAAAAGAGACTGACGTCCGTGCTCACGCATAACTCGAGAACAGATCATTCGATTTTCATGACTTTGGGCTTGATAGGTTCGTATTGGCCCAAGACGTAGGCTATTTTTGCCGCGAAACAACATTTTAAGGGGACGAAATAGGTGATGAAAGTTTGTATGGAAAACCGAACTTTGAAAAAAAAAAATAAACTGGATAGAAAACGAGAAGCGTCACTAAAATTACAACAAAAATACTTTAAAATATTTAAATATTATATTAGTCATAAATTTCCGCCGTTCAGAGTCTCATTTTGATCATACCGCCATCAGTGAGAAGCTTTCACGTCCCAGTCGTAATGCACGACTTATGGCGACTATAGTCATGAAAACGAAAGTCCAGAAGAAGGCTTAATTTGAATGTAATCTTACACAATCGAGCGAACATGTCGTAACTTCGAGAAAGATTATCACAAGTACAAAGTGCGGTTACCCAAACTGGAGACCGAGATAGACAACAACGCAATCGGAATCGGAATCAGCAGAACAGCACATGCTGTTTTTACTATACCTATCTACATTTGTTCGAAAACGAAACGCGTTTGATTGTGAAGAATCTCAACTCAAAAGTCATTCAAGTGACGATTTTGAGGAGAAATTTTAAAGGCGTACTTGTTCTCATACCGCGGACTTCGTTAAGTCCCTACGATTTGGCATTCTTATTTAAGCGCCTTTAATTTCCAGTTCGTCTCGCTTTCGCTATATCACAATTAATAAGTACCAAGGACAATCGCTTTATGTTTGTGGCATCAATTTTGATTTCCCTCACATGGTCAATTGTATGTGGCTTGCTCACGTGTCGGCAAACATCCCGCTTTGTTTTTTGTAGTATTTTCAGATCTTAATATCAGCAACTAAGTCGAGTACAGGCGAATTTAAAAATGGACACCATTTTATATTATCCAAAAAAAAAGAAGACTAAACTCGAACTCGAGTGGAAAGGCCTGCAAACAAATATGTAGGTAAAAAAAAGTCACCTTCTGTTGGATAACTGGTTATGCGAGGACAAAAGATAATTCATAAAGTTTCCAAGCCCTTCTGCGGAATGGTGGATTACACCCTCACAGAAGAATTCCGGAAACTTGAGAAATAAGACAGGACTAGAACATGGAACGACACTCAAGGCATAAGGCAATCAACTTTTTAAGATCCCAAAACATGTATCAGACTGAGAAAAAATAATCCTCATATCCTAACGGTCTTAAGACCCGTTGGTAACAACGGGGCCTTGCAGACTAAGGGAACACTTCAGAAAACTAGGTAAAGTGTTCAGTGAAAGCCCAGAATGTAAAGTGGAATGTCGGTGGCCTCTGCTGACTGACACCCAAAACACTGAGTTTATAAAACAAGGAAATACTGTCATTGGTTGGTGGCAGCTTTCATCCTTAGATTCTTAGAGAAAACGGAATTGAGAGACTTCTTCCGATAAGGCGAAGTAAGAAGACAGAACCTGAGGGTGGTGGTATGAACACCAACTGTATAATGTTTAAAAATTCAATCGACGACGCATTTGGAGCTGAGGCCACAAGTTTCACAATTTGGACAGAAACCGTATACATCTCAATCCTTTCATAGTTTTTGTGCAGAGATTAGCTGTGAATTGTGGAAATGATGATAAGTAATCCAAAACTGCTTTGAATAGAAAAAGGTAACTGGTATGATCCTCTGTTGCACACCGGTATTTCTTAAATTGTTTCTGCCATTCACCTCTTGTAACTTTTCGCGACGTTCATACAGCAGATCCCTCAGAACCCTATCAAAGGTTTACTAAAAATCGTAGATAATTTAAAAAGTAAACATTTGGAACATGTCGATAACGAAAGCGAATGATGCTACATATTCCAGACAAATTGTAGTTTTTACCCAGAGCTTTGAGACAAGTGCCTGGCTCCTCTTTACTGCCTTAAAGTGGCATTGCCTGCATTTAACTGCACACATTCAGCAATGCCCTTCTATTACCTGTTGCCAAACCATATAAACCAATGTGTCCATCGACTTACCCCACAAGCTAGTCAGACAGTAGAAAATATATGCAAATTCATAATGGAAACTAAAATAAAGTTGTAGGTAAACAAAAGCTCCACTGCAATGGATGCTCAATTAATCAACATCAACCTAGACCTAGTTTATAAATAAAAATATTTGCATAATAATAACAGTTAAGCTACAAACCTTTTTCCGGTAGTTTTCCATTCATAAAGCTGTTTCAAAACTCAGCAGACAGAAAAAAAGTACTTGAATCCTTTATCCTTATAGTTATGGCTGATGATATATTGTATTGCCTTCTCCTTGGAGAGAGATATGAATATGACATTTAGTTCTTGTTCATGCACAGTTTCGTATTTGTGTGCAGTACGCGTGTACAATACAAACTCAAAAATTTAGAAGGGAGAAAAAACATCCTTCAGCATGTTGACAACAACATTTCCACTTTCCATTCTACGAATAATGTCACACACATACTATGGCGATCAGGATCCTATATAGCGTCGTTGTATAGTCTCACAAGGGGGTTTTCTTATTTTCGCATTTGTTTTCATTTACAATTTATTACACACGCACGGATACCAAATTACGAAAAAAGGACATTTGAAACACACAATTGTCTCAGATTGAAAATAACCCCAAACAAAGTTTAAGACAAAAAAAATAAAATAAAATACAAAACGTCAAAACACAACAGTCAAACCATGTCAGCTGTCACTGACAGTTGTCAGCCCTTGTTGTTGCTGTATTTTGATATCACTAGGACTATTCAACATTCCTGCTGATGCCGCCATTGTAGGAAATTCTTAGATCGATACATGCGCAAGACAGACAACAAAATAGCTTTAGCACGCGTCGCGACAACGGTCATACACATAACACATTTGACGTGTACCCCTATGTAGGTATGGGTGTAGATAGATATTAAATTTAATTCATTTCTTTTCGATTCCTTATTTGTACATATGTAGGAATATGTGTATTCGATGTGGATTCGTTTTTTCCTTCTATTGGAATTTTCCTTTTACATTCTTAGTGGAATGATTGTTTAACTAAAGTTATTATATTAGGAACTTTGTATTTTTCGTCGTCGTTTCATTGTATATTTACAGCCTTCTCCCCCACTCAGAAAAAAAAAAAATAACAGGACACAGACACTTTTTGTTCCAATTTCACTTTTTATGCACTTTTTTGTGGACTTTCTGCCACAATCCTTAGGACGTTGATATGGTTTTTGTTGAGCTGATAACAAATCGCACTTTCCACTTTAATTTCTGACTGATTATTTAATATTTGTCAAAATTTGCTTATAAAGCTATAGCCACTACACCATACACACAGGGGGGAGAAAATGTGTGCGGGCTCTATGGCGACGGACTACAAGGACGCGGTGCGACGACAATATTGTGGATGGTGGATGGAATTCTTTGATAGCGCGCACACAGAAATCCTCGTTCTCTCTTGTCCTGTTTCGCAATTATTTTTATTCAAGGGCTAAATATGTACTTCAACCCCTTAAGGACGCGGAAATTTTGATGAATTACTTCTTACCCAGCGACAGGAATTGAGTTTTTTTTTGTTGATATGACATAGACAAGGTAAATGTGTTTTGAAATGTTGCTACAAAATCAACCCCTTTTGAGTTTTTTCTTTTTTTTGGAAAATACGATCCACATACCATCCACTTGGATTTTCTCTCAGGGCGCAAGTTCGATTTTAAATGTAAGGATGCTACACTTAACATCTTTAGTAGTTCCTTCTACATGCAAGTAGTATCTGAAACTGCGTGTGAGTGTTGCCAATGCAAAAATTGTACCATGCGCTCTGTCAATACGTGACACATAATGAATCCACAGAGGGGTTGTTAATGATCCACACACACCTTCGGGAAAGTGGATTGTGTTTGTGTATGTGTTTTTTTTTTATTCACCGAAATGGAAAGTGCAAAAGAAAGTTTTAGCAATGCGAATGTACTTCTTAGTTTTGTGTTTCCACTTTTTCGCGTTCTTTGTTTTCCTATGTCTATTTCTATTTCGACTTAAAGTGCTGTGCGTTTAACGACCCCGAGTGCAAGCTGTACAGTGTACAAATCCAAGGGTTGTTTGCATCTGAAGGAATATGAATGTGAGACGGTAATTAGGTTCTTAGACCTATAGCAAGCAAACAATATTTCCGGTATGCCTGCATGTCTCGACGGAGTCGTCAAGATTGGCATGGAGACTTATAAGTTCTAAAGTCTATAATGCACTTAATGGACATATGTGCAGTTCATTAGGTATTTCAACTCGGAGAAACAGAAGCCATGAAGGAATATTTTGCAGGCTCTCATGTTTTTTGTAGTCGCGGGTTTTGTTTTTTATAAATTTGTTGCTAGATGCGTCTATACTCTATAGGTACCTACTCTGCCGCTCGTATATACCATTTCTCTCGAGGGGATTATCTTTGGCTGCTAGCCTCGTTTTCGATAACATGTTCTCAATCTTTCGCGATTATGGTTGTACTTGGTGAGTTTCATCAACTACTGCTTATTAAATCGATTTTTCTGCTGTCAAAGTGGATTTAGAAGGTGTTATTTGGGGAACTGCCGTTGGCCGCTCCAGCCCCATTGCCACAGCCTTATTTCGCCGTCCAATAACTTTCGACTGCAGATGCAGTTTGTTTCCAACTTAAGAATATGTATAAATTAAATGTAAAACTTTATGAGCCTTAGCGCGCTCCTTAAGCAAACCAGACTCCAGTTAGAATCAGATCGAATTTAAAGAATTTTAACTTTTAAATTTGGACAAAGCAAAAATATGTAGGTTGTGAACCAATGTATCAGTGGTCAGCGTAGTGGAGAGCTGAGAACCTTTTGTCGCAAGGAAAACATATTTTATAGCACACTTTCTAGCGGGTTAATTTAGCCTGTCTTCATTCGGAGGATACATTTTAACCATTATTTTACTCATAAGAAATGCAATTATCAATGGAAACCATCAGCCACAGGCCAGTCTCAGTTTTGAGCATCCGTCGTCTGTAGCTTTAACCTAGAAACTTCGTTGGAACTTCAGCTAAATTACTACCTGAAAAGTTTAAATCGACATCAGAACGTCTATAATATCCATCTATAACTGTAAGGTTATAACTGGCTTTGTTTAACCCAGTTTTGATATTACTTCTGAAAACAACATTTATTGAGAAAAACGAAGGATAGCTCCTCCTTGCAATCGCTGATGCATCTTCGGATTAAGAAAGCAATCTAATAATAGAGGCATATCTTAAATAACTTAAATAAAAAGCTTTCCCTTGTCCCTTGTGCGAGGAGAGCTGTGAGTTGAGCTGTATTCGAGGCAGTAATCTAAGCAGGCGAACCGGAGGGGCTTATTAATGAAGTCTTTAGTTCACCCCAAAGACGATGAAAAGTTTTAAATTTTTTCAAACATTTTTTTTCAAACATTGTGTTGCAGGGGAAACTTCAATCCTCTCCATTTAAAAAAATGCCGAAAAACATATTCAACTCAGTTTTACTTCTCCAAAAACGATAAGGTTTATCTTGCAATTCTTTAGGGGTACTAATTTAAAAAATTTACTAATTTGAAAAATCCTAAGACAGGCGATTAGCATTAGTGTTGTGTAAATTTCAAGTACAATGAAAAATATTTTATATAGCAATTCAAAAAGAGGGTAGAGCGGTCATTTTGAAAAAAATTGTGAATCTATATTTCTTTTGGTTTTTACTTGTCTAACACATGAAATTCAAAATGTTTCTAAATTGAAGTAAGCAAAAAAAAAAGACTGCGAGTACTATTATAGCCGTCAACCAAATAATCCATTTCCACCAACGATCATCACATTAGATGAGTAATGAGCTGAGTATGGCACCGAGTACTACAACTTTACGCAACAGAAACTAAGGTACATTATAGACACCACTCAAATCGAATGCTTATAGGGGTTCGAATGTAAGCAGCTGCTGCGAAGTACAACTTCATTGCTATTTGAATTCATTAAAAACCAAATTTATAATGGTATTGAATAGACCATTATGTTGGCTTTCCTTAATTGATCACTTCGGTTTAATTCACATATTGGTAAAAGAAAGTGTGATTAAAACTCTGACTGAAAAAGTTGACTCTTACGTGCATTAAGGTCCATATCAACATCTCTAGGCTAACCATTTTTAAAAATTGTCCCAACATAGTTCTTCCCTTTCTTGCAAAGAAGCTACATTTTTCGTTTATACGAGGTATGGAGGTATATAACGTATTTTGCGATGGAATTTGAATTAATCAGTAATTATTAATTTTAATTATAAAGGGTGATTTTTTAAGGGGTTTAGAACTTTTTAAAAAAAAAAAACACAAAAAATTCGAAAAAATGAATGAAATATTTATTTGAATCGATAGATTGAACCTTGCAATTTAATGTTTAAAGATAATTTCATGCAAATGTTGACCGCGGCTGCGTCTCAGGTAGCCCATCCGCTGAGTCCAATTTTGGCATACTCTTTCACACATATCGGCCGGTATCTCACGAATGAATGCATGGATGTTGGCTTCCAGTGCGTCAATCGAAGCGGGCTTGTCCCTATACACATTAGCCTTGGCATACCCCCACAAAAAATAATCTAATGGTGTCAAATCGCACGATCTAGGCGGCCAATTGACCGGCCCGAAACGTGAAATTAACTGTTCACCAAACTCGCCTCGCAATTGCGCCATTGTTTCGCGTGCTGTGTGGCATGTGGCACCGTCTTGTTGAAACCACATATCATGCAAGTCAAGAACTTCCATTTCGGGCAAAAAAAAAGTTTGTTATCATCGCTCGGTAGCGTTCACCATTGACAGTAACGCTGCGATTCGCATCATCTTTGAAGAAATATGGCCCAATAATGCCGCCGGCCCATAAACCGCACCAAACAGTGGCTTTTTCGGGATGCATTGGTAGCTGTTGCAATGCTTCTGGCTGATCTTCACTCCAAATGCGGCAATTTTGCTTATTTACGTACCCATTCAACCAAAAATGAGCCTCATCGCTGAACACAATTTTTCGATAAAAAAGCGGATCCTCGGCCAGCTTTCCAAGAGCCCATTCACCAAAAATTCGGCGTTGTGGTAGGTCGGCTGGCTTTAGTTCTTGCACCAGCTGTATCTTAAAAGGCTTTACGCCCAAATCCTTCCGCAAAATTTTCCACGTAGTGCTGTAACAAAGGCCTAACTGCTGGGAACGGCGCCGAATCGACATTTCGCGGTCTTCTGTCACACTAGCTGATACGGCCGCAATATTTTCTTCACTACGCACAGTACGTAAACGTGTTGGTGGTTTAATGTCCAACAAAGTAAATTTGGTGCGAAATTTGGTCATAATCTTCCGAATAGACTGCTCAGAAGGTCGAGAATGCCGATCATAAAATGGAAGCAGCGCGCGATGAACATTTCGAACCGAGCACGAATTTTGATAGTAAAATTTAATAATTTGCAAGCGTTGTTCATTTGTAAGACGATCCATGGTTAAATTGCAAACCAAACTGAAGCTGTTTGACAGTGACACAAGGTACTAAACACACGTCAGCTGTCAAAACCAGTGTTGCCAAAACCAAACCAGCTAAAAAATCACCCTTTACATGAAATTCTAAATTTTTTTAAAAATTCGAAAATAAAAAACAAAACAACTCCAGGGCAATAATGTGGAGACGAACTCCAAAACTCAAAATGTTCACACAAAGTAAATAGTTCTAAAACCTTAAGACTGCTTGACGAGGTCGACATATCCCTAATCACCAAGTCAAATATCGTGTGTTGGGTTTTCTCCCCAAAGAAATTTACAAATTTGTTATAACACGACACGTGACTTTACCAATTAACAAAAATCTCTACGTAGGGGTTTATGTTAAGACCCACGCCGGCAACCAAAACTAAGCACGTGGCGTTCTTGTTCTATTTGTAAAATTAGTATTTGGTTATTTTTCTCATTTGTTGAGAATAAAAGAGGCACTTAAGTAAGGAAACGGAAAAAAAAGCTTTAATCAGACGTTAATCATAATAATACTGCTTATCCACTCCTGTTGCATTAGGTTTCGTTTTTCTTAAGCATTATCTTATACTTTGTGTATTAACTTTCTCCATTACGTAATAAGAGAAAGATATTGTATTCGTTCAAAATTTCGAACTCGATGTTAATTAATTCTGTCATTACGATGACAGAGGAACTCAAAAAAGTTGGCTGCAAAATTCTGTCCGTCTGTCTGTCTGTCCCGAGGCTTACAGCCTAAACGGCTACCCGGATTTCGTTCAAACTTCGGATTTGGAGTTTTTTTTTGGACGGTAACCTCAATATTAATGGTACTTCCCATATAAAATGTTCATACCAGTTTGATTTGTTCGAAAACGTCTCTAACGATTTCAACCAAAATTGATATTTAAGCTTAAGTAGGTGATGTTAACATAACTGCATACCGCTAAAAAATCGTACGTACGGTACTTTTTAAATTTGGACATACAGGGTGTTTTTTTTAGAGGTATAGAACTTTAAGTTGCCAACACTATTTTAACTGCCGGCCATTTTGTCAGCTGTCCAGTGATTTATTTTTAGTTTGGTTTGCCATTTCATCATGAACAAGTTGACAAGTGAACAACGCTTGCAAATCGTGCAAATTTATTTCGAAAATAATGGTTCAGTTCGCGAAGTTTACCGTAAGCTCCGTTCATTTTATGGTTGACATAATCGCTCATCAGAGCAATTAATTCGGTTAACCATGGATCGTTTTCGCACTACGTTTACTCTATGTGATAATACGCATCCGCAGAGACGTCGAACAGTGCGCACCGAAGAAACAACTGCCGCTGTAGAGGAAAGTGCTGAAGAGGACCCGGATGAATCGATTCGCCACCGTGCACAGCAACTGGACCTTTGTCCATCAATTTTATGGAAGATTTTGCGCAAAGATCTTAGCTTACGACCTTACAAGATCCAGCTTGTGCAAGAATTAAAGCCGCGAGACAATGCAATGCGTCGTGATTTTGGTGTATGGGCCGAAAATGAGATTGATATCGATGCTGATTTTCATCGCAAAATTTTGTTCAGTGATGAGGCTCATTTTTGGTTGAATGGCTACGTCAACAAGCAAAATTGCCACATTTGGAGTGAAAAGAATCTACATGAGACCCTTGAGACGCCATTACATCCACAAAAACTGACTGTTTGGTGTGGTTTAGGGGCTGGTAGAGTCATTGGGCCATACTTCTTCCGAAATGATGCTGGAGAGTCAGTTACCGTTAATGGAGACCGGTATAGAGCCATGATAACCGACTATTTTGTTCCCGAATTGGAGGGCATGAATGTGGATGAGATGTGGTTCCAACAAGATGGCGCTACATGCCACACAGCGCACGTCACAATCAATTTATTGAATGAAACATTCGATGAGCGCATAATTTCGCGGAATGGACCTGTCGATTGGCCACCAAGATCGTGTGATTTGACACCATTGGATTATTTTCTTTGGGGATATGTGAAGTCGCTCGCCTACGCCAACAAACAAGAAACGTTAGGGGACTTGGAAGATAACATTCGTGGCGTTATTGCCGACATACAGCCCCAAATGCACGAAAAAGTGGTTGAAAATTGGACCTCTAGACCTGGCTTTATTCGAAGCAGCCGCGGCGGCCACATGCCTGAAATCATATTTAAACATTAATGGCATAAAATTATCCTTCCAATAAAGCCAAATTGATGGACATTAAAACGATTCTTTTGTGTTTTATTTCAATTCGAAGTTCTATACCTCTAAAAAAACATCCTTTATATTTCGAAAACGGTCCATACGATTGTAACAAAAGTTGATTCCTAAGGTAATATGGTCATTTCTAACTTAATGACAAACTCAGTTTTTGTCTGCTTTATCGTAAAATAGATTTTTGGGAAAAAACTATTTTTTTTAAAAATGTAGTTTTTTTTAGTTTACCCGAAAACGGCAATAACGATTTTGATGTTTTCAGCTAAAGAGTTAAGCAGTAGTATTTTTCAAACTAAACATTGTGTTCAATATTATTCCTTTGAATATGGAGAACTGGTGTGCGTCTTTCTAAGCGCAACGAAACAAATGTCGAAGAGAGACATTGACTACACACACTCAAAACTCTAAACACTTATCGGTGTATGAGCAACCGATCGTGCGTTACGCTTCGGACCTCTCATCGATGGGATTCCATCAACAACAGCGGAAGGATACAAACCTGTCCTATCTATTGGTTTGTCAACTATCGAGAGAAGCAGATGTTAAGTTAATGTGCATACCTATTCTTGAAATCGATTTCTTTTTATTGCCCTAAGGTTACAGTCCACTAGCTAAAACCACGACTAAATTAACCACATTGCAATATTTGGTACTCTTTTGTCTGTCAAATTTTACAAAAACCGCTCTAACGATTTTGATAAAAATACATACCTATGTATTAAAAATAAAATCAGTATTCGAAATAAGATCCCGTACTTAGTTTTTCTCAAAAAATTCGAAAAAATCAATGTTTGTAATCTCTATATACATAAAAATTGAGCCTTAAAATTGTGTTCGTTAGTCGCCGTATCACGCCTTAACGCATTTACCGATTTTAACCAAACATTTACACAGCTTTGGTATTGGTCTATATATGGTTTTTGTAAAGTTTAGTTGAATTCGGAAAACGTATGTATGTGTGTGTTGTGCGTGCGTGGAAAAAACACATGAATTTCAGTACATTTTGGGAATTTTCCAAAACATTTAGTCATTAGTCGGGGTGGGATGGTTTAGGAAAAATTCGGAAAATTCTCAACAGGTGGCGCTGTAGGCACATTTCGTTTTTCATCTATCTTCTATATATAAAATTGATGGTCTCTTAATGTGTGAACCGATTTTGTTTCTGGCAATTTCAAATGATAGTTGACGTCAATACCAAGGCTTGTATGTGTATTGGTTATGCGAGCTAAAGGCATTTCAGTGAAGATACCTACATTGTTGACGCGGAGACTGCAACTTCCACCTTACGCAGTTCTTGTCCGGGCACGGTGGCTATCGAAAATATCTTCACAGAGACACGATAGCTCGCCCTTCTGCCCCGAATGCACGTAATGTTCCACTGTAGGCATTTTTCAAGAGGAAGAGCGAACTTACCCATTCCTCAGCTTCTTATAAACCATATATTAAGGTCCGAAGACAACTGGTTGGAGACGTGCTCATTCATAACGAGCGTACAAAACGAGCTGAGAAGAGCCGAAAGACTAAGAAGAGTCGAAGTGGCAGGGGTGTGGTTTAGTACGTTAGGCGCGTGGCACTGGAGAAACATATCCCGCGAATCGTGCATGCCAGTTAGCACGGGCTGCTGGTATCTATGAAGATTACACATCCTTTGGACGCAACCAAAAAAAACCTATGTTGTTGACCTCCGAAACCCCCCAACCGATTTAAATAAAATTTTGTGGATGTGTATGGTTTATTGCAGCTTAAAGGG